>JAPDVR010000006.1:12801341-13391341 GCA_026230005.1 Gila orcuttii
CGTGCGGCCTGTTCGGGAATGGTGTGCTATGACTTTTATAAGGGATCGGGGGTACGATGTTCGCCCCAGGGGCGAAAAACCGGCCGAAAAATCCCATAGACTTAACATTGCGTCAAACTTTGACGAGTCGTAGCTCGGAACGAGGATGTCACAGAAACGTGAAATTTGCCACATTTGAAGAGGCTGACAGGCTCTGTAAGAACATACCACACAATGGGGTAAAAGTTGCACCCCTGTGGGGCAGGAGCTGCCCAAAGTTGCCCCATTGACTTACTATGGTGTAGGACGGCCCATGAAATGGGCCGTCCTACACCATAGAAACCGCTTTTATATTGAACATAACTCTGGATCACAGTGTCGTAGAGACAAAGGGGCGGGCTCATTTTACTCAGACGGCCAATCATTCTCCTTGGATCATTGTGAAGCTATCAAGCCACGCCCTAGCAACCATTTAGAGCACCTTAGCAACAACTCCCATAGACTTCCATTGAAAGAGATCGAAGGGATATCTCTGGACTGAATTGTCATAGAAACATGAGGTTGGTCTCGTTTGACTCGGGGCAGCAAACAGCCAATCATGAATCACCTCAACACTTCCTAGCCACGCCCTAGCAACCATTGTCGAGCACCTTAGCAACCAAAATCCAAAGAGGGATATCTTCCATTCTGAATGTCACAGAGGCATGGGAGTTGGTTTATATCATTCATACTGACAAGCAGCCTTTGGAGTTTCATGATTGGCAGCTGCCAAGCCACTCCCTAGCAACCAAACAGAGTACCCTAGCAACCATTTTGCAAGACCTATATCTCTGCATCAAAACATCGTATAGAGATGGGGGTTGGTTTATACATTCACATTGACTTTGGAGCTTCATGATTGGCAGCTGCCAAGCCACTCCCTAGCAACCAAACATAGTACCCTAGCAACCGTTTTGCAAGACCTATATCTCTGCATCAAAACATCGTATAGAGATGGGGGTTGGCTCTTTTTACTCATGCTAGCAAACAGGACTTGCTACATGCTAAACATGCTAGCAGTGAATAGCTACATGCTAATATTGATTAGCTAAGTGCTAAATCATGCCAATAAAATGCTACAAACTCAACAGTAACCATCTTTGACAACTACCAACCACCTAGTAACACCATAGCAACCACCCAAATTACCCTAGCAACACCCTAGCAACCACCCAGAACACCCTAGCAACTGCATAGCAACGCCCTAGCAACCACCCAGAACACCCTAGCAACCGCCTAGCAACCACCCAGGATACCCTAGCAACCGCCTAGCAACACCCTAGCAACCACTCAGAACACCCTAGCAACCACCCAGAACACCCTAGCAACTGCCTAGCAACGCCCTAGCAACCACCCAGAACACCCTAGCAACCGCCTAGCAACCACCCAGGATACCCTAGCAACCGCCTAGCAACACCCTAGCAACCACCCAGAACACCCTAGCAACTGCCTAGCAACGCCCTAGCAACCACCCAGAACACCCTAGCAACCGCCTAGCAACCACCCAGGATACCCTAGCAACCGCCTAGCAACACCCTAGCAACCACTCAGAACACCCTAGCAACCACCTAGCAACACCCTAGCAACCACCCAAAATACCCTAGCAACTACCTAGCAACACCATAGCAACCACCCAGAATATCCTAGCAACCACCTAGCAACATCATAGCAACCACCCAGAACACCCTAGCAACCGCCTAGCAACACCCTAGCAACCACCCAGAACACCCTAGCAACCACCCAAAACACCCTAGCAACACCCTAGCAACCACCCAGAACACCCTAGCAACCGCCTAGCAACACCCTAGCAACCAGTAGAATACCCTAGCAACCACCTAGCAACACCATAGCAACCACCCATAACACCCTAGCAACTGCCTAACAACCCCATAGCAACCACCCATAATACCCTAGCAACCGCCTAGCAACACCATAGCAACCACCCAGAACACCCTAGCAACCGCCTAGCAACCACCCGGAATACCCTAGCAACCGCCTAGCAACGCCATAGCAACCACCCAGAATACCCTAGCAACCACCTAGCAACACCATAGCAACCACCCAGAACACCCTAGCAACCGCCTAGCAACGCCCTAGCAACGGCCTAGCAATGCCCTAGCAACCACCCAGAATACCCTAGCAACCACCTAGCAACCACCCAGAACACCCTAGCAACCACCTAGCAACCACCCAGAACACCCTAGCAACCACCCAGAATTACCCTAGCAACCAACAGAACACCCTAGCAACCACCCAAAACACCCTAGCAGCCACCTGAACAGCATGAATAAGCCATATCTCAGCACCAGAACATCGTACAGACATGTTTGTTGGCTCGTATGCAACAATGTACCACACCCTAGCAACCGAGCGGCGAGTTTTGCCACTGCAAGCACCACTTCACATTTTCTTCTGGAAATGTACATTCTAGTTCTTATTCTTATTCTTATTATTCTTCTGGCCACTTTTTGACGCGCTACTCCTCCCGCAGTTTTTGTCACAGACCCACGAATGAGGTGTCAAAACGTGCGGCCTGTTCGGGAATGGTGTGCTATGACTTTTATAAGGGATCGGGGGTACGATGTTCGCCCCAGGGGCGAAAAACCGGCCGAAAAATCCCATAGACTTAACATTGCGTCAAACTTTGACGAGTCGTAGCTCGGAACGAGGATGTCACAGAAACGTGAAATTTGCCACATTTGAAGAGGCTGACAGGCTCTGTAAGAACATACCACACAATGGGGTAAAAGTTGCACCCCTGTGGGGCAGGAGCTGCCCAAAGTTGCCCCATTGACTTACTATGGTGTAGGACGGCCCATGAAATGGGCCGTCCTACACCATAGAAACCGCTTTTATATTGAACATAACTCTGGATCACAGTGTCGTAGAGACAAAGGGGCGGGCTCATTTTACTCAGACGGCCAATCATTCTCCTTGGATCATTGTGAAGCTATCAAGCCACGCCCTAGCAACCATTTAGAGCTCCTTAGCAACAAGTTCCATAGACTTCCATTGAAAGAGATCGAAGGGATATCTCTGGACTGAATTGTCATAGAAACATGAGGGTGGTCTGGTTTGACTCGGGGCAGCAAACAGCCAATCATGAATCACCTCAACACTTCCTAGCCACGCCCTAGCAACCATTGTCGAGCACCTTAGCAACCAAAATCCAAAGAGGAATATCGTCCATTCTGAATGTCACAGAGGCATGGGAGTTGGTTTATATCATTCATACTGACAAGCAGCCTTTGGAGTTTCATGATTGGCAGCTGCCAAGCCACTCCCTAGCAACCAAACAAGGTACCCTAGCAACCATTTTGCAAGACCTATATCTCTGCATCAAAACGTCGTATAGAGATGGGGGTTGGTTTATACATTCACATTGACTTTGGAGCTTCATGATTGGCAGCTGCCAAGCCACTCCCTAGCAACCAAACAGAGTACCCTAGCAACCGTTTTGCAAGACCAATATCTCTGCATCAGAACATCGTATAGAGATGGGGGTTGGCTCTTTTGACTCATGCTAGCAAACAGGACTTGCTACATGCTAAACATGCTAGCTGTGAATAGCTACATGCTAATATTGATTAGCTAAGTGCTAAATCATGCCATGAACATTATAAAAACTCTATAGTAACCAAATGTGAACACTACCAACCACCTAGTAACACCATAGCAACCATCCAGAATACCATAGCAACCACCTAAAACACCCTAGCAACCGCCTAGCAACACCATAGCAACCACCCAGAATACCCTAGCAACCGCCTAGCAACACCATAGCAACCACCCAGAATACCCTAGCAACCGCCTAGCAACCACCCAGAACACCCTAGCAACCGCCTAGCAACCACCCAGAATACCCTAGCAACCGCCTATTAACACCATAGCAACCACCCAGAATACCCTAGCAACCACCTAGCAACACCATAGCAACCACCCAGAACACCCTAGCAACCACCAAGAATAGCCTAGCAACTGCCTAGCAACCACCCAGAATACCCTAGCAACCGCCTAGCAACACCATAGCAACCACCCAGAATACCCTAGCAACCGCCTAGCAACCACCCAGAACACCCTAGCAACCGCCTAGCAACGCCATAGCAACCAACCAGAATACCCTAGCAACCACCTAGCAACATCCTAGCAACCACCCAGAATACCCTAGCAACCGCCTAGCAATCACCCAGAACACCCTAGCAACGCCCTAGCAACCACCCAGAATACCCTAGCAACAACCTAGCAACGCCCTAGCAAACACCCAGAATACCCTAGAAACCACCCAAAACACCCTAGCAACCACCTGAACAACATGAATAAGCCATATCTCAGCACCAGAACATCGTACAGACATGTTTGTTGGCTTGTATGCAATCATGTACCACACCATAGCAACCGAGTGGTGAGTTTTGCCACTGCAAGCACCACTTCACATTTTCTTCTGGAAATGTACATTCTAGTTAGTGGTGCTTGCCTATGGCAAAGCAACACTATTGTTATCTCACATACTTATTATTAGTGGTGCTTGCCTATGGCAAAGCAACACTATTGTTATCTCACATACTTATTATTAGTGGTGCTTGCCTATGGCAAAGCAACACTATTGTTATCTCACATACTTATTATTCTTATTAGTGGTGCTTGCCTATGGCAAAGCAACACTATTGTTATCTCACATACTTATTATTCTTATTCTTATTCTTATTCTTATTCTTATTCTTATTATTCTTCTGGCCACTTTTTGACGCGCTACTCCTCCCGCAGTTTTTGTCACAGACCCACGAATGAGGTGTCAAAACGTGCGGCCTGTTCGGGAATGGTGTGCTATGACTTTTATAAGGGATCGGGGGTACGATGTTCGCCCCAGGGGCGAAAAACCGGCCGAAAAATCCCATAGACTTAACATTGCGTCAAACTTTGACGAGTCGTAGCTCGGAACGAGGATGTCACAGAAACGTGAAATTTGCCACATTTGAAGAGGCTGACAGGCTCTGTAAGAACATACCACACAATGGGGTAAAAGTTGCACCCCTGTGGGGAAGGAGCTGCCCAAAGTTGCCCCATTGACTTACTATGGTGTAGGACGGCCCATGAAATGGGCCGTCCTACACCATAGAAACCGCTTTTATATTGAACATAACTCTGGATCACAGTGTCGTAGAGACAAAGGGGCGGGCTCATTTTACTCAGACGGCCAATCATTCTCCTTGGATCATTGTGAAGCTATCAAGCCACGCCCTAGCAACCATTTAGAGCTCCTTAGCAACAAGTTCCATAGACTTCCATTGAAAGAGATTGAAGGGATATCTCTGGACTGAATTGTCATAGAAACATGAGGGTGGTCTCGTTTGACTTGGGGCAGCAAACAGCCAATCATGAATCACCTCAACACTTCCTAGCCACGCCCTAGCAACCATTGTCGAGCACCTTAGCAACCAAAATCCAAAGAGGAATATCGTCCATTCTGAATGTCACAGAGGCATGGGAGTTGGTTTATATCATTCATACTGACAAGCAGCCTTTGGAGTTTCATGATTGGCAGCTGCCAAGCCACTCCCTAGCAACCAAACAAGGTACCCTAGCAACCATTTTGCAAGACCTATATCTCTGCATCAAAACATCGTATAGAGATGGGGGTTGGTTTATACATTCACATTGACTTTGGAGCTTCATGATTGGCAGCTGCCAAGCCACTCCCTAGCAACCAAACAGAGTACCCTAGCAACCGTTTTGCAAGACCAATATCTCTGCATCAGAACATCGTATAGAGATGGGGGTTGGCTCTTTTGACTCATGCTAGCAAACAGGACTTGCTACATGCTAAACATGCTAGCTGTGAATAGCTACATGCTAATATTGATTAGCTAAGTGCTAAATCATGCCATGAACATTATAAAAACTCTATAGTAACCAAATGTGAACACTACCAACCACCTAGTAACACCATAGCAACCATCCAGAATACCATAGCAACCACCTAAAACACCCTAGCAACCACCCAAAACACCCTAGCAACCGCCTAGCAACACCATAGCAACCACCCAGAATACCCTAGCAACCGCCTAGCAACCACCCAGAACACCCTAGCAACCGCCTAGCAACACCCTAGCAAGCACTCAGAACACCCTAGCAACCACCTAGCAACACCCTAGCAACCACCCACAACACCCTAGCAACCACCTAGCAACACCCTAGCAACCACCCAAAACACCCTAGCAACCACCTAGCAACCACCCAGAACACCCTAGCAACCGCCTAGCAACACCCTAGCAACCACCCAGAACACCCTAGCAACCACCTAGCAACCACACAAAACACCCTAGCAACCACCTAGCAACCCCCTAGCAACCACCCAGAACACCCTAGCAACCGCCTAGCAACACCCTAGCAACCACCCAGAACACCCTAGCAACCGCCTAGCAACACCCTAGCAACCACCCAGAACACCCTAGCAACCACCTAGCAACCACCCAAAACACCCTAGCAACCACCTAGCAACCCCCTAGCAACCACCCAGAACACCCTAGCAACCGCCTAGCAACACCCTAGCAACCACCCAGAACACCCTAGCAACCACCCAGAACACCCTAGCAACCACCTAGCAACACCCTAGCAACCACCCAAAACACCCTAGCAACACCCTAGCAACCACCCAGAACACCCTAGCAACCGCCTAGCAACACCCTAGCAACCACCTGAACACATGAATAAGCCATATCTCAGCACCAAAACGTCGTACAGACATGTTTGTTAGTTTGTATGCAATCATGTACCACACTATAGCAACCGTGTGGCGAGTTTTGCCACTGCAAGCACCACTTCACATTTTCTTCTGGAAATGTACATTCTAGTTCTTATTCTTATTCTTATTATTCTTCTGGCCACTTTTTGACGCGCTACTCCTCCCGCAGTTTTTGTCACAGACCCACGAATGAGGCGTCAAAACGTGCGGCCTGTTCGGGAATGGTGTGCTATGACTTTTATAAGGGATCGGGGGTACGATGTTCGCCCCAGGGGCGAAAAACCGGCCGAAAAATCCCATAGACTTAACATTGCGTCAAACTTTGACGAGTCGTAGCTCGGAACGAGGATGTCGCAGAAACATGTAATTTACCACATTTGAAGAGGCTGACAGACTCTGTAAGAACATACCACACAATGGGGTAAAAGTTGCACCCCTGGGGGGCAGGAGCTGCCCAAAGTTTCCCCATTGACTTACTATGGTGTAGGACGGCCCATGAAATGGGCCGTCCTACACCATAGAAACCGCTTTTATATTGAACATAACTCTGGATCACAGTGTCGTAGAGACAAAGGGGCGGGCTCATTTTACTCAGACAACCAATCAGTCTCTCAGGATCATTGTGAAGCTATCAAGCCACGCCCTAGCAACCATTTAGAGCACCTTAGCAACGACTCCCATAGACTTCCATTGAAAGAGATCGAAGGGATATCTCTGGACTGAATTGTCATAGAAACATGAGGGTGGTCTCGTTTGACTCGGGGCAGCAAACAGCCAATCATGAATCACCTCAACACTTCCTAGCCACGCCCTAGCAACCATTGTCGAGCACCTTAGCAACCAAAATCCAAAGAGGGATATCTTCCATTCTGAATGTCACAGAGGCATGGGAGTTGGTTTATATCATTCATACTGACAAGCAGCCTTTGGAGTTTCATGATTGGCAGCTGCCAAGCCACTCCCTAGCAACCAAACAGAGTACCCTAGCAACCATTTTGCAAGACCTATATCTCTGCATCAAAACATCGTATAGAGATGGGGGTTGGTTTATACATTCACATTGACTTTGGAGCTTCATGATTGGCAGCTGCCAAGCCACTCCCTAGCAACCAAACAGAGTACCCTAGCAACCGTTTTGCAAGACCTATATCTCTGCATCAAAACATCGTATAGAGATGGGGGTTGGCTCTTTTTACTCATGCTAGCAAACAGGACTTGCTACATGCTAAACATGCTAGCAGTGAATAGCTACATGCTAATATTGATTAGCTAAGTGCTAAATCATGCCAATAAAATGCTACAAACTCAACAGTAACCATCTTTGACAACTACCAACCACCTAGTAACACCATAGCAACCACCCAAATTACCCTAGCAACACCCTAGCAACCACCCAGAACACCCTAGCAACTGCCTAGCAACGCCCTATCAACCACCCAGAACACCATAGCAACCGCCTAGCAACCACCCAGGATACCCTAGCAACCGCCTAGCAACACCCTAGCAACCACTCAGAACACCCTAGCAACCACCTAGCAACACCCTAGCAACCACCCAAAACACCCTAGCAACCGCCTAGCAACACCCTGGCAACCATCCAGAATACCCTAGCAACCGCCTAGCAACGCCATAGCAACCACCCAGAATACCCTAGCAACCACCTAGTAACACCATAGCAACCACCCAGAACACCCTAGCAACCGCCTAGCAACGCCCTAGCAACCACCAAGAATACCCTAGCAACTGCCTAGCAACGCCCTAGCAACCACCCAGAATACCCTAGCAACCGCCTAGCAACACCATAGCAACCACCCAGAATACCCTAGCAGCCGCCTAGCAACCACCCAGAACACCCTAGCAACCGCCTAGCAACGCCCTGGCAACCACCCAGAATACCCTAGCAACCGCCTAGCAACGCCCTAGCAACCACCCAGAATACCCTAGCAACCGCCTAGCAACACCATAGCAACCACCCAGAACACCCTAGCAACCACCTAGCAACCACCCAGAACACCCTAGCAACGCCCTAGCAACCACCCAAAATACCCTAGCAACCAACCAGAACACCCTAGCAACCACCCAGAATACCCTAGCAACCACCCAAAACACCCTAGCAACCACTCAGAACACCTTAGCAATGCCCTAGCAACCACCTGAACAACATGAATAAGCCATATCTCAGCACCAGAACATAGTACAGACATGTTTGTTGGCTCGTATTCAATCATGTACCACACCCTAGCAACCGAGTGGCGAGTTTTGCCACTGCAAGCACCACTTCACATTTTCTTCTGGAAATGTACATTCTAGTTCTTATTCTTATTCTTATTCTTATTATTCTTCTGGCCACTTTTTGACGCGCTACTCCTCCCGCAGTTTTTGTCACAGACCCACGAATGAGGTGTCAAAACGTGCGGCCTGTTCGGGAATGGTGTGCTATGACTTTTATAAGGGATCGGGGGTACGATGTTCGCCCCAGGGGCGAAAAACCGGCCGAAAAATCCCATAGACTTAACATTGCGTCAAACTTTGACGAGTCGTAGCTCGGAACGAGGATGTCACAGAAACGTGAAATTTGCCACATTTGAAGAGGCTGACAGGCTCTGTAAGAACATACCACACAATGGGGTAAAAGTTGCACCCCTGTGGGGCAGGAGCTGCCCAAAGTTGCCCCATTGACTTACTATGGTGTAGGACGGCCCATGAAATGGGCCGTCCTACACCATAGAAACCGCTTTTATATTGAACATAACTCTGGATCACAGTGTCGTAGAGACAAAGGGGCGGGCTCATTTTACTCACACGGCCAATCATTCTCCTTGGATCATTGTGAAGCTATCAAGCCACGCCCTAGCAACCATTTAGAGCTCCTTAGCAACAAGTTCCATAGACTTCCATTGAAAGAGATCGAAGGGATATCTCTGGACTGAATTGTCATAGAAACATGAGGGTGGTCTGGTTTGACTCGGGGCAGCAAACAGCCAATCATGAATCACCTCAACACTTCCTAGCCACGCCCTAGCAACCATTGTCGAGCACCTTAGCAACCAAAATCCAAAGAGGAATATCGTCCATTCTGAATGTCACAGAGGCATGGGAGTTGGTTTATATCATTCATACTGACAAGCAGCCTTTGGAGTTTCATGATTGGCAGCTGCCAAGCCACTCCCTAGCAACCAAACAAGGTACCCTAGCAACCATTTTGCAAGACCTATATCTCTGCATCAAAACGTCGTATAGAGATGGGGGTTGGTTTATACATTCACATTGACTTTGGAGCTTAATGATTGGCAGCTGCCAAGCCACTCCCTAGCAACCAAACAGAGTACCCTAGCAACCGTTTTGCAAGACCAATATCTCTGCATCAGAACATCGTATAGAGATGGGGGTTGGCTCTTTTGACTCATGCTAGCAAACAGGACTTGCTACATGCTAAACATGCTAGCTGTGAATAGCTACATGCTAATATTGATTAGCTAAGTGCTAAATCATGCCATGAACATTATAAAAACTCTATAGTAACCAAATGTGAACACTACCAACCACCTAGTAACACCATAGCAACCATCCAGAATACCATAGCAACCACCTAAAACACCCTAGCAACCGCCTAGCAACACCATAGCAACCACCCAGAATACCCTAGCAACCGCCTAGCAACACCCTAGCAACACCTCAGAACACCCTAGCAACCACCTAGCAACACCCTAGCAACCACCCACAACACCCTAGCAACCACCTAGCAACACCCTAGCAACCACCCAAAACACCCTAGCAACCACCTAGCAACCACCCAGAACACCCTAGCAACCACCTAGCAACCACCTAGCAACCCCCTAGCAACCACCCAGAACACCCTAGCAACCGCCTAGCAACGACCTAGCAACCACCCAGAATACCCTAGAAACCACCCAAAACACCCTAGCAACCACCTGAACAACATGAATAAGCCATATCTCAGCACCAGAACATCGTACAGACATGTTTGTTGGCTCGTATGCAATCATGTACCACACCCTAGCAACCGAGTGGTGAGTTTTGCCACTGCAAGCACCACTTCAAATTTTCTTCTGGAAATGTACATTCTAGTTTATTCTTAAATGCTTTGTTCTAATCACGATATTGTATAGTGTCTGTAAACCGCAAAAAGACTGTTTAAATATGAATTGCGTGTCTGTGTGTAGGCTAAATGATGAATGAAAGGCACAGGCCAGCGCGCTTTGTTTACTACAGTTATACAGCGCGTGTCTGTGCCGTTCATTCACTCTCGCATCTACATTAGTAAACATGTTATTAAATTTACATGAACACATCCATTGCTATAGCCTACTAAGATGAGTAAAAATAGACTGAAATATGTTGAAATAAAATGTCTGTATAAGCAACAAACTGCAAATTAACATGTATATGCTAATATATCATACACAATATGTTACAGACTAAATATGAATGTTTAGACAAGATTTTGTGATTAGTTTTGGATAGATTATAAAGTTTTGACTGTAAAAAAAGACTACTGTCACATTAAATAGGTAAGCTTTTGTTCACCAATTTCTGCTCATGTTAAATATACTATATGATGTTTTGTCAAAAATAAAGTAGGTATATTTTGAATTATCAACTAAGATGTTATTATAGTGTTTGTTCCAATATTTTTAATACGTATGATAAAATGTATACTTTTTACAAAGAAAGAATACACTTGAAATATTGTTAAAATTGTAATTGTTGTTGTAATTGTAACCTATTTGTAATTGGTTACAATTTCTAATTGTAAAATATGTATATATAGATCATTTCTTTTGTCCTTGCGTTCTTTGGGACCCTGTGACACACCTGTGTGAGGCTAATTAATATGCAGCTCATTATGTATGTGGCACATTATCCGGCCTTTGTCTTCTCAGGTGTGAACACGCCTCCACGCATATTGCCTTTCCAAACAAAAGGTGTCTTATAAAATTTAAATCAATGTATTGTTTTGTGTAAATGATTAGGCAGGATGATTTTCAGATCATTTTGAAGAAAAAACTCTAGGCAACAATGCCCATTAGTCAAAAGTCTTGTAGACACATATTTAGTATGTGTTTTGTGGCCTTATTTCAGACACTTTAAGTTTTAGTTTTTTCAATAACCATGCATAAACAATATTCTCTCAAAAATACAAACATGTACATACATGTTGCTCACATATTACGGCAGCCCCGTTTGTGCTATATAGAGTGAATTTACACCTTTGCCATTAACATGTTTATAAATAACTGAAAAAAGCACAAATGTCAGAGCATGTCAGAACACCTCCAGGACCCAGAAAACCCCTCAGACCCCTGAGGGTTAAAGGTCAAGGTACTTTTTGGGTACTCTCCTCACTCTCTTTCCCTCTCCCTCATTATAGTCTGTGAGGTAGTTGTTGCATTGTGTGGGAGGCTGTAATTCTTTATCACCTTGCATCGTTCCCAACACAGAGTGTTCAGCCACAGTCTCCTTACAGTCCTCACAAAAATTGTGGAGAACAAAGCTGGCGTAAATGACATGGGGCAGGTCCTGCAAGTTGATGTCCATAGGCCTTTTCAGTGCAGCAAATCTGGCTTTGAGGCCACCAAAACTGTGCCCTACACAAACATAGCCCAAAGTACTGTTCTTGAGGTGTGGACCCACCGTTTTCATATTCCTTCATCAAGTAAGGCAGCAGAGAGTAGGCTGGGTCACCAAGAAGAAAAATGGGTATGGCCTCCTTGTTGTCCACAATCTGTTTTTTCAGAGCAGGGATCTTGCTAGTGTTAAAGTACAAGTTGAGCTTTGAATTAGCAAAAACCCGTGCATCGTGTACACTCCCAGGCCACTTTATCACAACATCAATAAATCTGTACTTATAATCACAGACCGCCTGTACATTAAGAGAATGTTTTCCTTTCCTGTTGATGTAGTCGATTGAGTTAATAGATGGCTGCTTGATATCGATGTGTGTGCCGTCAACCGCTCCCAAACACTGTGGCATGCCATGAGCACGATGGAAACCCAAAACCAGATCCTCGGTCTCGGACTCCGTAAAAGGCAACTTGATGTATTTTGGACCCAGGTGGATAGCGATCGCTTTGCATGTTTGCCTGACAACAACGGACACAACAGGCGTTAGCAGTCTTCCGTAGCCATCCCTCATTGCTCAAGTAATTGAGCATTAACGCAACCTTTTTGAGCGTCTCAATTGGTGCCCTCATGTTTGTTGTTTGCCCTTCGATATATGGACTAAGTTCTTCGCTCAGGGCGGCGAGAGATGCTTTGGACATGCGAAAGTTCTCCCTCCATTCATCTTCCACAACAACACCATTGACAAAGTTGTTCCACCAACTGCTGGTTCTACCAGGTCTTACCCAAAATTTTCTCCTGGTTGTCCTCCGCAGTGTACCTAATAGCATGTGGCATATGGTGTTGTCCATAATCACTTGTTGCTCACCGTAGTAGCATAGGAGCAGAAGATTTTGCTTTAGTAAAGCTAATTGGCTCAGTAGCTTCTGCAGCACGAACACAAGCATATAGTCCGCCATTGTTGTTGCTGTTATGTGTGACGTAGCGGTGTGTGACTATTGCTGACACATGGTGTGATGACATCATCGTTTCACAAAATGTAGCCTACGGATTGGCCGTACACACGAAAACGCAAGGGTGTCATTTTCAGATTTATCCACTCTGGGACCCGGTTTCAAAAAATAGCGTTTTCAGGCTCCCAAAACGCCGGATCCGTCTGGACGAAACGCCAATACAATACAAAATTTGTACATATACAGCTAAACACGTCTCCGTGTGGACAGGGCCTCACACTGAAGCGGATTGAGGAAGTAAAGATAGCAGGGAAGATAAATCAATGTCTGCACCTGAGAGGATCTGTGTTCTGATGTTGTTGGCTACTGGGGTTGGTTCCAAGGCTGTAGCGTTTGGAGGGAGACTCGCTGGGAGACCCATGCTCGCTGGACGGGAGAGAGTAGAGATAAGTACACAGTACGTCCGCTGGGAGACCAATGCTCACTGGACGGGAGAGAGTTAGAGATAAGTACATAGTACGTTCGCTGTGAGACCAAATGCTTGCTGGACAAAAAGAGAAAACAGGAAAGAGGAACATGATTACTCGACCTGGAGATTTTCACTGCGTCCGCAGTGAGACCAAATGCTCGCTGGACGGAAAGAGAGAGACCCCCGGTGGACGACCCAGGGGGTTTTAATCAATGAGGGTTTGGTGGGCTTTTTTGATGTGGAACCGGTTGGTCCTGATATAGCTTTGGAAAGCATCTGAGGACCATCTCCCAAGAGCTTGGATCTGCTGTTGGGAGAGGCCTTTTGGGGTGCTGAAGTTGCTGCCCCGCTACGGAAGGAGTGACTTAAGAAATTCTTTGCTGGAATTCCTGACTGTTGTAGAACAGATTTGAGGTGTTTCTGGAACCAAAAGCGTGTCACGGGTTTATTGGATTCGTCTATGAACAGGGGTTCCAGAGGAGATTTAGCCAGAGAACTTCTCCATTGCAGATATGCCAGAATGGACTGGTATGGTTGGATTGGTGATGAGAGGTTAAAAATGTAGATGAAATGACCTTTTTTGGTTTGGTCGGTCTTACTTTGCTTAATCAAATATGAGACTGTTTCACCATCTAGTACTGACAAGTCTGAGATGGTGGGGTGTATTTTTGAGTTGAATTTGGAAGTGATGGCGAGTTCCGAGCATCTAAGAAAACCAAAAAGGCTAGGATAAACATAGCGTCGAGTGTGCGGGCGGTATTGAGGGGCTGGTAGCCTGTGCGGAGGACGTGAATACATTTGGTGAGAATGTCTAGCGTTATGGGTTGTCTGGCGTCGGGACGGGTGGGCTGGGATCTTTGAATCCCTTTGATCAGGAGAGAGGTTTGTGAATTGTTTATCTCAGAGGAGGGAGCTGTACATCAATTTATGGAAAAACTGAACGCCACTCAAGTAATCTTTGATGGACCCGACTTGTAGGCCCTCAACGCTATTAAGGTAGGAAATAAATGAGGTGATAGAAAGAAGAGAAAAATCGGGGAACGGCATGTTATAAGAGACATGGAATGCTTTAAAACATCTCCAAGCGGTCAGGTAGGATTGTAGGGTCCTGAGAGAAACTGCTTGGAGGATGGTGTCGAGTGATGCGTCAAGGAGGGGTTTTAACGGGTGGGTTATGGTAATATCAGTTCTGAATAGCGAGGAACTGGAGTTGGGAATTGGTCCGCCTCTGGAGTCAGCGTCCTGGATTTCTGAGAGGATCTGAGCACGGATGCTTTGAGACGCTGGTGGTGGTTCCATGGCGACGGCGTTGGACGGAAAGAGCATCGGTGTTGCTGTGAAGAGAGAATGTTGTGGTTTAGTTTCAATGAGAGAGCTGGGAAGGGTATAAGCCATGGCTGTGAATGTCGGCGGCGGCCTCACGCTTAGATTACCATGTGTGGCTTGGAAAGGAAAATTAGTTGGAGGGTAGAAAGGAAAGGAAGGATGATAGAATGAAGTGTGGGCTTGTGCTGCAAGCAGAAGTTTGAGCTACTGGAGCTGCAGGCCACGTGAAGTGGGCGGGGTTATAACCTGTTGGGTAAAACTGTTGAAATGGTTGGGCCTGTGCTGCTAGCAGCGATAGCCTCGCGCTAGTGTCTGCAACGGGAGCTGGAAGCCACTGAAAAGGAAAAGGGTTATGAACAGTGGGAGTATAAAACTGAGAGGCTGTGGGCCTCGTCGAGAGGTGGGAGTGGACCTGCCGCGGCAAAATCTGGGGCGCGGCCCAGGCTCGCTGAAGGCCTGTTGCTGCGGCTCAATGGGCGAAGCGAGCCAGATCTTGTGCACGAGGATGACGGTGGTGTGTGGGGAGGCAGCTTTTGGACCCTGCGGGCTTTGCTCTGCCTGTGAGCCGTCTTGGGAGTTGGTGTGGACTTTGGAGAGAGATTGGCTAACTGTAAGGTAACGTACAGATCACACAGTTCCGCTTTGTTCTTTATCCGTGAAGCCTGTACGTCTGAATCACCCAGCGCTTGCCTCAATCCTGCTACGGTCCGTTTCCCGATAGGTGGGATCGTCGGGACGGCTGAGTGGTAGGCGGAGGCTGGGGAGGAAGATGAAAGTCTTGCCAGGGGCGGCAAAGACTGGCCTCGACATCTTGGCAAGCGCAGGGCTGTTCTGGCAGGCGTGCGGCCGCGTGAAGAAGCCTGGGGCTCAGGTGCGATGTCCGGCGTAGGAGGAATAATCCTGGGCCCGGTGTTCTGACGATTCATGCTACCCATCGAGATGTGCTACTTACTGGTTATGAGCATGTGCAGAATCAGTTTTCTTCTGCGTTACCACACCCATAAATCTATGCATCCTTGCTGTGGAGACTTGTAGGAAAGGTGTACTTTGACAGGTCAAAGATGAATATTTTACTTTTCACACCGTTTTAAAAATAAAAACAGTACAGTATACAGTACTCATAACTTCGAATTTTATTATAATTGTATTTCATATAATATACAATAATGTCAATTTTACTTATCAAATGTGATAATTGCTAGTTCTTTTAAAATATCAAAATATGCTCCCCATACACTTACCCTGTTTTAAATGAAATAACGATGTCATAATATTGTGAGATTTACACCATTATGGAATCAATAGAGAATGAATCGACATTCTCTGTGATCGATTCGCGCTTGGGTAGCATTTTTCGACAAGGCAGCACAAATCTGAATGTCTGAACACCAGCAAAAAGCAACGGCGGATCCTTGGGGATGTTTGTTTCCTCGTCAGATGAAGAACTTTGGTGTGACATGGTAGCAAAAACGGCGAGCCAAGATGCTGAAAAACTGTCGAGGAACATTGGTGAGTCAAATGAGTGTATATATAGGTCTCAAGATAGACATGTTGACACTTGATAGACACTTTATTTCAACTATTCATTTCCTTCTCTATGGGCCTCTAGTCAGTTAACTTAGTGTAATAGCGTAGAGCTACGTCACACGTAGCCTCACTATTGGCCGATGCTGGTCATGTGGGTGATGCGTATGACGTACAACAACAGAAGCGTATGCTGTTAAACTAGTAAACTGACTCGAGGCCCACAGAGAAGGAAATGAATAGTTGAAATAAAGTCGTTATTTTAGGGTTTTTTTGCGCACAAAAAGTATTCTCGTCGTTTGATAAACTTAAGATTGAGCCACTGTAGTCATTTGGACTATTTTAACGATGTCTTTAATAACTTTTCGGGGCCTGCAAGTTCAATCCCTGAAGAAGCCTATGGAGGAGTGAACCAGCTCTCAGATTTCATCAAAAATATCTTAATTCGTGTTCCGAAGATGAACGAAGGTCTTACGGGGTTGGAACAACGTGAGGGTGAGTAAATACTGACAGAATTTTCGTTTTTGGGTGAACTATCCCTTTAAATGTATTGATGCTTTTTCATTTGAATATGTTTCTGCTACACAAAAAACCAAGGCAATATTTTTTATAGATAATATAGTTACCTGCAATTTTATGTTGGAAGGAGGAGGAAAGGGATGCCTTGCCTGTAATGAATGACTTCTGCATTTTTTGGGGGGGAAAGAATAACATCTTTATTTTTTTAATAGGTGCATTAAGTCGTTTTTATGTTTTGCTGGCTCCTGTTCTTCCCAGTAGACCTTGACTTCATACTGTTCGATGTTTTATTTCTTTGTTCAAATTCATTCTGTTTGCATTGATAGGCTGCACACGTGATGATCCATACTTTGAATTATACATCTGAATTATGCCTATGCTAGACTCCTGTTGCGTCTTTAATATATGGTGTCTAAAATATGGTGTTTGTTGTTATATTCCTTGATTTACTTGTCAGTTCAGCTTAAGTGTCTTTTAATTTTTTTGTAATGTGCTCTGACCACTGGAAAAGTACCAGAAAAATTCAAATTATTTTGAACTTGGTCAAACTGCAAGACACTGCTGGTCAAGTGATCTCAACATAGAGAATTTAAAACTACCACATTTCAGTATTTCATGTGGCTCTACATTTGCTTTAGTTTTATGTCTGTGGCTCTCCCTTACCTTGATTTCCAGCTATTTTCCGAAGTTCAAAACAAGCTTCCACCTTGAGGGGTTCAAATGCCTGCAAATTGTGCAAAATATTATAATATTAGCTATATTGTACTGCATAACAAATTAATTATGCATATTATGAACATAATTATTCATGTATAATTATAAATATCTAAAGGTGCATTTGATTTTTATTTCCTCTAGATGGCACAAAAACTCAACACTTTCCTAAGCCTTTTCCGTTTAATTTAAAGACTATAGCCCCTTTCATTATGGTACAAACTTTGCCGAAGTCATTGTTCTGAACAAGTATAAACTTTTTATAACATATTAGCCTATACAAAACATATCACTTTAGCTAAAGTAAATGTCAATACTTGTTCAGAACAATGACTTCAAAATCAACAATACATTTAAAAATCACAAAAATGTATTGGGTAGAGAGGGGAGCCTTTACCTCACACTTGGGATTAAAGGCTAATCATCATGAGGCAAAAGGCCCCCCTCTCTACCCAATACATTTTTGTGATTTTTAAACAAAACAAACTACTTTTATGGTTTATTTCCATACACAATATCCATAAATGGATATTTATGGATATTACTGCAATCATGTATTTTTCTTATGGTGTACACTACAATATTTCAGGCTAATTCTGGCCCAAAAGAGTCATTTGTTGGTGGATCTGGCTACACTTACTACTGCAATTTGCTTTTGATTCAATAAAACGAACCAGTTTATGAGAATCATTAGTTCATGAATTGGTCTAGTATTGCGCTGGATGCTGTTGATTCACTAAGAACGACTAAGAGTACGGGGGTGAAACTTCAGTATCTCGATGCTCTTTGGGTGTAGGGATGGTTTCACTCATAAGAAAAAACAATTCAAGTCACTCGAGTAATTCGTTTTTAGAAAAATATATGTTTTTAAAAGAGTATTTTGTTAGTGAATAGATGTAAAATATGACAACAAAGGAATGACTAACATCGAGTCACTTACCCTTTTCTTTCATAAATGAAACACTTCCTCAGAGACATTCATTAAATTGTACAGTAGACCTAGCCTATTCCTGGAATCAAGAAACTGCGCAAAAAAATTAAATGTTACAAAATTAGTTATAAACTAGTAGTCTAACAGTCGTAATCAATATAGAATAAATGCCGTTTTCTAGGCCTCTTCAAAAAGAGCGCGAATTGTATAAGAATGCTTCAGTGAGAGGAAATAGTTTTTTTATAGTTGATTAACGTCACTGGCTTAGAAATATTACAATTACACCAAGTCACATTACAAAATAACAAGAATCGATATTAACTAAATTACTAACCTAAATGAGTTAACGTTATACAATTATTCACCAAGGAACCTTGCTGCAAAGTTGCCATGTGACCCGCCAAATAATTTCTTAAGTGATATTTTGAATGTATCCAAGGTAACGTTAAGTTCACCATGTTGTAATTACCGGAATTAAGAGATTCAATTTACATCCTCATAAACTGGTAATTTTCATAGACTGTAAAAAATAATTTTCTGTGAGAGGTCCTACTTGTATCACGTGGCCGCTGTCGATAGTATGTGCGTTCACGCTATAATTACTGTAACAAGTCTGAACTGTAAAGAAGCATAGAACTTGTAATTACAACGTGTAAAGTGTAATTTTCAGATAGTATCACGTGTCCGCTGTACCACCTGACCACTGCAGATTCCTTTCGATTAGAAGTAAGCGTGCCGCACAAGTCCTGAAAAGTGAAGCCAAAGTGTCTCGATCGCCCCCCGGTGGCTGGTCCCAGTATAGGTCATAAAGCCCGCCTTCCCATGAAGTCAAATGAACGCCATGGAAACTAAACAATCAAATAACACTTCAAATTATTTTTTTTCCAAAGATGTTTTCTGTCATTTTAGGTAGTTTTTTTTACGCTGATGTAAATTTAAGTGTTCGTTTTAAAAAAAAAAAAAATTTGGTCTTGGTCTTTAAAATAGTTATGTAACGTCATGATTGACAGCTGTGATTGACAGCTTCTCTGAACGAAGTAGTCACTTAGGCACCAACAGACTTTTTTGGGGGATTTTCGGAAGGAGATTAGAGCTTCAGCTTTAATTTCTACATATCCATAACTGTTTATTTCACACTGACATTTATGAGTTGTTACAGTAAACTGTACCAGAGAAGGGCTCTGACTGTACTAACGGTTTCTGCGTCAGTGAGGGCGGGAGCGGGACCTTGATATCGCGGCTTTACTTCCTGCTTTCTACTGCGCAGAATCGCAGTCAGCGCTGCTTCAGATTTCACCAGTGCTGCGTCCCAATTCGCCTACTTATACTACGCCATAAAAGTATGTACTCTTTTTGTGACAAAAAAGTACATACTTTTGAGTGTGTAGCAAAAGAGTAGGCAAGCTTTGGGACATACTACTTCGTCATCTTTAACGGACAGCTCTGTCGCGTGCATTACCGTAAACTGCCCTGTCAATCATCTCGTCACAGTTAAAATCCTCCATTCAATCTAATATAATTTCTTACCGTTACGGAGAGAAATGTAGTCGCTCGTTCATCTGCCAGTCGGTCTTTCATGCGGAGACTCTGCACTCTCCTCATGTGTTTGCAATTTGAATGTAATGATGCATTTAACATTTAATGGCTAAACGTATCTTTACAAAAGTTCACAATGCTGCTGCAGATGCAATATAACGTAGCCAACATTGAATAAATTAATTTTCGTCAGGTTAGATACTGATAATTAATCACTTAAACCCCTTTATCTAAACCTATACACAACCGCCGGACTCGTGCGCGTCCTCCATGTCTGTAGTTTTTTAACACTTTTCACTCGTGTTTGTAGTTCTAACCGAATCCTCGCCCAACGCGCGATGGGTTGTGGGCAATATTAGCCGTTAGAATGTGCATCGATCTGCACTTTAGGGGTGGGCGATACTGAAAATTTCGATATCGATCCGATACCAAGTAAATACAGGGCCAGTATCGCCGATATCGATACCGATACCAATACTTTTTCATTTTAAAAGCAAGCACTTGAACTTGTATGCACTTTCCTGTGCTAGAGCAGTGTGTCATGATTTATGAGGTGAATGCATCATTAATATGCTAAATCTGAATACGTTTTCAAGACTACTAAATATTTTGTGATTTGTGCTCTCAATTCGCCTGTAATTAGTCAGTGACTTTTACAAAACTACCCTAATTATAGTAAATGTACTATTATACACTAGCCTACTGTTCAAAAGTTTGGGGTCTGTAGGATTTTTAATTCTGTTCTGCATTTATTTGATCAAAAATACATACATAGGCTATCTGTTTTCTTTGCCATAGTAAACTGTAATTTATTCATGTGATCAAAGCTGAATTTTCGGCATCATTACTCCAGTCATGATGATAATTCATTTTAATATGCTGATTTGCTGCTCAGGAAACATTTCATATTATTATCAATGTTGAAAACAGTTTCATATTTTTGTGGAAACCATGATACATTTTATGCAGAATTATTTGATGAACAAAGTTGAAAGAACAGCATTTATATGAAGTATATATTTTTTTAACAGTGTGAAACCCTTTGATCAATTTAATGCATCGATCCTTGTTGAATAAAAATATTAATTTCATTAAAAAAATCTTACTGACGTCAACATTTTGAACCGTTATGTACACTTGTGGTTTGTTTATTGCGAAATAACTCCCGATTGTTTCTCTGTCATCTAAGCCTGTTTTATGCTTCTGCGTCAAATCGACGGCGTACCCCCGCAGACCCCTCTGCGTCGACGCGAACCCCTCTCCGACCCCTCCGCCGTAGCTCGACGTGCACCTCCAAAAAATTGTAACTACACGTCGAGGCGACGCAGACCGCAAGGGCTGTGATTGGTCAGATGCACCGCGATGCAACGCAACCTGACGCAGAACCATAAAACGGCCACGACGCCGTAGGAGTGACGGCGTAGCTACGCCGTGGAGTTGACGCAGAAGCATAATGAGGCCTTAATAAGCAAGGCTTCGTTTCCCAAACGCACTGGGCCTGTGAGCTCAGTGAAGCACCAGCATCGAACGCTCTCTGTGATTGATTGGTTTCGTCTTGTATACAGCTGACTAGGAGAAAAAGTTCTATCCTACACAATTACCCACTAACATTTGCTTATTTTTCCACTTTGAAGCTTATTTTACGCACTGAATTGGGTGCTTAATTAATAAAAATTACTGGTAAAAAAAATACACATTTGGATCGATATTTTTATGTGAGGATCGATCCTTTTCGATACCACGTCAGTATCGAAGTATCGATACTTCAGGATCGATCCGCCCACCTCTACTGCACTTCGGATTCTGACCGGATATAGTAGACCATCCGGGTATCTTTGGAACACTCATTTCAACATACTACGATTTGGGACGTACTAATTCTATTTTCGAATACTATTTAGGAAGGATAGTATGCGAATTGGGACGCAGCACAGGATTTCACATAGACAGTGAAAGAAAGGGATTTCACCAATAGAAAAGAATGAAGGAGCGTCGTCCATCTTTTTTTTTACAGTTGATTAGAAGCATGCGGAGCTTTATTTACGACATGGCGCAAATGCAGTAGGGGCTGCGTCCGAAATCGCGTACTTCCCTACTATATAGTATGCGAAAAACTACGCGAGCAGAGTAGTATGTCCGAAATCATAGAATTCGAAAAACAGTAGGCGAAAAGTACCCGGATGACCTACTACTTCCGGCGAGATTCTGAAGTGCGCATACGATGGACACTTTACTATCCCATGATGCCACGGGAGCGGAGTTGTTGTCGTTATATTTGAAAAATGGCGGAAAACGGAGACGCGGCTGTTTTCAAATGTAAGTACTACATTTTTAAGTACTACTTTTGTTTCTTTGTGGTTAAATTGTGTTTGTTTAACATCATCTAAGTAAACTATTGACTTGTTAAACGTTTAAATAATGAAAATCGCTGGTACAATTTTCCGAATTGGCTGCAAAATGACAATCTTATCATTATTATTATTACCGAACAGAACGAGCTAATGCCTGTCAGCTAGCTAACGTTAACTCTGTTTTCTTTCAACAAAGACGTTCAAAACTTTTATTTTTTATTTTACAACGATCTTATTTCTCCTTTACCTGTGTTGTTATTATGAAATATTTGTTGGCTAACTGTACATAGCAAGCTAAGTTACTGTTAACAAGTGTACCTCAGCTTGTCCATGTAACATTAATAGATTGACCATGGTTCATCACTAATGTTAAATCCTGTGTTGATGTTGCAGGGGCTGATGAACACACGCGTGTTCTGATTGAGTGGAGAGTGGCTAATGAAGCCCTCTTCACTGGAAAGCGAAATGCTGCAATAAAAGGTTTTGAGTAAGTATACAAGACAAATGTAATATGTAATTTTTTTTCAAGTGCTGTAGATTCAATGGTAAGTTAGTTGTAGATGTAAACATTTCTACTCGAGCTCTTACTGCATTCCTTATATGCTTGATTTCTGTGCATTTATTGCAGAGTTTTTATCACAGAGCAGAGGCTAGAGCGCAAAATGTCTGCTGCGCAGATAAAAAAAAAAATGGGAAAACCTTAAACAGAAATATAAAGTAATATTTTTTTATTATTATAGTTCACCCCAAAATGAGAATTCTGTCATGATTGAATCATGCTCATGTTTGGCCCTGTAATGCAATAATTTAACGAATGATATGTTTTACAATATAATTGACTGTCTTTATTCTGTTTTCAAATATGTGTAGGATCTGAAATGTCCACAGACTGGGGTGAGCACTGAGGATGGGGGTGTAACAGCAGCGTCCTGGAAATGGTATTCTGCCATGGATGAGGCAATAGGGGGCAGACCCTCCATCACACCACCCACACTTATTGCCTCATCTGGTCCAGATGTTGCTGTTACCTCTCCATCCTCAGTGAGGTCAGAGCGTGTAAGAGTAGGGAGGAAAAGAAAAGAAGTTGAGGAGCTGATCCGAGAGATGGAGGAGAGGGAAGCTGAAAGGGAACAAGATGCCATTGAAAGGGAGGAGAGGCGATGGAGAGAGATGGAGGAAAAGGAGGAAAGAAAAGAAAGAGAGCGACGAGAGCATGAGAAGAGGCTAGAACAGGAGGCCAGAGAAAGAGAAGAAAGAAGAGACCGAGAAGTGAGAGATAGGGAGACAAAAGAGAGAGAGGAAAGATTCCTTCAGCTATTAGCAATAATTGCAAAAAAATAATAGTAATAAAGAAATTAAATGATACACACTCTCTCTTCATTTTTTGTTAGTAAGTTCACTGTGTAGTGCTGTTTTAGCAAGTTTTATTACAAAACACTTAATTCCCAGGGATTTACAGTAGCTAATTGTCAGTTGTAAAGTCCTTAATGTGTGACATTGAGTAATTAATATTTTTAAAGTGTTTTGTGTGTGTATTTTGTAGCAGATTCCAGATGGATTTTGAAACAGGCAAATTGCAGGTATATCTGAAAAATATATTGTCTGAATATGAGTGCCACACTGTAGAGAAATACCCACACACTCCAGACACCTTTGAAATGTATTTACTTTATTTTTGTGTATTTAAATTTTAAATGGATACAGAATACAAAGCTTAAAACAAAATCACATAACTTTGGCATAAAGTAGTATTATAGAGCTTAAAGCAACACCAAAAGGAAAAGTATTTAAACATTTTTATTATAGTGTCATCATGATGAAAGAAAATGAACTTCAGCAGCTTCAGTAAGGTAACTTTCACAGGTATCTTAAAGATCTAAAGGGACTTTGATAATAGCAATCTCATTTGTAGGGCATCACTTTAAAATAATTCAATATGTTTCTTTCAACACATGTGTACAATGCCCCTTGGGCAATTTTTGGATTTCCACTTGAAGTAAAAAAATTGTACAACATTAAGCTCAAATATGTGATATGTAGCTAGAATTTGAAATATTTGGTATACAAATTTACACACCGCCTAAGGCAGTGTGCCAGTGGTTGGTGTGTCACCTCTAGGGACCACTGTAGCTCCGAGATCCCCTGTCGATTAGCCTGGGTCTGCACTATCCCCAGTTACCATGTGCAGCCGCGAGGAGGCCCGACAGGAGTCTTGGTGATGGAGAGGCTTTGTCCAGCAGCTGTAAGCCAGAGGGATGCACACAGATAGCCATGCACCTCTCTAACTACTAATACTGCACTGTACGCATCACAGCACCCTGTGGGCTGTGCCCACACACACACACCTAACTATTTACATAACTAATATAACTAACATAGACAAAACTGGAACACTGTCAATCTGAGAACAAGAACTGATTTTTAGTGTCTTAACCTGTTGAAGTGTCTTTACAGGTAATCATGCTCATGAAGAGCAGGCACACAGTTGCCTGGTGCAGACACCGCTGCAGCGAGATTGTCCCGCAGATTGTCTCCTGCGTTGGCTTCTGTGTTGCCGGGTTCAGGTGGGTCATCGTTATCCTCCGCAACTTCTGGATCAACTATGTCCCCGTTGAGAAGACAGAGATTGTGGAGCACTGTGCAGCATGCAACAACATCTGGCACAAAAGCAGGGCTGACTTCCAGGGCCTTGAAAAAAATGGAACGCCATCGTGTTTTCAGCATCCCGAAGGCCCTCTTGATGATGTTCCGTGCTCGAGAATGCTTCCTGTTGTACCTCCCCTGTACAGCATTCTGTACAGGCTCTCTGTATGGGGTCATGAGGCAGATGGGCGCACTCAGGCAAGGATACCCACCATCTCCAAGGATGCACTTTCCTGCAGGTGGAAACAGGCGGCCAGTGTACACAGGGCTGTTCTTCAGCACCCTGGCATCGTGCACCGACCCAGGATACCCAACAAAAATGTCGAGGAACTTCCCCTGGTGGTCAGTGATGGCCTGCAGCTGGACAGAATTGTAAAGCTTCCGGTTAAAATAGCACTGGACGTCACTTGCTGGTGGTTTGATGCGTATGTGACACCCATCTATAGCACCAGCTACTATACTGAAAGCCGGAGACCCTGCCAGCTGGGCAAAACCTGCTCCCACTGCCTCCAGGTCATCTGCGCTGGGGAAAGTGATAACCTGTCTCAAAATGCCGATGACTGCCTTACTCACTTTGTGCACAATGTCGTGCACAGTAGACTTTGGGATGTCAAAGGCGAGTGACACTACCCGGTATGATGCTGCATGGGCCAGCCAGTAGAGGAACACCAGCACCTCGACGTCCTTTTCCCAGCCATGGTCGCAAGCAGGTTTCACAGCAGCAATCAGGGACTGGATGGACTGCCGTGAAAGTCGGAGGTTGGGGCGGAGGTCAGCTCCATCTTCAAAATATAGCCGAAGAATTCGTACAGCAGGATTCAGGTGGCAGTAGGTTGAAGGGCTCACAATCTGTAAAAGTGTATATAGTTTTATTGTAGAATACAATTTGAATCCACAAATCACTTGTTTCCTGTGTTGACTCATTTATAAATATAATGTATTTATATGTATATGATCCATTTCTTATGCATGATGTATTTGAATATATACATACTCATTTACACACATATATACACATGTAAACACATACATACATGCATATATATTTATATATATGTATATATGTGTGTATGTATATATTTATATATGTGTGTGTATATATATATATATATACACATACATACATGCACGCACACACACACACACACATATATATATATATATACATACACACACATATATATATATATATATATATATATATACATACACACACACATATATATATATGTATATCATGAATGAACCAATAGAGATATTTTTATTTATTTAATGGCAATAGGTTATTTACAGTGGAAAAAAAAAATATACATAATGAAGACTTCAGATGTAAAAGACTCCAAGTGCCATCTGTAATTTTGATCAAGCTTGTGTATTTATGTTCAGTTTTTTTCACTGTAAATAACCTATTGCCATTAAAATAAATAAAATAAAAAAATATCTCCATTGATTCATTCATGTTTATTCATCGATGGTAATATCACAAGAAAATAAATTACTTTTTCCTTGCCAAAAATCAACATCTGTCATTGTTCACAGGTTTTTGTGAGTGTGTTTTTTCTGAGGTAAAATGTATTAGCTAAATAAATGATGATACTTACGTTATTTGAGAAATTCCGGAGAAGCTCTCGACGAAGGCGTGATCTGCGAGTAGCTGACCTACGCCGCCTCTGGACTGTAAGCTCAAACGACGTAAAAACGCTGATGAAAACGGACAGCAAAACTAAAAACAGCGCGAAGTTGGTGCAGTCAGTGGAATGGGCTCTTTAAATTTTCGCGCTGTTATGACAGCGTCTGTCACGTGACGCTCTGTTATGACAGGATATGTCACGTGACTATTTCAACATGGCGCATGTAGTACGTCCGGACTCCATTCATACTACCCGGATTCATACTATATAGAACGTACTTTTTTAACGGTTGAGAAGTACGTTCTAATTTAAATGTAGTACCTACTCGCATAGTACGCGATTTCGGACGCAGCCCTAGTGTTGCATATAGGCCTCAGACAGAGAGACGTCCTGTTGTCATCAGATTACGACATGGCGTGATCATCATAATTTATTTGTCCTCGAATTTTCTCCTTGAAATTCATATTTTGATAGTAATATTAAGATTGTGGAGTTATTTAATTATTCCCATAAAATTCTGCATTATGTCTTTAATCTCTTAAACTATTACATCAGAAACCTTATTATCATACGCCTACTTCATTATAGCAATGCATTAGAGATTAGCTACTAGCCAGCCTAAATTCCGGTGTATTTATGTTTAGATCTTTAGTTATGTTCGGTTGGTTTACTAGTAAGCCTGTTCATACTTGTTCATCTCAACCTTTTTTAAGAGTTCTTTTCGAATTTCTCCATTAGATGGAGCTATAGGCTATCACCGTAGATCACTCTGTATGCAAGAGTATTTTGCAATTGGATAAAGTACTTATTCCTGTCCCTAATTACTTTTTTGTTTGCTTGTTTGAATTAATCATACGTAATCTAATGTGTCTCTATTCATATATATCATTAGTTATTACAGATTTTATATATTGCATAATTTAGATGAAAAGTTCAAAGCACCCTGTCACATTAATTCCTAAGAATGACAATGGCTTCTTTTCATATTCATGTAGCATATCAACTTTCCATGAGCACTCTTTCTTGTCAATAGTCCAGTCCTTACTGAGGAGAAAATTGTGCATTTGGAAATACCCTCAGCCCCTCCCCAGCTCCTTGTTTCGACTAAACCATGGCCTGGTGACACTGAGAGCTTGCTAACTTCAAGACTTATTTTTACACCTCATGCATTTTTTAACCTTAACCCCAAGGTAGTCCAGACCAACCACCAGAAAAAATGGTGTCTTCAAAGAATAACCACAGTCATACTTGATAATTCTGAATAATATTTTCCATCCCTGATGTTTGCTGTATGAGGTGTTTAACAGTGTTGTTGCTGCAAATATACAGATATTGTTGTGCACAAAAATGCAAGTTCTGAAAAGTTTGGAATCTGAAAATTTTGTCTGGAAACATCATCCATTTAAAATGACTTCTTTAAACTTAAATTATTTTTATATTATCTGGGTCAGTAATTCTGTAATTTATCTAAAGTAATCCCTTATCCTAATTAATTGACTATTGTTTATAGTGTATGTATAATTTTTAAAAATGTATATTGTTTATTTATAGTGTGCATAGCTTTGTATATTGTATAGTAAAGTTCAATTATATATTTACAATAGGCCTATACCAGTCATAAGGTGGCTAAACTAGGCTGTTCATACTTGTGATCCATGAGGCCAACACATGTGTCAGAGAGCATGTGGGTGATTGGAGCCTGACTCATCCGTATTTTCCAATCACCTTTTCTTAATGTGACCTTCTCACCTATGGAACAGAAATGATTGTTGGATTATACCATTCTGGTTAGGGACAGTCCTTTAGCATCAGTGTGTTTTTCACTCTGTGAATGAACAAATGGCACTCACCCTTTATTTTACTCTCCTTAAGCCATGTTTCAGTGCAAGCGGTGTTACTTTAAAGGCCATTGACTTGTAACTGAACCCTCACTAACGTTGTATTCAGAGCATTGAACAGTATTCTGCATGAATATTCATTTTGTGAGTGTTTCTGTTTGTTCTTCACTCCTACATATTTACAACCACGCAGTGTGCAAAACAATTGAGCATGCACAGGAAATGTAACACATTCTGAAATGACGACTCATGGAAACTAAATTGCTTCTGCCCTTTTCTATATGCAAATGAGGTGCTGCAAGGGCTAAGATATAGTTTGAATTTATGCAGTGCACAAACATCTACAAGGGAGCACAATGAATCCAGAGAATATGGTGTTTAACATATTGTTGGATTGTAGAGGTTTGCAGCTTGGCCAAAGTCAGTTGTAACTAATGGTATAACTGATGCAAAATGTTTAGTTTGATGTTGTTCCTGTTTTAAAAAGACAGCATATTGGCCAATTATAGCCAACTGAATGTTCTTCTTAGTATTAGCCAGTATAGGCCCTAAAAACTCTCCACAACACTTTAGCACCGGACTAGCAGTGCCCTATCTACCATCCAGAACATCCTAAATTGCTTAGTAACACCCTAGCAACAAATTAATGAATCTAGCTTGTCTTCATCTTGATCACAAATATCACTGACAATAGTTTGTGGTTTAGTGCACCTGCTACAAGCCTGACACATGTAGCTATCTACAGTTGAATTACTCTGAGGATGAGGATGTGTCAGCTCCTTTGTGTCTGTTTTGGTTTCATGATATGCATCAATATAATTTTCTATTTGAGTTTCTGATCTTTATCTCCAAACCACTTTGTACCTGGCTTCCGAAACGACTCTTGCAAGATGTGCATGTTGACGAGAGTCTAATTATTTTGAATGAGTTGTGTTTCATGGTATACTTCTAAATTGTGAAAAGTACACAGTCACCTTAAAGGGATAGTTCACCCAAAAATGAAAATTCTGTCAGTATTTACTCACCCTCATGTTGTTCCAACCCCTCTTCGGAACTCGAATTAAGATATTTTTGATTAAATCTGAGAGCTGGATCACTCCTCCAAACTCCTCCATAGGCTTCTTCAGGGATTGAAACTTGCCAGCCCCGAAAAGTCATTAAAGACATCGTTAAAATAGTCCAAGTGACTACAGTGGCTCAATCTTAAGTTTACCAAGCGACAAGAATACTTTTTGTGCGCAAAAACAAACAAAAATAACGACTTTATATCAACTATTCATTTCCTTCTCTGTGGGCCTCTAGTCAGTTAACTTAGTATGATTGCGTAGAGCTACGTCACACGTAGGCTCACTATTGGCCGATGCTGGTCATGTGGGTGATGCGTGTGACGTACAACAACAGAAGCTTACGCTATATCACTAGTGAACTGATTCGAGGCCCAGAGAGAAGGAAATGAATAGTTGAAATAAAGTCGTTATTTTTGTGTTCTCGTCGTTTGATAAACTTAAGATTGAGCCACTGTAGTCACTTGGACTATTTTAACGATGTCTTTAATGACTTTTCGGGGCTGACAAGTTTCAATCCCTGAAGAAGCCTATGGAGGAGTGAACCAGCTCTCAGATTTCATCAATAATATCTTAATTCATGTTCCGAAGATGAACGAAGGTCTTACGGGGTTGGAACAACATGAGAGTGAGTAAATACTGACAGAATTTTCATTTTTGGGTGAACTAACCCTTAAGTCCATTGGGGGTACCGAGCCAGACGATGTAAACATTCGGGGCTTACATACAACCAACCCCCCAGAAGAAGATTTATATTCTTCTTCGTTAGTTTTTATTGGCAGTTGGAAAACAAGCTGAGTGATGTGCGATGCATTACCGTCCGGCACCATTCACGGTAATAGAGCTTTTGTTTCATTTTTTGCCGCTCCAGTCAGAAAGACTGTGAGGAAATAAAATAAAGTTGAAGTTATTTTAAAAAACCTAAAAGATTCGGGGCTTTTGACAAAACATTCGGGGCTTAAGCCCAATTAGCACCCCCCGCTCTGCCCCTGGTACCGGGGTCAACATCATTGACATTTCAATTAAATTTATCTGTGGATGTGTTGCAAGAATATTTGGTGTTTTACTTGATGAGGATTTTACACTTGACCTTTCCAAACACAGTGTGTGATTGTCCGTAGAAACTTGTCTCGTGTTTTGAAATCATACTACGAAAAAATTATTTCTTCTTAGCATGTCTCAATGCACAATGCAATAGCACAAGGGCCTTGATTGATGGAAGCGCATGACAGCGGAACCTTTAGAAATCCTCAACCTACACAATGTGCCAGTTCCTGAACATTCTCCCCGAAACTTTAAGCAGCGGTGAATTTCAATGATAGGTGGGTGAATTTCGATTTCGGAGGGTAATGCGGTGAGGAGAATTGTATGACTTCAAAGGTTTGTGATCTGGTTAACTAAAGTCATGACTTTTTGTTCTGACCTGATCAATTCTTTCTCATCTTCCTCATTTCATTACTTTAAAATAGCTGTATAACATTTAAGCATTGATCTGACATTTTGTGTTTATAGCACATATTTCCATATATGTATGGTAAATGGACTGCATTTATATAGCGCTTTCACAGACCCAATGGCCACTAAAGCGCTTTACATGTTGCCTCACATTCACCCATTCACTCACTCATTCATACACCGACGGCAGTGTCAGCCATGCAAGGCGCCACTCAGCTCGTCGGGAGCAGCTGGGGTTAGGTGTCTTGCTCATGGACACCTCGACACTTGGTCAGGTGGAACCGGGGATCGAACCACCAACCTTTCGGTTTGTAGACAAACTACATGAACCACTGAGCCATTCAAATTGCAAAACAATATCATAATTTTGACAATGTGTCAAAATTATATATATATATGTGCCAATTAATTTGTAGTTATTTTTCTTCCACCTCAATGCTGATTCCACATAAGCTTTAATTCTCAGTGGTTCAAGGAAAAAAACTCTAAAAGTTGATGTCATTAACGTGTGTGTAGCAGAGATGTTCATGGTGCATTTTGGATGCAAAGCAGGGCGAAACGAAAGTGCTGATGAACACCCACTCATATTTCAATATGTGCACACATATAAATAGATATACTTTTATTTTCAACCCGAATGCCTAATGACAGATAACTTGCTGACTGAATGCTGGTCTTGTTTTCAAACGGCTCGTGACACAGGAATTGCAACAGGTGAAAAGAGATACAACAATTCTTAGGAAATAGCAACACAGCCTCACTGTCAAGTTTATTTTTATTTTTTCATTTATTTTTATTTGTCACCTTCAAGAAACCTGCCAGCAAGTGATGTTTTCCTGTGAAAAGTACCTTAATTGATTCTCACCAAATTCTTCACTGTGTGTTTTACCCAGGCTCTCTCTCACTCTATTTGTGCTGTACACCACCCTTCAGTAGAAGGATGAGTCTGTGGTCTGCTCTGCTCTACTTATCGTAAGCTTCACAAGCTCTCGCTTACCAGAAGTGACGAGACACGGGGGGTTTCTCAGTGACATCACTTCATGCGACGAGGCAGAGCATCCAGACAGGGCTGTTGCAACCATGCATGCATGAAGTAGAGAAGCAATCACAAGTGTTTAATCATCCTTTTAATCCAAAGATTTATAGATCGTTCATTTAATCTTTATTTTATTCACGTTCATGCTTTCCCCGCCCTGTCACAGCTTCCATTGTGGGCGCTGCTGTGTCTTGTGTGTCTCTGGCATGAGGCACACAAGTCTGATTCAGCATGATTCAGATGAGATATCATCTGAGAAGCTTTTGGCACCCTATAAGTCACTGTTGTTTTAAAGCTTAGCAGCAATGATATCCTGCCTGGTCACGGTTTGTAGTTTCGCTTTTAAATTGTTGTTGTTGTTGTTGTTTTCAAATCTAATGCTTTTACTAATTAAATTTTTTTTTTATTAAGAAAGACAACATAAGCAAGCAAAAAATGTAAAGAATTTAATTAACTTGAACAAGCACATCAATACTGGAGCATTTGTTTGACTTAAAAATAATCAAACCTTCTAACTAACTATAATTGTCACGGTCACCACCTGCTTCACTACATTTCTCATCATCCTCCCTGGCCCTCACCTGCATGCACTTCCCAATCACAGATCGTTGTCACCTGCACCTGCACATCATCTTGTCACCGGGGTGACCAAGTTAGGCGGAACCTTAATCACGGTCGGTTGTCGGGCGGGAAGGATTTCCGGTGTGGGACCCGGAGGACACCAACCCGGAAGCCTCGGGGAGAGACGGAGAATTATTAATGAAAGACTCGAAACAGGTGCGGGAGAGCGCGAACACGATGGCGATTGGGACACGTTGTCATTCGGGGAAGGATAAAAGGGTATCTCATCTTCAACTCAGGGTCGAGAAGAAAGGGAAAAGGAAAGCTGCGGGGGTTCGGGCGAATCCGGATGTGGAGAGGAAAACCGTGATGGGAGGAGATAAGTGTTGTTGATGTTTGGATTGTGATATGAGAAATCTTTTGGAGGATGTGATGAGACTTCAGGAGGTGTAAAACTGTCTTTCTGGAGAAGGTTTGAAAACCCCACGCTTCATCGGGAGAAGTCGAGGAGGTTGTAGCGATGCACAGTGGACAAGATCCCCTGTCTACGCCCTAATCTGTGAGTGACGAGATTTTGCAGTGTTGTACATTAATATATTCACGTGTGTGGATTTGAGTGGGTTATAGTGAAACACGAGTGGAAGTGTAATGCAGAGACATTGGGGAGGCGGTCCTGACTGTGGAAACATCGTTTGCATCTTTTTGAATTGAGGCCAATGAAGGAAACCATCTAGTGGTAAAATCCTCATCTTCTCTCTGTCTGCCTGAGCCTGTAAATCGAGCCAGCTTCGCTGTTGAATCCGCATTTTCTCCCTGTCTGCTGGAGCCCTGCGAAGAGAGCCAGCTTCGCTGTTGAATCCTCTTCTCTCTCTGTCTGCTTGAGCCCTGTGAGTAGAGCCAGCTTTGCTGTTGAATCCTCATCTTCTCTCTGTCTGCCTGAGCCCTGTGAATAGAGCCAGCTTCGCTGTTGAATCCGCATCTTCTCCCTGTCTGCTGGAGCCCTGCGAAGAGAGCCTGCTTCGCTGTTGAATCCTCATTCTTCTCACCGTTTGTCTGAGCCCTGTGAGTAGAGCCAGCTTCGCTGTTGAATCCTCATCTTCTCTCTCTGTCTGCTTGAGCCCTGTGAGTAGAGCCAGCTTTGCTGTTGAAACCTCATCTTCTCTCTGTCTGCCTGAGCCCTGTGAATAGAGCCAGCTTCGCTGTTGAATCCGCATCTTCTCCCTGTCTGCTGGAGCCCTGCGAAGAGAGCCTGCTTCGCTGTTGAATCCTCATTCTTCTCACCGTTTGTCTGAGCCCTGTGAGTAGAGCCAGCTTCGCTGTTGAATCCTCATCTTCTCTGTCTGCCTGAGCCCTGTGAATAGAGCCAGCTTCGCTGTTGAATCTGCATCTTCTCCCTGTCTGCTGGAGCCCTGCGAAGAGAGCCTGCTTCGCTGTTGAATCCTCATCCTCTCTCTGTCTATCTGAGCCCTGTGGAGAGAGCCTGCTTCGCTGTTGAATCCTTATCTCTCTGTCTGCCTGAGCCCTGTGAGTAGAGCCAGCTTCGCTGTTGAATCCTCATCTTCTCGCTCTGTCTGCTTGAGCCCTGTTAAGAGAGCCTGCTCCACTGTTGAATCCTCATCCTCTCTCTGTTTGTCTGAGCCCTGTGAGTAGAGCCAGCTTTGCTGTTGAATCCTCATCTTCTCTCTGTCTATCTGAGCCCTGTGGCGAGAGCCTGCTTCGCTGTTGAATCCTCATCTCTCTGCGTGCCTGAGGCCTGTGAATAGAGCCAGCTTCGCTGTTGAACCCTCATCTTCTCTCTGTCTGCCTGAGCCTGTGAATAGAGCCAGCTTCGCTGTTGAATCCTCATCTTCTCTCTCTGTCTGCTTGAGCCCTGTGAGTAGAGCCAGCTTTGCTGTTGAATCCTCATCTTCTCTCTGTCTGCCTGAGCCCTGTGAATAGAGCCAGCTTCGCTGTTGAATCTGTATCTTCTCCATGTCCGCTGGAGCCCTGTGAAGAGAGCCTGCTTCGCTGTTGAATCCTCCTCTGCTCTGTCTGTCTGAGCCCTGTGGAGAAAGTCGGCGACACTGTGGAATTCTCATCTTCTCTCTGCCTACCTGAGCCCTGTGAAGAACGCCAACGACACTATTGAACTCTCATCTTCTCTTTGTCTGCCTGCGTCCTGTGGAGAGAATCAGCGACACTGTTAAATCCTTGTCTCTCTGGTTGTTTGAGCCCGGTGAAGAGAGCCAGCTTCGCTGTTGATTTCTTGCCTCTCGCTGCCTACCTGAGCCCTGTGAAGAACGCCAGCGACACTACTGAATCGTCATCTTCTCTGTCTGTCTGAGCCCTGTGGAGAAAGTCGGTGACACTGTCGAGTTCCCATCTTTTCTCTGTCTATCTGAGCCCTGTGGGGAAAGTCAGCGACCCTGTTGAATCCTCGTCTTCTCTCTGTCTATCGGAGCCCTGTGAAGAAAACCAGCGACAGTGTTGAATTCCCATCTCCTCTCTGTCTGCCTGAGCCCTGTGAAGCAAGCCAGTGACGTTGTTGAATCCTCACCTCCTCTTGGCCTGCCGGGGACTGTTTTAATATATTTTATTCAATAAAGATTCTGTGCTTTAACTTCTAAATTGCTGGTTGCCTCTGTGTCCTCTGTGGTGTTGGCTCCTTGCGGTGGTACGTGAGTCGGGGGTTGGAACGGCCAGTCATCTGGCGTTCATCGTCCCCCACCCGCGACAATCTCCTCATCACAGGCAGCATAAAACCACTCACCTTGTGTTCCCTCATGGTCTAGTCTCGTTTTACCCATGTGTTGTGAAACCTGTAGGACCTTCTTCTCTAGTGATCATCTCCTACGTTCTTCACCAGCGTCTGTCTCCTGTGCTCTCCTCTCCCTTGTGTTTGCCCATTGCTGCAAAATAAACTATTCCCTTGTTCTTCTGTCTCTGGGTCCTCTGGTCCGTAACAGAAGACTAGACCGATAACAGTTTATTTTTTGCTGTGTTTTCTTTTGTTTGTTTTTCTTCACGGACATTCCCGCTGTTGCCCTGCTATGCCTGGAGCAGAAGGACCACTCCCTGGTGTCTCACACCAGGGATATCTTGGAGTTGGAGTGCCAAATGCACTATCCTGACCGCTCGCTGTGCGTGTTCTACATTGCCAGCCTCAGCGAGTGGTCCCAGGCACGCCTCCCAGGGAGCGGTCCTCGTGAAGATTTAGCCACATGTGTGGAGTGGGTGTTGGTAAACAACAACTCTGTATCAACATCCCGTCGAGACCGCCCTTCCAGAGTCTCGTCCCGTCGAGACCGCCCTTCCAGAGTCTCGTCCCGTCGAGACCGCCCTTCCAGAGTCTCGTCCCGTCGAGACCGCCCTTCCAGAGTCTCGTCCCGTCGAGACCGCCCCGCCGGCCAAGATGGCTGCTGCCTCTCCTCCCGAGCCCTCTGCAAAAACGGCCGCTGCCCTAACCCCCGGCTATGAAAATCGCCACCCAAGCCCTCAACCATGAAGGCCGCTGCCACGTCTGTCCCTGACCCTGAGTCTGTCACTCTGCGCAAGAAAATAAAGCCAGGTCGGACTCCCACAGAAAGGCCACGGAGGCCAAGCCGCCTGAAGGGTCGTCTCCACCATGGCCGCCCTGGTCCCCTAAACTGCCGGCTCCGCCCTGGGCGCCTGCTCCACCCTGGTCTCCCGAGCTGCCGGCACCGCCCTGGAGTCTGCATACCCTGCTCATCCTCTGGATTTAGACTCAAGGACGCCCGCCCCCCTTCCACGGTTGCACCATCTACGGCGCGAGGACACGCCTACCGGTAGGGAGGAGTACTGTCATGGTCAACAGCTCCTTCACTACATTTCCCATCATCCTCCCTGGCCCTCACCTGCATGCATTCCCAATCACAGATCATTGTCACCTGCACCTGCACATCGCCTCCTCATCACAGGCAGCATAAAAACCTTGTGTTCCCTCATGGTCTAGTCTCGTTTTACCCATGTGTTGTGAAACCTGTAGGACCTTCTCCTGCGATCATCTCCTAAGTTTTTCTCCAGCGTCTGTGTCCTGTGCTCTCCTCTCCCTTGTGTTTGCCCATTGCTGCAAAATAAACTATTCACTTGTCCTTCTGTCTCCGGGTCCTCTGTTCCGTAACAATATTGTATTCCAGTGATTAATAATTGGTGATGCTTCGAAAATTATCAAATGTAACAATCCTAATTAGTTAGAACAGCAAAATACATCTTTAGTACCTTTAGCAAAATACAAGGAAAATATCTTTAGTTGGTGTGCATTCTATCAAACTCTATGGTGAATGTAATTGTACCTTTTCCTGGATCAAAATCTTTGTTGATTTGATGGTCAAGTTTAAAGTTTGTCAAGTTTAGGTTTAAAACTCTATGGTATTGTCAAGTTACAGTTTTTCTCACTTTTTTTTCTCTCAAAACAATAAGTTCAGATCTCTGAACAGTTCATTTCTTGTTCAAATCAGATTTAAATTTTGTATTGATTTAAGCAAATTGCGTGTGTTTTGGCACATGCGTGCAAAAGAGTACGTACAATTTGCACAATTATACACATGGCTTGTTGATCAAAACTGTCAAAAACTAGTTGATTCTCAGTGAAACTCAAACCCTTCACAACTCCTAAACATTCTTCCATCGTGTGAGCCTTTGCATGCAAAATGATCTATTCAATTATGAAAATCTGTTGGACATGAATGTATATTCCATAAATATTTGACATTTCATTTGACATGGAATGTTTGTAATGTCTGCTAAATTGGCAAACTGCCTGCCATTGCAATGAACTAGAAATCACAATCTTACCAATCAACCAATTGTCAGTTTACATTGATTGGTAAGATTGTGATTCCTATTTCATTAGGCCATTTTACATTTCTGTAAAATTAAATGTGCTAAAAATGTTAGGTGTCTTTAACAAGCCTACTATGTACTGACATTTACTGTAAATTAATTTGCATTTGATACAAAGTACTTATTGTGTACAAACGTTTTAACATTGTACTTACATTTATATATTATGTAATTACAGCTGTATTAAATATAGAATGACACTGTTGACTCTTCCCTGACCCATGAAACTACCCATAAACCTACCCATACCACTAAACCTGTACCGCATCCCACCTCAATAGCATCACAAGTGTTTTGCAATCCAATATGAACACAATAAGTACACTGTACTTTGATGTAGGACAATAGTAATTAAGGAAACCTAATATGAAGTGTGACTAAATGTCCATTTTCTTTTTGTGTACTTTATTGACTTTTCCTAATGTATAACTACTGTTGAAATCTGTATCTAATAAGCTCAGTGATACACAAAAGCATTCAGTTGACAAAACTGATGTTTTTATATTACACATGAAATTTCTATATAAAAATGTTTCTATTGGTTGAACTTTATTTTACAGTATGTGTACTTAGAGTGTACCTAAAGTACTGGTTAATATAAGGTAACTACATAGGTTAAGGTTAGGTTTAGGGGTAGGTTCAGAGTTAGTACCTATTTATGACCAAGTTATTATAATAACTATAATATGCACATATATGTACACGGGGAACAGGACTGTAAAATAACATGCTACGAAAACATCTAAACATGTTAACCAGTGTGGTTTACACAAAGACAAAAACACTTTTTATTTTGGTGGCATTGGTCAATTTACTGACACAATAGGTTTTGAAGCATGAATTAACCACATTTTGCAGACATGCAATAGAGTTCAAGCAAACAGTGACAATTAAGCTTACAGTTTAGAGAATGTTAAGAATGTTTTGAAAAATGTGCCAAAGCGATTGAGAAAAACTTCGTTACAAATTAGACAGATGCCAGCATGAAAAGGGTTGCATGCCCTCAGCGCCACCGCTCCCACCACGCGCATCATGCGCTATGCGTAGGGCACCAAGTGCTGAGGGGGCACCAAAAGTAGCCTAATGAAAAATCAATCATCATATCATAGTCATAATAATTATAATGGCGATATTATTTCAGTATAGAAATATTATTGGGCACTTTTTAGGGATGTATATAACAAAACAGGCGGAACGGGGGGCGGGGGGTCATAAAGGATCATAAAGGAATTATGCTTAGGGCACCAAAATGGCTAGCAGCGGTACTGCATGCCCTCATTCTCAAAAAAAAAGTACATTTATTACAAAATTACACAAAATTAGCTTATGTCATAGACTACATTAGATATGGGTTATAGGTTTGATATTGTGTTAAAGAAACACTATCTCACCATCACTAAGTAATAATGAGTGTCACATACATGGTTTGCTTTTAACTTGCATAAGTTTTGTGCATGCATGCCATCAGTCGCAGGTACATGAGTGTCAAATGCACAGGAGACAAACTGCAGTTCTGTTAGAGCTTGTAGTTGAAAGAAAGAATGAAAATAGATAGATAGATAGATAGATAGATAGATAGATAGATAGATAGATAGATAGATAGATAGATAGATAGATAGATAGATGCCTCATCTGTCTCTGTCTCCTCTGGTTTTCTGACATACAAACACACTTAAGCATATTCATGGACGTAGTCATAGATGTTAGAAAGGTTTTACTGAGCAGACAAATTAATAGAAAACAAGGAAAACATTTATCTTGTGTTTTCATTAACAAAAATATCTATACTTGGTCTATTTTCTCACCTGCGTTAACTGCAGTACACTCAATCTTTCACCGAAAGTACGTAAGCAACATGCATATACGGTTTAAATACTCATTAATTAAAAAAAAGCAAAAAAGATATTTCCACTAAAAGCATTAACAACTAAAATTCCATATTAGAAACAAAAGGTCAGGAAAATGTGGTCTCATTTAGAAGAGATAGCTTGTTATTCTGTCCCTGCTTAAACTGTCACGTCTTAAAGTGATCGGGCAGAGATGTTGCATAACACATTGTTGGCTGCAATTCATGGAACGCTATGCCTCTTCATAGTCATTCTTATTTTTCTGGAAGCCTTTTCCCCGCATGTAGAGATGGAGGGTTTTTAGCTCATCCATGACCCTCTCCTGGATATGCACATCACTGAGCTGTAAGTTGTGAAGATAGAGTTTATAACACACACATACATACACACACACACGGACAAGTTTAATCAGTCTTTCAATAGTTCACTTACCCTCTCATTGGCATTCTTTAGTTTTCGTAGCTGTAAAATAGCAAGCTGTTTTGGTTTCATTTTTTCCTCCGGAATCTGGATAGATTTTAATTCCTTCTGAGTAAAATTGGCCATTATATACTAATTATTTACTAATATTAAATATATATTTATTTAAAATATGTACAAGAATATTTACCTTTATGGGGGAAGTTGCAGCCTTTTTATATAGCTTATTACATTTTATCTGAAACAAGGAAGAGGGAGTAAAGAAATTAGTCGGTTGTTCAGTGCGGCCTAAGTGAATACCCTAAGCTTAAGAAATGGACTTTGTTTAGAAGCTAAAACAACATATTGGTTCACAATGAGGTAAAATGCTATATTGCTAACCCTGATGGCCAGCATGAGGCCAGAATGAATGTCAAAGCTGGTGAAGTTCTGTTAGTTACATGCTGTTACCCATTACCCATAACATTTTTTTCCCGCTATATTTTTTCCTCTAAGATTTAGCTATGTGATATAATCACTCAAAGGCACAGTGATGTAACATGACATGGTTTAATATCTATTCTGAAAATATAATGTGCTGACCTTATAAACACAGTTTCTGAGTTGATCCAAAATGTGTATAAGCTCACGATGGTAGTTAATGTCTTCTTTGGGATGGACAGATGACGTCCTCTCTGTCTCAACGAGAACCTTTTGAAATAGGTCGATGATTTCTACCAGGACACAGCTGTGAAGATTTTTCTGATGAATGAAGAAGATACAGCTCAGTTTACATGAAATCTGTGAAACCGGATGCTACCAGAATTGTAGATGGCATGATAGTATACAGATAAAAGTTTCCACGTATTGGAATTAAGTCATATATTGTGAAGCTAAAAAACTGAAATATGTGACGTATGGCATAGAAATCAATTTTTTATAGGTTTATCAAGATTGTTGCTAAAATTCATGGGGCCCAGAATAACATTTGTATGGGTTGGGCTTCTTTTAAGGGTTAAGGTCCAATTGTGTATTATATAGGACCTGATTGAGCCCCACCTCATAACACGGCCCCAGATGGATTTCTTTACATTCATATTACTTTTATATTGATGTTTTCATTCAGTAACTAGATTTATGCACCACTGAATATGAGAGTATGATATTCAATAACTTATAATATGAACTTAGACAATGCCTCTTACCCTTTTCCGTATTTTGTCAAAGGAATTGTGCTTCAGGAGGATGTTCTCACCATCTGCAGCTACCTAAGAGGATCATTCAAACCGTCATAAATTGAAATATTCAAAGTCTCCAAGGGCATTTTCAAAAAAACGTGTTAGTAAACTGATTCTTCACATGAACACCGTTTTCAGCCCTTTGTTGCACACAAGATTATTTCCATGGCCATATCATTCTCACTTTGTACTGATTTTGTTATGTGCATGCAGTTATTTGGCAATTTGAGTTCTAACACAAGACTGATAGTAGGATCAGAGTACTCACCACATCTTTGCTGACTTGCTCGGCTATTTCTGCCACCATGTTCAGATCAAAACAAGGTCCCTCTTTGATGCAGTTTTCATTTTGGAATACCACCGTGCATTCATGTACCGGAATGCCAAGAATTAGGATAAGAACAAAATATTGCAAAGCACTAGCCATATTCTGTCCCCAAATTCCTAAATGAATGTTTCTGAATGGAGGTCCTGCTGATAGACCTTTCTTATTCTTTTCTTCCTTCTTTTGCCTTCGCTTTGGTCCTCACCTTTTTATTTACTCTAGTTTCCTGGTGACGTCAGAATTATCCTTTCCTGCTTTTCTACCTTAACCGCTCAGATCAAACAATGATGTTAGACTGCGAACCGTAACTTAATCCATTTTGGGTTATGTATCCAGTGGGGATCATGTCTGGGCTTAGATTGTCAGTGGAGAATGTAAGGTTTTCTGGTAGCTTCATGCTTTTCGAGGGAGCTTAAATAAAAGAAAGTCACCACAAAATTGTAATACAACTCTATAACGAGGTCATGACATTTATGCGGCTCGAGGATGTCCCAGATTCTTAATCTCTACCCAAACCACAGTCTTGGTCAAGGAAAGTTCATTGGCAACATAAATGGCACCATGATGATGATACTTACACAAAAGACAATTAGAAAGAATTTAATATTGAATTTGCAGGTTTGAGATGCTAAGGCTAGACTAAAAATCTTTCTGAACAGAAATGGAACGAGATGACTGATCATCTGATTAGGTGATAAGGGGTCACCAACGGAAACTTAGGGGGAATTGAAATCTAGGCCACTTTCCAACATATCATCTCAATCTTTTTTGTTTTTGAGGTCAAACGAGGCTTTGGTTATTACCTTGTCATGTTATAACTTGATTTTATTTAAATGGACTTACTCTTGTTGTTATACGATGGTTCAGTCGAATCTGTCTTGGAATCTGTCTCACAACCAACAATTTTGCCACTAATAAAGTTTTTAAAAGTTAGTGTACTTGGTAATTAAACTTTGAGATGAAATATGAGATGTGACATAAAAATCAATGAAAAATCAAGGTAAACATCACTTGTGAACATTTTAATTGTGCATCTTTTCAAATTATTTAACTCTATTTAGGGATAAAAATTGGTAGCTATGAAATTAGCCTTGGCAAGACAAAGACGTCAGCTATTTTATTTTAAAAATCAGCAACATTTACTCTAAATTTAATAAACACAATTCATCATTTGAAATGTTTTCGCAAATTATATTATAATGGAAATGTTTCAGAAAAATGAATTCTCCAGTGATGCAAGTAGGTCCACTTGTTAGTGGACAAATTAAATAAATATTCTTGTATTTATTTAAGTCTTATTTCCTCGGTTAACAGCAAATTAAACTAAACTTTTGATTATACTTGCCTTTAAAAATGAATTTCCAAAAAGCAACACACTGTAAGATGTGGCGTGCAATCCCCACACCCAAGGGATTTCCAACTTCTGTTGTCATGCACTCAGCATATCAAATGAGAAGAGACAAAGGAATATAGGGTTGGGGAGGGGAAGGGGGGATTTCCAGAGAAATGGTGTTTGTCTTATCCTCACTTCATCAGCGTTTACCCTGTTTCTTTGAAATGTAGGTACATGTAAACAGGAAGTAGTTTGAGCTGCTTAAAAATGATAGGAATCTCAACATTTCTTTTATATACTGGGCCATTTAAAAATGTAAACATACATCATAAATCAAGGCTCACTGGGTTTAGTTACATCCCAGCCATAAACCATGATTTGCTATTTGATAGGCAGATGCAGGTGGTTTTAGAGGGTGGGAATTTTTCATTCTAGCATTTGATTGGACAAAAATCTGAGTAAAGCAGGATGAGTCATCAATATTGTTTGGTCAGTCTCTTCAAGAGAAAGACTGTAAATTTGAAACATGTATATTTATCAATCATTAGTCAATGTTTAGAAGTACACACACACACACACACACGCACACACACACACACACACACACACACTTTATTTGCTCATTATAGAATTACACTTTCTCTCTTTCTCTCTCCTGCTCCGTTCTGCAGGCCTCTCTCTCTCTCTCTCTCTCTACCTGCACCTGTTAGTCATTGCAATCAGCGCTCGCGCTGAAACACCTGTTTCTACTTTTCCCTAAGTGTTCACCCTTTATCTGGTGTTTGTTCTGGTAGATTCTTTGTCGGATTATTGTTGGATGTCAAACGTTACATCTTCTGCGACCGTCATGTCTGAACAGTTAAGTGCTCACCCTGTCTTGTCTCGTTTGTCTGGAACAGTCTAGCATCAAAGTAATGTCCGTGCCCTGCTGTTGCTGCTGCATGTGAACCACTTCGGTTCTCTCTCCCTGACTGAGATTCACTCCTGTTCTTCAAGTCTGCTCCAGGGGAGTCCTGATCTGTTTCTCATCGTGACAGGAGTCTGCTCTTCTTTTTGAGTTGTTCTCTTCAGTTCTGTGTGCATTAACGACAGACTGCTTTTTTTTATATTATTTATATTATGACATTGAAGACAGTTATTCCTTTCATCTCTGCTTTTGGATCCTTCATTATCGTTGTGACAAGCATATACATAACCTCAAAGTTAAAACACATGGACTGAAAGCCACAAAAGCCTTCTTTACAGGATCATATTTATATTTCTTCTCTGTCAAATGACTGTGGCGAACAGGACAAGGTCGAGGGCCGTGGGAGAACGGCGCTAGGCAGGTGGCGTGATTGATGATGAGCGACACTTGCACGACGTACCGGTCTCGTATCTCTCTCACAGAGGAGTGGAAGTGAAGGACGAGAGAGGACCATGCCTGGATTTTACGTTGTGTTTTGTTTGTTTTATTATGTGTGTGCGCGGCAGTCGTCCGTGAGGGGCTGCCGCCTTTACTTTCATAATGTTTTTGTTTATTTTATTATTAAACTTTAAGAATGTTCGGCGGTTCCCGCCTCCTTCTTCCCATAACAACATACCTTGCTACAATGACTTTTTCATATTACAGATGCTGCAGACACTATGAATTAATATACAGAAACAAGGGTTGCATGTGTTTACACATTACTTCACACTACTTTAGAAAACAACAGTTGACAACTTTGCAAATGTATTAAACAAGAAAAACAGAAAAAAGTATATTGCATAAGTATTTGTACCCTAAACTCTTACAGTACTAAGTTGTTATTTGAAGCACTTTGCAGCCTCAAGTCATTTGGGGTATACAGTATGTGACCAGCTTTGCACATCTGCATTTTCTGCCATTCTTTTACTGTCAGGTTGGATGGGGACCATTGCTGGACAGACATTTTCAAGTTTCTCCAGAGTCCGGGCTCAAGGACATTCACAGAGTTGTCCATAAGCCACACTTCCATTTTTTACTCTTATCTAAGTGCTTGGGTCATTCTCCTGTTGGAAGTTGAACCTTCTGCCATGTCTGAGGTTCTGAGCAATGTGGACTAGGTTTTTATTAAGGAGATCTCTATATTTTGCTGCGTTGAGCTTTCCTTCTACCCTGACGAGTCCCCCAGTCCCTGTCGCTGAAAAACACCCCCAGAGCTTGATGCTGCTACCACCACACTTTACTGTTGGGAGGGTATTGTGCAGGTAAGCAGTGCTTGGTTTCCTCCATGATGCTTGGAACTGAGGTTCATCAGACCAGAGAATCTTGTTTCTCACAGTCTGAGAGAGTCCAACATGCTTTTTTTTTTTCAAATTCCATGTGGGGTTTATTGTGTCTTCACTGAGGAGAGGCTTGAGTCTGGCCACTCTGCCATTAACCCTTGTGCATTGTTCAAATTCACTACCCTTTCGTTATGTTCGTGGCTGAAAACAGCCACTACTTTAAACTGCTGTAAAAATGTAGCAGATTAATATTTTTTTCAAATTTTTTTGCATAAATCTATTAATCAACCTCAGTCCTGATCAAAACTACTAAATGTTTTTAAAAAATTCAGGATTTTAACTCTTTAATTGCCAAATTCATAAATGATGTCACTGATTTGGGGAAAAAAACACACAAAATGACATATTTTCAATATAAAATGTGATTGTGGACTGGATTTTTTTTTACCTTTCATCACAGTCTTGGACATGTCAAAGATTAGAAATAACATTGGTTTTGATGCATTGTTAGTTTTTGTGCAGCATCAGATTTTAACTTTTTCTCCCTCATTTACTGTTCGTGGCTGTTTTTGCCCCATTGACTTCCATTATAACCACGTTTTTTGATTGCAAAGCCATGACACCATATAATCATGCATTTTTGATTGTTGGTGGTTTTCCCTGTTGGGAAGAGGTAAAATTTGTAATTTTTACTGTTGATAACCAGGTGGCACCATTAACCCTTTAGATAGGCCTGTGCAAAAAAAGGCTTAGTTTCTGGCTTTTACATGGAGTTCTATGGAGTATAATACTGCCCTACAAAGCAAAAAGACGTAACTACGCAGAGTGCAGAACTGAGAAAAATGACTTTAAAGTTACCCTGTCATCCAGCCTAAGTAGTTGTAGGTATATTTTGTTACTTTATATTAGCTTATTGTTTTATTCACATAACAAAGGATGCCTTGAATTTCATGAAAATGATAACTCATGTTTGACTGTAAATGCAGTTACTGCCTTTTTGTTTTGTTGGGCAGAATTGCGTGTGCGTGTGTGTGTGTGTGTGTGTGTGTGTGTGTGTGTGTGTGTGAGAGAGAGAGAGAGAGTGTGTGAGAACTCACCTTGATGCGTCTGAGAAAATCAAAACATGCACCTCAGCTCTCAGAACTACATGGAGTAAACAAAAACAAAGTGCCTTTTGATGGTGAGAAATGCAGACTAAACAAAAACAAAGCAAGTGGATTTAAACACTTGCATGCAGGCCTGCTGGTCATTTGATGGTGAGAAGAGCAGCAAGCAACATGAGAAAGGGCTTGACTTGTAGTGAAGTTTTAGAGATGATTCTCCAGCGAGCTGCATGATGTATTGTCTTCTCGCTCTAACACCACAGACTCAGGAGAGTCAGATCCTGATTTGGATGTGGCACCCTCATCATCCTCTCTAGCTTCCACTGAAGGCGAGGAGGATTTGGAGGATCCTGGATCTGGGTGGATTGGGAGAAACGGCAAAGTGTGGTTTTCCACCAACGCGGAGACAACTCCCTTTCTTCAGCCTGCCAGCGGCATGACTCCGGTCCAGTTTCTCATTGTGCGGCACCCATGGAGGTTGGTCATGCTGACAATGAGGTCAATCATCTCCTCCATGAAAAACAGATTGAACACAGAATCCATGTTCTAGACCCTTGCGATGGCATAGCGCGTCGGCCCTGGAGTCACGCCTCTGGCAGGCTGAAGAAAGGGAGTTGTCTCCGCGTTGGTGGAAAACCACACTTTGCCGTTTCTCCCAATCCACCCAGATCCAGGATCCTCCAAATCCTCCTCGCCTTCAGTGGAAGCTAGAGAGGATGATGAGGGTGCCACATCCAAATCAGGATCTGAGTCTCCTGAGTCTGTTGTGTTAGAGGGAGAAGACAATACATCATGCAGCTCGCTGGAGAATCATCTCTAAAACTTCACTACAAGTCAAGCCCTTTCTCATGTTGCTTGCTGCTCTTCTCACCATCAAATGACCAGTAGGCCTGCATGCAAGTGTTTAAATCCACTTGCTTTGTTTTTGTTTTGTCTGCATTTCTCACCACCAAAAGGCACTTTGTTTTTGTTTACTCCATGTAGTTCTGAGAGCTGAGGTGCATGTTTTGATATTATCAGACGCATCAAGGTGAGTTCTCACACACACTCTCTCTCTCTCTCTCTCACACACACGCACACACACACACGCACGCACACGCACACGCAATTCTGCCCAACAAAACAAAAAGGCAGTAACTGCATTTACAGTCAAACATGAGTTATCATTTTCATGAAATTCAAGGCATCCTTTGTTATGTGAATAAAACAATAAGCTAATATAAAGTAACAAAAATATACCTACAACTACTTAGGCTGGATGACAGGGTAACTTTAAAGTCATTTTTCTCAGTTCTGCACTCTGCGTAGTTACGTCTTTTTGCTTTGTAGGGCAGTATTATACTCCATAGAACTCCATGTAAAAGCCAGAAACTAAGCCTTTTTTTGCACAGGCCTATCTAAAGGGTTAATGGTGCCACCTGGTTATCAACAGTAAAAATTACAAATTTTACCTCTTCCCAACAGGGAAAACCACCAACAATCAAAAATGCATGATTATATGGTGTCATGGCTTTGCAATCAAAAAACGTGGTTATAATGGAAGTCAATGGGGCAAAAACAGCCACGAACAGGAAATGAGGGAGAAAAAGTTAAAATCTGATGCTGCACAAAAACTAACAATGCATCAAAACCAATGTTATTTCTAATCTTTGACATGTCCAAGACTGTGATAAAAGGTAAAAAAAAATCCAGTCCACAATCACATTTTATATTGAAAATATTTCATTTTGTGTGTTTTTTTCCCCAAATCAGTGACATCATTTCTGAATTTGGCAATTAAGGAGTTAAAATCCTGAATTTTTTAAAAACATTTAGTAGTTTTGATCAGGACTGAGGTTGATTAATAGATTTATGCAAAAAAATTTGAAAAAAATATTAATCTGCTACATTTTTACAGCAGTTTAAAGTAGTGGCTGTTTTCAGCCACGAACATAACGAAAGGGTAGTGAATTTGCCCACAGTGTACTGTTGAGTTTTTGAAAATTTTCAAAGCATTTTCCCAAAATATGTGTAAAAATAAGATTTGTCACCAAAAATCATTCCATTTGCTGAAACACAGAAAAAGTTATGGCCAAATTAAGACTCAAAAATTCCCCATAGTGGCTGAAAACAGCCACAACAACACATAAGGGTTAAGCCCGGATCGGTGAAGTGTTGCAGTGATGTTTGTCCTTCTGTAAGTTTGTCCCATCTCCATATTTGATAATGGAGCTCAGCTAGAGTGACCTTCAGCTTCTTGATTCTCTGAAACAAGATCCTGTCCATTGATTGCTCAATTTGGTCTAGAGGCCTGCTCTAGGAAGAGTCCTGGTTGTTCCAAACTTCTTCCATTAAGGATTATGGAGGTTGCTTGCTTCTGTGAACCTTCAATGCAGGACTTTTTTTTTTTTTTGTATTCTTCCCTAGTTCTGTGTCTTGACACAATCCTGTCTATGAGATCTACAGGCAGTTATTTTAACTTCATGGCTTTGTTTTTGCTCTGATATGCATATTGAGCTGTTAAAGATAAAAAGAAGCTGTTAGACCTTTTATTGAGCAGTGTGTACTTATTCTAAATCATACCCATTCAAATGAATTTGTCACATGTTAACTTGAAGTGTAGTAACTTCTCAAAGTTGATCTAAGCAAAATTGGAATGCTCCTAAGCTAAATTTCAAGTGTCCCAGAAAAGGGTAAAAATGCTTATGCAATGTATTAATTTCAGTTTTTTATTTTTAAAACATGTGCAAAGTTATCACAATTTAAAGCATTTTAGCATAAGTCTGCAACATAACAAAATGTGGAAAAAAGGGTTTTTTGGATCAACATCCCAGAAGTTTTTAATATATATGCATATAATCTTATATATATATATATATATATATATATATATATATATATATATATATATATATATATATATACAGTATACAGTATACAGTATAAGATTATGCATATGAGTTACTTTTGAAATAGAACCCGTCAGCAAAAACCTAGAAACTTACCCTATTTCTCAGGTATTTTGGAAAGTCTGTTGCCGTATAGCACTGTGGGGAAGCTATGCAACACCTTTATATTTAAGCACCATGCAGACAAATATATATTGCTGCAACACAGATGCATGCAAATGGGTCTGTATGTATTTGTCAATAACTTTAAAAAGAAAATAAAAATGACATTGTATGATATTTAGTAGTGTATTTTGTTTTGTGCATCTGTGAGAACCTTTGACACTGTTAACCTCATTAAAGTAAAATAAACTGACTGGACCGCAGACAGTGCTGTCTGCAGTGTTTTTCAAAACTGTGGTGAGAGCTTGCATTTGTTCAAATGGGTAGTTTCATGACTCTTAAAGCAAAAGGCAAAAGATCCATGAGGTTTTCTGTGCAAAGTGCAAAGGACATCTCTTGACAGCAGTAAATCATGGATGCTGTTCAAGTCTGAGTATGACTCTTATCTATACTCTCATTCTGCTGGTTGGTGGTTAATGCATCATCAACAGTTAAAACCCCTTTGCTGAGAAATAACACTTGCCTCATCATTTCTTCTACAGTGAAAGCTGGTCCTCAGTGTAAGGTGCTGTTGTAATCACCCAGCATTTAAGCTTAAATAGCTAGACTGGTCAACTAGCCTCACCAGAAAAGACCATGCTGGTTGACCAGCTTCATGTTTTGCTGGTGAAGTGCATGGCCATGCAGTATAAGCCAGCTTGAAGCAGCAAGGAAATTCACTGTCACATGCTTATTGTTATCTTGAACAGTGTCTGTAAAATATACAAAAGGCCTTTCCTGATAAGGCGTCTATTTTCCTGGCAGTCAAACAAAACGTATATACATTTCCAACTTTTTTTTAAGGAAGTCGAGGTGAAACCTGAAATTAATTTATTGTTTGTGGTGTGTAGTTGCAATGTGAAAGACAAGCTTTGCTTACATAAACAGATGGGCCCAAACCTGTTTAACAACATTTTTCTTTTTTGCCTGGAATTCCCATAAGTATTGTATAAGATTAGTATTTTATTTCACATGCAGGTAGGTCACTTGACAGTCTTTTAAACTGAAATAAAATAGTGAAGGAAGAGATTGTGCTATGTTAACATGACTACTAGTGGGTTACAGTATTAAAAGGTATTCAGATACAAAATGTCAAATCAAGTGGCATCTGCAAACAAATGATTCTTTTCTCGAAATTTACTTCACTTATCTTATCAATTTTAACCAATGAATGTCAAGTTGTTGTTTTTTTTACTTGAAAAGTGTGCATGGTCTGCTGTCTTTAAAAACGGCACATGGATTGATATTTGTATCTAATACAATAACATTCTTAAACATCTTTGCGACATAAGTGTCCTTTTCCTCAGGGCTGTGTCGACTTTGGTGTCTGATTTCAAACGTAAAATATGATGATGAAGTCATGATTTATTTTGCTTTCAGTAGCACTTAAGTCTGTAATATGACATTCGAGACATGTGTGTGCTAAGTCAAATTTCAATCAATGAAACTGATGACAAAGAGTTTCAAATCCTGGGGAAGAACAGGAGACATTACTGTGTCAAATAGAAACATGTCTTGGCATGTAGACTGGCATACCTTATTAAGTCAATTAAATCAGCACATGCATTATTCGAAAATATATTTTATTTAGTCATAGACCTTACAACTTTTGCTATGTAACTAGCAAGTGGTTTACAGTGATTTTTTCAAATAAATAAGAACAAATAAATACTGTCAGTTTGAACAATTATCTCTTGCGCACAATTTGTGCACAACATAAGCTTTATAAATAGAATAAATAACACTGATTTTCCACCATTCTTTAAATGATGATCAAGATCTACTAAGACTTCTGCCTCCTGATGCTTTTGGCCTGTCGTCTCCTGCGGTCTTTATTCTTCAGGTTTCTCATCTGTGTTGCTTCTCTGTAGACACGCTTGAGCTCAAACAAGGCTTTGCGCTGGATGATTGGGTCATTTTCCTGTAATTGCAAAGCATTTAATCAGTGATATGTCTTTATAATGGCATCTTATTGATTCTGAGTGGACGCAAAGTAAAAAAGTGAAATTTACACTCTAACTTGTATGTTTTTGAATTTTATCAAGCATAGTATCTAGCAAATATAGTGTGCATTGTAATAGAAAACGTAGTTTCAAAAAGCCTGGCCCACAAATCTTGATTACGCACTTTTAGAAATAAAACTCCTTTCATGGTGGCCTTTTAACCAAGGTCACATTCAAAATGTAGTGAAATATCAGTTCTAATTAAATGTTTCAAATGTGATGGATAAAATGTAGTGGCAATATGAGGCAAATATTCCTGCCACTTTTTAGCTGTGCTAATTTTGTGCAGATTTTCTTATTGTCCCTATGCTCATGGTCCAAAATTAATACAAATGCAAGTAAAAATCTGCTTTGGTAAGGAAATAAAATGTTACCCACCAGTTGATGGTAAGATTTCAAGGAACAATATATATTATTTTTAAAAATATTACTTTATATTTGTTATTGTTTTATGGCCAGTTCGTTTAGGGTGCAGTAACATTTCTCAGTTACCTGGCCATTGGCAGGTGTGAAAAAACATACTTTTATATATCCATATCTATATATATAGATTTTGAAGCAAAACTTCAAAACTCTGAAGTTTTGGTGTTCAGTGCTTCTTGGTGTCAAGTTTGGTTTCACAGAATCTGAAACTGCCACCTCACCTTAATCGCCCATAGGCTTTCTGCATATGTCTTGAGCTCTGCACTCTTGCCTGGGAAGTAGTTTTCTTGCAGTTTTTTCAGATGCTCTTGAACATGTGCCAATCTGTCTTTTGTAGCTTCATCCAGGCTCTCGTTCTGCATGCGAGTGAATATCCTACTGTATGTGTCCATAATGATGCTCATCAGTAGATTCTGTTCACTTTCCTGCCACACAAAAACCACACACATGAGCAAAATGTGCAGTCAACACAGGATATCCCATATAGGATGTATCAAAACAATATGCCCTTTGGTTTAGAAAGGCTACACTGGTATCTTTTCAATATTTTATCACACAAAGGTGCAAATACCAAGCCATTCTGCCTTTTTGAAAGAGGCTATTTACCTCAAGATTCACCTTTAAGTCTTTCAGGACCCGCAGGAAGACAGGTTGTGCGTTGTGTATCTCACGGTCATCTTTTATCTGGAATGAAAAGGACATTGTTTATATCGGTTACTGTTTTAGACTTCAGATGTCATTTTGAACTCTTATCTCTTCTCACTTAATCAGATGAATGTGTTCATTAATATTAGCATCTGAAACCCAAACTCAACCTACAGACCAGACATTTTCCACCATGCAAGAAAGGCCCATATGTAGAGTTTCAGTCAGTATGGATGGTAGACTATACTTCCTGTTTTGTATTATACTACCTCTTAACCACCCAATTTCAGTAAAACTTGACTAGTTTGTAAAGCCAGCTTATTCAAAATGGTTTGCGGCCCATCTTTGAATATCTTGCAGGCCGTATCCTGGATCCTGGAACAGTACACCTTTATCTATCCCTATTAGTTAACTTTTTGAACTCCTTTTTTTCACTTCCTGCCTATGATGTGACATATAAAGGAAATTCGAACTGGTCTACTTACATAGTACGCTTTCAGCTCATCAATGTTCTTGTCCAGGTTCTCGGGGACGCTGGCCTCGGTATATGTCATCCATCCCAAAGTCATCAAACATACTCCCCAGACAAAGGCCATCATGTGTTGCGCAATCATTGTCCTTGTTAGTTTCAGGTGTTCGCTGAAGTTTGACTTGTATTCCTATCTTTTAAAAGTTGAAGTTGCCTTTTACGCTGTTGTGCGACACCCGACTGTTCTCGTGTCCTGGTGATGGTCTGAATGCATCTGTTCAAGTGAATGGGGTATTTATAGTTATGTGTGAGAGTAAGCGAGCAAGCGAGCTGTGATCTAGGTGTGAAGTTGTGTGGCTTTTACAGCCGATGTTTCCTATAAATCACAATGCACCATGATACTGCTCTGCACCATTGAGCCCACCACTCATCTTCTCGGCTGGAATCCCGTGGATGCCACTGGGCGGGGCTGTTGGTGGTTTTGTGGTCTGGAATCTTTCTGGTGATTCAGCAAAAGGTGTTCGGGCCTCCTGGGCCTAAACGTCAATGCAGGTATGGCCACTCCAATGATGCGTGTGCATTAATGACTGCCAATAGGGAAGGAAGTAGTGGATTTTTCTTATCCTATGGTTTCAAATAATGGCCTTGCACCAAATTTAGCAGCTTTTGAACTTTTACCCACTTAATAAAAGTGGGCATCATTTTCTTCTCTTAATAAATTTTCAACTTCTACATGCATTGGCATACAATAAACTGTTCACACAGCTCTTCTGTGCAATCTGACAGCTAGGAAATCACAAGTTTATGTTATTTTAGTTAAATAAGACTTTTGATGTAATGAGTATAAGAGTGATTAACCTTGGTGCTTTATCTCTCTTAGATGCAGTTGGTGGAAGAATTAAAAAAAGTGGGCTGAAACATTCACTAGAAGTTCCTCAGAATCACACATGTGACCTGCCACGCTGAGAAAAGATTATATAGATAAAGAAGGACCTTTTTGGCTTTCTGATGTCAGAAGAACTTGTTGCGCTGTTGCTCATAAGGAGATGCAACCAGCATTTGAGGTTTTAACACTTCATCAGCTCAGCCTTTACACACAGAGAAAGAGAGAGAGTGACAGATAAAGAGAACGAGAGGAAGACAGACTCAAGTGATGAGCAGTGCGAGACAGGTACGGTTACGCAAAGGGGAAGCTACTTTCCTAGTAGGTCACTTGAGGTGATGTTACATCTAGGTAAGAATATGTATCTAGGAAGGCCATCTGAAATCTGAAGAAGTGTGTCTTGACTTGGCTTAATTTCAGACTGCTATTTTTGTCAATATTAAGCTCCTCCATACAGTTTCGTTATGGTTAAACCAAAAACGTTAATGACAGAAAATCCCGCATTTACATGTACGTCATAAAAAGTAGGAAAAGTGTGACTTGAACTCCTATCAGCCGTCACTCAGACACTCCAGACCTCAATGTTGGAGGTATGTCTAAATTTCCTGTACAGCGTCATCGCCGTGGTTGATTTTCCGCCGATGATGAGCGAGTTTGTAGAGAGGTGTTACCCCAGACTACTCATTATACATCATACAGACTACGTGGAAACCTAAAAGGATATTCCTTCTAAGAACCGTTTACTTGTCATTTTTGTACGGTTTCATTGTTGTTAATCATCAGCTAAAAAAAAATAAATCCATATTTTGCCAAATATATTCAATCACCTAATTTTGAAGATTTACTGGGATTTTGAGTGTAAAACAGTAGGAGAATGAATTGTGGTTGTAGTTGGATGGTTTATCAAAGATAAATTCTTATCATTCAAAATTTATCCTTGTAAGATGTGTTTTTTTTTGTGTGTGTGAAAATGTTCCATTTGACAAGGACTTAAGATGCAGCAGGAGACTAAAGTGATCCATCACTAAGGACGTTTTAAACATCTGTTGACATATGAGGATGTAACCAAATAATCAATTATGGAATTACATAGAAAAGACTTGAGGGTTATATAAAGCAACATACATTTCATTACTTTATCACTATGCATTCCCTGGGGATCAAACCCATGACCTTATTTTTTGCTAGTGCAGGGGTGTCCAATCCCGCTCATGGAGGACCAACATCCTGCTGAGTTTAGCTCCAACCAGCTCCAACACACTTACCTGGAAAGCAAAGCCACCTAAAGGCAAGTGTAATGTCTGCTAACACTGCAGTACGCAGGGAAGGAGACCACAGTTTTTTTAAATGGATGTGAATGGAGGAGAGGCTTCACTATGCTAAACAAATGGGACCAGCTGTCTACACGACATGACAGACCATTGCAAGTCTATTTGTCCTTCGCAACAGAAGTAGCACAAGAGCTTGGAGTGCGTCCGAAATAGAATGTGGCATCAGTTTGTGGTTTTCTTGTGTTGTGTTGTGTCGCGCTGCTTCCAATTAGTTAATAGTCATGTGCCTCAACAAGTAGTCATAACATAATTATACCTTTTCAAATCATTAGCTAATGATTAATTAAAGCAGACAACTGGAGGTTGAAATAGATGGCTTCGACCCATTCAAATCACACATTAACACGTAATTATCTGTGCATTAGTTAACCCATTTGTGCCAAAATTTTTCTGAATGGTCTCATGCATATGGCTGTGTTAATAGTGTCCTCTGTGAACATGTTCTACATTTATTTTCCCCATTTTTTCTTTTCTTTTCTTGATTATTTGAGTATTTGAATTTGCGGCAACTATAGTTGCCGATGGGCAAATATGTTGTATGCACCCCTTCAATGTCAAATTTAAATAGGAGGAGAACATTTGGCATCTAACTCAAAATAACTGCTTTCAACAGATCAATCTTTATTCATAAACACATTTATTATGTATAACAGTCAAAGAACATTCGATGAGAACCCCAAAAAAGCTGCATCTAGCTTATATCTAGCTCAGGTCAGGAAGCAGACAAACTGGCTAAACCGACCGTCTGCTAGCGGCCTCGCGTCACCAAGGTCAGATAAATCCCATCACATAGAGCCTCTTTCACCTAGATATCATCATATAGAGACTGTGTCTGTTCCCTGAATTTGGAAATCCAAAAAACGTCCAAACCGATCTAAGGTTAAAAATGTAATTGATATTCAACAAATAAAAAATAGATATAATACAGATGAGCAAACGATAAAGCTTGGGTTGCTGAATATTCGATCCCTTACTTCAAAAGCGCTCATAGTTAATGATATGATTTCAGATTATAACCTAGATGTGCTGTGTATGACAGAAACCTGGCTAAAACCAAACGATTACATTACTTTAAATGAGTCCACCCCCCATGATTACTGTTATAAACATGAACCTCGCCTGAAAGGCAAAGGGGGAGGTGTTGCTGTAATTTATAGTAATATTTTCAAAACCACTAAAAAATCTAGTTTGAAATATACTTCTTTTGAAGTGTTGGTGCTTAATGTAAAAATATATAATGTAAACGATAAATCAAGTTTGAGAATTCTGCTGGCAACTGTATACAGGCCACCAGGGCATCATAAAGACTTTATCAAAGAATTTGCTGACTTTCTATCAGAATTAGTATTGACTGCAGATAAAGTTCTAATCGTTGGTGATTTTAATATACATGTAGATAATGAAAAAGATGCATTGGGATTGGCATTTAAAGACATTCTTAACTCTATTGGAGTTAGACAACACTTGTCAGGACCTACTCATTGTCGTAATCATACTCTAGATCTAATATTATCACATGGAATAGATGTTGATGCTGTTGAAATTCTGCAGCAGAGCGACGACATCTCAGATCAGTATCTAGTCTCATGTAAATTACATTTAGCCAAGGCTGCAAAGCCGACTCCGTGTTACAAATATGTTAGACCTATCACTTCTGCCACTAAAGATTGCTTTATCTATAATCTTCCTAATCAGTTTCATCATCTCAGCATCCCAGATAGCTTGGCAGAACTAGATATTGCAATAGAAACTTTTAACTCTCTCGTTTCCAGCACTTTAGACACAGTTGCTTTGTTGCGCTTAAAGAATATTAAAGAAAATAGTCCAACGCCGTGGTACAACGAGCACACCCGGGCCCTTAAGAGAGCAGCCAGAAAAATGGAGCGCAACTGGAAGAAGTCGCATCAGACAGTGCAGTGTAGTCTCCCTGAGGAAAAATTTGATTCATTTGTTGCTATAGGAGAGGAAGAATTTTGCAAACTCGTTAAATCATCTAAATCGACAACATGTATGTTAGACCCTATACCGACCAAACTATTGAAAGAGATGCTTCCAGAAGTCATAGATCCTCTTCTTAACATCATTAATTCGTCTTTGTCTCTAGGATACGTACCAAAAACCTTTAAGCTGGCTATGATTAAACCGCTTGTTAAAAAAACGCAACTTGATCCTACAGAATTAGTCAGTTACAGGCCGATCTCAAATCTACCTTTTCTATCAAAGATATTAGAAAAAGCAGTATCCTCACAGCTATGTTCCTTTCTTGAAAGAAATTATATCTGCGAGGATTTCCAGTCAGGATTTAGACCGCACCATAGCACTGAGACTGCTCTCATTAGAGTCACAAATGATTTGCTCTTATCATCTGATCGTGGTTGTATCTCTCTATTAGTGTTACTTGATCTTAGTGCTGCATTTGACACCATTGACCACAACATTCTCTTAGATAGACTAGAAAACTATGTTTGCATTAGTGGAATTGCATTAGCATGGTTTAAATCATATTTATCTGACCGCTATCAGTTTGTAGCAGTAAATGAAGAGATGTCTTATCGATCACAAGTTCAGTATGACGTACCACAAGGCTCAGTTCTCGGACCGCTGCTTTTTACTCTGTATATGCAACCTTTAGGAGATATCATTAGGAAACATGGAATTAGCTTTCACTGTTATGCTGATGATACTCAGCTCTATATTTCTTCCAAACCTAATGAAACTCACCAATTCACAAAATTATCGGAATGCATAGTTGAAATGAAAAATTGGATGACTAGTAATTTCCTACTACTAAATTCTGAAAAAACAGAGATTCTAATTATTGGACAAAAAGCTTCCACACGTAATAACTTACCGTCTAACACTTGATGGCTGCTCTGTTAAGTCCTCGTCGTCGGTTAGGAACCTGGGTGTGCTCTTTGATACCAATCTTTCATTTGAAAGTCACGTGTCTAGTGTCTGTAAAACCGCATTTTTCCATCTTAAAAATATATCTAAATTACGCCATATGCTCTCATTGACAAATGCGGAACAATTAGTTCATGCGTTCATGACACCAAGGCTAGATTATTGTAATGCTATTATGGGTGGTTGCCCTGCACGCTTAATAAACAAACTACAGCTAGTTCAAAACGCAGCCGCTAGAGTTCTTACCAGAACCAGGAAGTATGACCATATTAGCCTGGTTCTGTCAACACTGCATTGGCTCCCTATTAAACATCGTATAAATTTTAAAATATTGCTGATTACTTACAAAGCACTAAATGGTTTAGCTCCGCCGTACTTGAGCGAGCTCTTAACACATTATAGTCCTTCACGTCTATTGCGATCTCAAAATTCTGGCCAGTTGATAATACCTAGAATATCTAAATCGACTGCTGGCGGTAGATCCTTTTCCTATTTAGCACCAAAACTTTGGAACAATCTTCCTAACATTGTCCGGGAAGCAGACACAGTCTGTCAGTTCAAAGCTAGACTAAAAACACATCTCTTTGACCTAGCATTCACATAACACTCTATAGACTTTTATAATTCAATACTAGGCTGCTTAGATTAGGTCAGCCGGAACTGGGAACACTTCCCTTAAATCCTGATGTACTCGTTACATCATAAGAAGAATGGCATCTACGCTAATATTAGTGTCTTTGTTTATCCCGAGGTTTTGCCGCAGCCTGCCGGATCCAGGCCGTTTCCAGATCTGACGAAGGACCTTCGCCTGGACCCGATGACAATGCAGTGCTGAAGTGCCAACTAGCCTCTCCCTATGGAGGATCCCTATACCACTCTACAGATAAAGCCTAGTGGAATTTTTCGGTTCGCGTTACCTACCCGAAGTGATAAGATAAAATAAAATTCTGCATCAAAATTTATAGACAAGTAGTTTGTGTAGGCATGGTTTGTAAGGAATTACAAACCTGCGCACATATATTCGAACGTACATAACTATAGAATCAATTCTTAATGCGCATGTGAACGCCATCAGCGTCTATCACAGGTTCACGTTTAAAGTCTGTTTAGAGAGAACGGTGTCGTCTTAGCGGCCCTTAATTTAATAACAAATGATCATTTAGACGGAAGTGAATCAATCAAAACTAACTTTAGCTGGAAAAAACATTATTCAAGAACCACTATTAAACTAAACCAATCTCTGTTACCTTAAATTATATGTTTATCTCTGTACAGCTGCTTTGAAACAATCTGCGTTGTTAAAGGCGCTATATAAATGAGGATGACTTGACTTGACTTATAATCTCTTGTGTATGATAAACAAAACAAACAACAAATAGATTTGTCTTAAAGTGGTAGAACATAGTGCAGAACAAAGTGCAGCCATTAAGTTGCCCCAACAGGGCATTTTGTATCAAAAATTAAAAAAAAGTTAATGAAAAAAAAAAAGAAAATAAATCAATAAAAATAAATAGAATGAAGAAAAATTTACTTCTATACGTATAACAAAAAACAAAAACAAATAACAAAATAACAAACAACAACAATAACAGTGCATACAGACAATTTTTTTCAAAAGACATTCGTAATGGGAAGTTATGTCATACGTGTCCTCCCCGCTCCCCTTTTTCTCTCTTCTCCCTCTGCTCGTCTCTCTCCTGGGTAGAGTCTTAGTGGTTTGCATGGAATTTCTTGAAGCACTCAACATGCAAGGCAACACCGCATTTCTCACATGAAAAGGAAGTGCGTCCATCACATTTTCGACACCTCATGTACTTTCTCCCTGTGTTGTGGGGCCAGTGGTTCAAGTTGTCAAATATGGCAGCCTCATATATTGCAGAAGCCAACACTGACCTTCTTCCATGCCCCTGTGGCCTCATCCCATGGCACTGGAGGAGACTCTGGGCAAGGAAGGAGAGGAGATCTCTGTCTCCCTCTTTACATGACCTGTATGAATGGATGGATGAAGGAATTTTCAATTGGTGGGTATTGAATTAAATAAATAACAATAATAATAATAAAATAAATAAGCACTAAACAAGACCAATAACCTTGATTTATAAACCTATTAACACAGTATACCCCATTTTCCTTTTTTAAGAATTGTTGGTCCCAATTTATATTAAGTGGCTTTAAGTACTGTGTACTTACCTTGAAACTAATGATTTGATACAATGGACGTATTGTGTACATACATGTTTTTACATTGTACTTATATTTTAAAAATACCTGCATGTAATTACAGCTGCAATTAATGTATGTAATTACATTTGTAATTACACTGTTGACCCTTTCCTTACATCTTAACCCACCCTTAAACCTACCCATACCACCACACCAGCCCCTAACCTTACCCGTATCACAACTCAATAGCAGTGGTTTACAATACAACATGAACACAATAAGTACATTGTACATATTGTTCAATGTAAGTACATAATACTTAAAGCCACTTAATATAAAGTGGGACCGAATTGTTTTAGATGCTATCCATGTTTTATTTCTCAGAGACATGCAAGCAAACAACCAAATAAAGGATAAAAAAAAGGTATTTATTTCCTTCCTGTCACATGAGGCTGTCAACTTCTTACCTCTTCTTCCAAGAAATATGGCGAAGGCAAACCCTCCCAAAGAAAGGTAATTATCATTTTACTAATATTTATTTTTGGTTGACATATATATATAATCATGAAGGTCTCTAGAATCATCCAAACAAAACAAATCTTACAAGAGATCTATAGGTTTTTGTATACTTAGTCAAAAGTCCAAGCGGCAACTATAGTTGCCCGTGGGCAAATGCCTTGTAAGTACATAAAGTGGGTACAGAAAATATTCAGACCCCCTTAAATTTTTCACTCTTTGTTAGATTGCAGCCATTTGCTAAAATCATTTAAGTTCTTTTTTTCCACATTATTGTACACACAGCACCCCATATTGACAGAAAAACACAGAATTGTTGACATTTTTGCACATTTATTAAAAAAGAAAAACTGAAATATCACATGGTCCCAGACCCTTTGCTGTGACACTCATATATTTAACTCAGGTGCTGTCCATTTCTTCTGATCATCCTTGAGATGGTTCTACACCTTCATTTGAGTCCAGCTGTGTTTGATTATACTGATTGGACTTGATTAGGAAAGCCACACACCTGTCTTTATAAGACCTTACAGCTCACAGTGCATGTCAGAGCAAATGAGAATCATGAGGTCAAAGGAACTGCCTGAAGAGCTCAGAGACAGAATTGTGGCAAGGCACAGATCTGGCCAAGGTTACAAAAACATTTCTGCTGCACTGAGGGGGCTTTTATACTGGGCTCGTTTGCTGCGGTCCGAGCACGAGCGCGTTTGTTCCCGGCGCCCCCCGCAGCGTTGGTCTGGATTCACACTCAACTTGATTCTATCGAACTCGGGTGCGTTTGCGTGCATCTTACGTCATTACAAACGTGCACGGCGCATGATAGAAAACACGACGCAGGTCAATATATTGTGTTTTTTATTAATGTGGTGCTATTATGCATAGCTGAGTAAACAACGCAGGTTAACTGTGTGTGTGTGTGCAGGGCCGGCCCGTGGCATAGGCGGAATAGGCAAATGCTAGGGGCGCCACTCAATAGGGGCGCCAAAATGAGTGAACGAGTGAATTTTTTTGTTTTGATTTTTTTTTTACTAATACAATTTTAAAAACATTAATTCAAAATACTACAAAATAAAGCAAAAAAAAAAAAAAAAAAACTCCACAAAAACTTAACTAAGTCCCCCGACTCCAGTCCGGCGCATCAATCTTCCCCCGCCCAGCGAGTGCTTGAAGTGCGTCAGAAACAGAGCGCGCGCCGATCAGTTTACTGTTGGTAATTTGTTGTGTAGCGTCGCCCCTCGGTGCATCCAATGTAGACAGCATTGCTTTCGTTTGAGGGCACTTAACACACTCAAGCACCCCGTAGAAACGGGCCTGGCAGCTCGCGCCAGGTCTAGACATGGTGAAAGTTACCTGATTGTGACGGATGGCCAAATTTACATGACATATTTTAGATTAGCATTATAGTCTGCAATAGATACAGTGCCAAACGGAAGAGAAGAGGAGATAAAGACAGAGGTAATGTAATGAATGGACAGTTTATCTAATTGCATTGTAGCCTAAGATATATAATTTAATGGCAGTTATTTTTACCTTAAACTTTATGCTAACCGTTGTTCTGAGTTCTCCAGAGGCCCCAGTGTGATTTGTAACAATCACGTCAGTTTTTTTAGACGCATTCACTATCACTTTTATTAGTTAATGTTTTACTCTACAGTTGTGCAGTTTTGAGGAGGATATATGGCATTTTTTAAATTTGTTTGCCAAAATTATTAATGATATTTATATAGGCTACAGGTTTATTAAAAGTAGCAACGTTTTATGTAAAATTAACATTAAAGAAGACATTTCGCAGTTTCATTCATGGTGAAAACATGAAACGTGCCATAGTTTAGTGGAAGAATGCTGCCATCAACTGCAAAACAAACACTTTTGCTAGCGCTCAATGAATAGTTTGTGCATGAATGACATTTAGACTGACATCACTGTTTTTATCCAGAGCGGCTATATATACTGAACAAAATTATAAACGCAACAAAACTGTAAAGCTGCAAATCTGCCTTGAAATAATCTATATTGTAAAAAGCGCTATAAAAATAAATGGGACTTGACTTGAATGCTAGATGTAATGCTCTTGCTATTTGTGTTTAGGCTGTAATGTGTGTGTGTGTATATATATATATATATATATATATATATATACACATATACATATATAGGATAAATAATCATGAACACGATGACAGGGTGTAATGGGCTGTGATGCATGGGGCACCAGGTAAAATCTTGCCTAGGGCAGCAAATTGGCCAGGGCCGGCCCTGTGTGTGTGTGTGTGTGTCGCATAAGCTGTCTTTCCACTGCTTGCAAATGGACTCTTTTGAGACGACAGTGGATTTCCATTAATTTGTTGCCCTGATTGCACGCACTATGCGCGAAAACACTGCAGACTCACTCTTGCTCGTATCCAAGGTAAATCTTCATCCCTTACGTGCGTTTTATTTAACTAAATACATCATAATCGGCTAAAACGCATGCGCAGGGTACTTTACTTCCTGAAGAAGTGCGCACCCGAGTCCGTGTTGCTTTCACATACATGCGAACTGCAGCACGGTTCGGGAGCAACCGAACTCAGACCACCTCCTCCAGGTAGTCTCGGGTTCGGGACCCAGTGCGCGCTCGGGTCCACATGGAGCGTTCACATTAGCGATTTTTCATGCGAACCGTGCCCCGTTCCGAACTAAACTGCCAGTGTGAAAGCCCCCTTAAGGTTCCTAAGAGCACAGTGGCCTCCATAATCCTTAAATGGAAGACGTTTGGGACGACCAGAACCCTTCCTAGAGCTGGCCGTCCGGCCAAACTGAGCTATCGGGGAGAAGAGCCTTGGTGAGAGAGGTAAAGAAGAACCCAAAGATCACTGTGGCTGAGCTCCAGAGATGGGAGAAAGTTGTAATAAGTCAACCATCACTGCAGCCATCCACCAGTCGGGGCTTTATGGCATAGTGGCCCGATGGAAGCCTCTCCTCAGTGGAGTTTGCTAAAAAACACCTGAAGGACTCCAAGGTGGTGATAAATAATCACCTGTCCAATACAGTCTCAACAGTGAAGCATGGTGGTGGCAGCATCATGCTGTGGGGGTGTTTTTCAGCTGCAGGGACAGGACGACTGGTTGCAATCGAGGGAAAGATGAATGCGGCCAAGTACAGGGATATCCTGGATGAAAACCTTCTCCAGAGTGCTCTGGACCTCAGACTGGGCCGAAGGTTCACCTTCCAACAAGACAATGACCCTAAGCACACCGCTAAAATAACGAAGGAGTGGCTTCACAACAACTCCGTGGCTGTTCTTGAATGGCCCAGCCAGAGCCCTGACTTAAACCCAATTGAGCATCTTTGGAGAGACCTGAAAATGGCTGTCCACCAACGTTTACCATTCAACCTGACAGAACTGGAGAGGATCTGCAAGGAGGAATGGCAGAGGATACCCAAATCCAGATGTGAAAAACTTGTTGCATCTTTCCCAAAAAGACTCATGGCTGTATTAGATCAAAAGGGTGCTTCTACTAAATACTGAGCAAAGGGTCTGAATACTTAGGACCATGTGATATTTCAGTTTTTCTCTTTTAATAAATGTGCAAAAGTGTCAACAATTCTGTGTTTTTCTGTCAATATGGGGTGCTGTGTGTACAATAATGAGGGGAAAAAATGAACTTAAATGATTTTAGCAAATGGCTGCAATATAACAAAGAGTGAAAAATTTAAGGGGGTCTGAATACTTTCCGTACCCACTGTATGTCATGGGGAAATGACAACTATACATTGCAGCAACTATAGTTGCCGGTGGGCTTAATTGGGTTTTAAGCATGAATTAATGCACATTAGTGCATCCGTATTGTAAAGTGTTACCATGTTTGCTCTTGAACATTAGTTTTGGATTTAACTATTTTTAGAGTTTACACCGAAAAAAATTGCTGTTTCATGAAAAAAAAGTCACAGACAATTGCACAACAGGTATGATTATGTGTACGGTACTTCTCATTCATTTCTATGGTCTCCACAAACAGTGATTGACTGTCACAAAACTGTAGTGTAACTGTAGTAACACTATGAATGTAGTGCAATGACGTCAAGGCTGTAATGTGATTGGTTATCAAGACACACATGTTCCAAGTTAGCATTACGCTTTCTCCTATGGTAGAGACACGCACCCTTGTATCTCCCAATAAATACCCTATACCCTTAAATTGGGCACTAGGCCTATTTGAGAGGACAGCCATAGTGGTGTCGGAAACCATTACACTCGTTCAATCCCATAATGCACTGCAATAACGAGTGTACAACTGATGTACACTCAACGGCTAGAGAATACTCATAATGCACTGTGAAGGTCGTGCCAGAAGATAGCGCTCGCAGTGGAATCATCCATCCATTCATTTTCTAAACTGCTGGTCCAATGTGGGTACAGTGCAATATCATACAGGTAAATTAGGTTTATTAAGGTTTATACATGCTAGTTTCCCATGACAGAGTTAAAGAAAAATATTTTCATTACTACTGGATCCACCAGTTTGATAAGTTTCAAATATTTTTTAAACAGCAAGCACAAACTATGCAAAAGCGGCAGCCCTTCCGGCACACTCAGTGTTCGAATTCGCTTACTCGTTTTCATTCACTCCATCAAGTGGAATTGAATTGAAAAAAAAAAGAAAAAGTGGACTATATTAGTTGAGTAATGTAGGGAAGAGTGAATGAGGGTATAGGGGGATTTCGAATTCGAACACAGCTCATCTCTGTTTCTAGTGAGTCTGAAGACTTTGATTAGCTGCTTCAGGTGTGTTTAATAAAGGTTGGAGCTAAACTCTTCAGTATAGGCTGCGTTTACACTTAGCATTAACATGCAACTTGTATCCGGATGTTGTCCACATACACATTGAAAAGACAAGTGTAAACGTGATTCTGATCGGAATGTTATCCGATCAGCGTGTCTAGGTTCGGAGGTAGTCGAGGACGCATTGTGATCGGATCTCAGTGTAATGTAAACGCAGTCCAGCCATCGTGTCTGCATTCACAGGTGGACGTCACACAAAACCCCACCCAGTCTTTATTCCCCCTCCTCTCTCCAGGAATTGCTGCTCGTAGCTGTGTGGTTTTGCGATACAGTCGAGTGCAAAGTACATCACAAATATACTGAAATGTTTGCTTTTGCAACCTAAAGTTGCAGAACCATTCATTTTCTGTAAAGAACGCGCATTTTTCCCACCACAGCTGGCAACGTTCTCAGACCCATACAATTCTCTTTAATGTTTCCATTACGGCATTTATCCACATTATTAGTTCTTGCAGCCTCCTCATCCTCCTCATTTTGCGAGATTTGTTTAAATGTCCCCAAATTTGAAAACTGATTTTTTTTTTTAAACCACCACTTCAGGTCAACTTTGCACCGGAGCCATCTTTTTCTTTTTTCTTTTTTTTTTCGCGGGAATGCGGATCCGATTTTTTATCCAGATACAGAAGCCACTTGATGTGGACAGGTGTAAATGCACCGTGTCCTGATTGGCTTATGTTCCGATCTGCTTGATCAGATCACGGTGATCGCATGTTAATGCCAAGTGTAAACGCAGCCATAGTGGCCCTCCGAGACTTGGTATTGAGGAACAGCCCAGGTTTTGATGCCCCTGTGCTATAGGCCATATTCTACTGTTTAAGCTAAAGGAACACTTGTCTGTGGTTCTGGTTCAAACAATCAAATACATTTTTCTTTCACATATTAGAACTTTGTAACGACTGAGACAAATCAGACACAATTATTCGGTATATTTAACAAATAATCTTTAAAAATCACTCTGGGATTTATAGTCCCATCCCCCCAACAAGGGCAAGAAGGGTCTTGGTTACCATGACTTGATCAGATAAGTTGGTTTTATTGCTGTTAAAAATGTGGTCATGTGGAAAAAGCAGAGGCCACAGCCCTTAAAAGAGACTTTCCTTCATTAAATTATGGACAAGCTGATCTATAAATGAACATGGACCCCAGGGCACTGTGTGAATGATTTACTGTCTTGTGTAGTTTCTTTGATACTATTATGTCTTTGATACTATGCATTTTATTAGAGAACTATTAGTTAATGTAACCCCACCTATAGTGTCTCCTATCTAATTAATCCTCATTTAATGACTCACACTACATCGCCTTCTCATAGAATGCAGTGTGTGTTGTGGGGACACAAATGGCAAAGCCCACACTTGAGACAGACTCAAAAATCCTCCCAACGTATTTGGTTCTGATTCTCTGCTTGTAACAAAGTTTATTTTACGATTTAAATTTTGACTACAGGCTCAGTAGTACTGTACAGTAAGAAAGACATTTCCCTCCCCCTGAAATGAACATTTCTTAGAATTAATAAACAATTAACACCGAGTGTTCACGGGACGAACAGGTGGATTGATTGTAATATTAATTTTACAACATGAAGTTAATTCTATTAACTGATCCAAATATTCATAAACAATTATAACAAGTTATGATTGTTTATTAATATTTCTTTAGAGCTAATTTGCTACAGCTTGTTTGAATGACATTCACCCCTTAATGTGACAAGTACTTGAGGATGGAATACACTATAGCCTACATGACTTTTTAAAATCTGAAACACCAGGCATCATACACTTGCTGACTTTGTAAATGAGAAAAACTGGACATCATACACTAAACAAATCAGATCACACACTACCAGACTTTTGAGTCATTCCAAACCCAATAACATGTAGAAACATTGCTAGGTGCCAGCTCAAAATATCAAACATGTTTGATATCCTCCTACATGCGCTACATAAATTTCTCTAAACTGACCAATATTTACAGACTGGCTCTGACTTTCAGCAACTAGCTTCAACTTCTTTTAGACAGCAAATCGGCCAAAAATCTGTGCTAAAACCATGCAGTGTATTCCAGCCTTTATTTGAACATTTTTGTATTTTGTATGCATGTGTGTTATTGAACAAGCCGAGCCGTAATTTAATGCAAAATTATTTTTATTGTAATTAACCATTTAGCCAGTGAAGCTCACAAAATATATCAAGCAAATCCAGTTAGAAATCAAGATTCACCATTTCTGTACACTGTAAATGATGCAAACACACTTGTGATGAGAATAAGTTAGATTTTAAGTTATTAATGGTGTAGTAGAGTACATAATAAGTAAAAAATAAATAATTATTTCCACATAATTTATAAATAAATAGGCTAATACAATAACAAAGCACAAGTATACTAAATTAAAGACAGGACTTTTGGATCTTTTCATTTGTGTTTTTCTGTATGGGCTCGATTAAACACCATAAGAAAGTCATTCAATGCTCCTCCTTGGGTTGTTCCATTTTTCACCTGAGGGAGAACAAACACATGTATTAGATATCATATCATATCACAAATAGCTATTCAACAACAAAAAATGTTACACTTTTCACAATGAAGACAGGACTTTCTCTTTATGTTTACCTTGACTAAGTCAATGTTCTGAAGCTCTGTCCATACTTTATGTTCTTTTCTGTACTTGTCTGTCAGGTTTTTCACCTCATTCATTACATATGTTAGATTGTTTTGCACTTCTTTCTTCTCAGACTTCTTCTCAGACTCTCTCATCATGTCTTTGAACATATCTTCATAGATGTTCAGCATTCTTTCAAGCAACAGCGCCTGACAAGTGCAGGAAGCCTTGGACTAAGAGAAACAAATATCATTAGCGCGAAATATACAGAGGCATATATATCATTCAATAGCATTTTCATATTTTGGCATTTTGCACAGAAAAAACTTACATGGAGCTGGTCCAGATGAGAAGCAAAAACAGACTTTGCAACCCATTCTGTGCCAAGTGTGTTCTAAAGAAAGTGGGCATAAAACAGCAACCGTTATGAATGAATGCGCATCTCTTCTGAATCTTAACCCCTAATCTAAGATCAAAGTGTCACAAAGTTTATTGTGCAATAGGTCTCTTCTTGCTAATATTAGCTGCAAGACCTAACTATAGCATACAGATATGAGTAGGATTATAAGTGATTCATCTTGCATACACAGACTGAATTGCTTTCAAACCTGCTGCAGAAGTTCATGACAGTAGATATCACTTACATAATATTTTTGCAGATGGTGGATACTTGTCTCAAGTGATTTGCTCTTCTCGGACCGTCTTAATCTCAACGAGTTGGTTGTCTGAAGAGATGCTATTAACAGAAGTCCACACATCAGCACCGTGTTGAGCCAAGAATCCATTCTTTGTGTCCGTGTTTCAAGTGACTTTAAACAAGAGGTTGTGAACTGATGCTAGTCAGCAGGTGAGTGTTGATGATCGGAAAGTGGCAGGGGGTTTATATAGGAGCACAACCTAAAAAGAGCAACGGTATGAAGGCGGCAGTGGATGCGCTTGGGGTTTTGGGGTTTCTGTGGGCTATTTTTCTATGAAGGTTTCCTATCAAAGATGAGATGCTCTCAAGTAAGTGACGTCACGTCACTAACCCCGTACCCCAGGAGCAAGTCAAACAATTCACAAGGTCGCAGTGGCCTTTGAGAATAGCCATGGTTGCCAACCGCTTTTCGGACTGTTAGAAACTGGGTTGGGGGTTTGTTGACATGCACTTCCAATGAGTCAATTGCAAACTGAAAGTTTGCTCATTATCAGATATAATTTTTGTTTTGTGTGAAATCGAAACTTGTTATCAGTGGATATCAGCTGGGTTTATTTCCAACAACTATATCCAATGGCCATCTGTTTTTTTTTGTATCCTTGTTGTTTTTTTTAATAATGCATGTGTGCACATATGTACCTGCATGAGTCTGCATATGTTGCATATGGATTTTTGACCACAAGTGTTTGTTTACATGTGTGAAAGTGCATATGTTGGCTTATGCATATGTAGCTGTGTGTGTTTGGTGCTGCAAATGCATACTGAAAAACATTCTATAAATCAAATTATCACTATAAAATGTTTATCCCATATGCATTATTTTGCATTGGTGGTTAATTGTGGTGATGTAAAGTTGCTTAAGCTTCAACTTACTGCCTGTGGCCACATAGTCTTTCAGTTGAATTCCCCTTCAAACATACTGTGGTGTAGCAACAAACATCAGTTCTCTGAATCTGAACCTCAAAAATCTTTAAAACCTTGTTAATTTAAATGAAGTTTTGCATAGTATATGCTGTGGTATGGATTGTGCATACAGTACAGTACAGTGCAAGTTTCAGGAACTGATTCTCCTATAAGTGTGGGAGTTCCTGTAGCTCAAACAGTGGCGCGTTAACAGTTTTAAGGTTGTGGGTTTGATTCCCAAGGAAGGCATAAACTGATCAAATGTGTACCTTTGAATGCAATGTAGATTATTTGGATAAAAGTGTCTGTAAAAAGCATTTAGCAGTTCAGCAGTTGCATACATGCTTGGCACATTGAAGTCTTGGTGCCCATGTGAGTGATATAGGTTTGAGTCTGACTTATAAAGGGATGTTTTCCAATCTCTCGCTCTTCCAAATCTATCATTGTCCCTCTCCATTGCAGAACACAAAAATGTGAGAAATAAACTGATCTTAGAAGGTTATTTTATGTATTGATGTCCAGGTTTCTCATCTCTAATGGGTATTGCTAGCTTGAATTTAAATTGACAATTCTATGGATGCTTTTTATATTAGCTCATGCAAGATTTTAGCCTGCCAGCTTTTAAATGACACCTTTAATTCTTAAACTTTATTTATTTATTTTAATTTCAAAGTTTTACTTGTTTGAACATCTTTTTATATATATTTGCATTTTTATAGGGGTGAATTCAGGATGATTGGGACACTTTTTGCCTTTGAGATGAATTGGAAAAAGTGCCCCAATCAACCTGAATTCACTATGATTACACAAGACATAATGTAATGGATTTTATTTTTATTTTATTAGCTTTGTTAAGTCCAGTGGGATAAATAATTGACAAGGTTTTGGTTTTGGTTTTGTTGTTGGCTACTTTTCTATAAAGCTTGCATTACAAGGATTCATAGGATATGGTATTCATATGGAGTTTATTGAATGTTGCCATGGTCGCAAGCCACCCAACAAACCTTCTAGAAACTGGTTGAGGTGAACTATGACTCAGCAAACTGAAATTTGCATCACTATCACATATTATATTTATCCTTTTAGAACATTAAACAGTGGTTGTGGTTTTTATATCTAATAAATAATGGCCAACATGTTTGTTGTGTTATAAAAGTATACCATTGATGTAAAGAAGCCCATTTCTGCACCATATATTTTTTTTAAAAAAATGCTTTGGTAAATCAGAATAATGCATAAGTAATAATTTTTATAAGTCGAAATAAAAAATTTATTTTAACTTTTTATCTCATAATTATGACTTAGTATCTCATAATTTTGACTTTTTATCTCATAATTATAAGTCCTAATCATGATTTTTCCTTCCATTCAAACCTGGGCTTCCATACAATGGGCACTTTTAGTAATATCAGACATTTTTATGATTTCCCATCCGTCTGAATTTAGTTCAAACTCCTATTTTAAATCATTTGCAAATGTTATGGTGTTTCTGTAGCTTAAATAGCAATGCATGGCACTCAAAATGCCAAGGTTAAGAATTCAAGGATAAAATATTCAACTTAAATGCAATATGTGTAAGTGCCTTAATAATGTCTGACAAAATTAAAATTGCATTGCATGCAATCCTCATTTCTATAGAATTGGTGGTTGATCTCTGGTGATGTACATTTTCTAAATTTAGTACATTTTACTGCCTGTGGCCACATAGTTTTTTTTTTTTCAGTGGAATTCCATCAGACATACTGTGGTGGGGCAACATCAGTTCTCTGAATCTGAACCTCAGAAATCATTGACGTGCCTGCCTCTGCACTTAAAACCACTGTGAATAAATGGGATAAATGGATTGGAAAGAATGAAAATGCCATCTGGCATCACTAATTGGCATCACTGGGTGAAAGTGGCTAATTAAGATTTAAGCAGCAGATGAAACTAATTTAAGAGTCCAGGATGTCACATTTGTCAGATGGACTGAAAATGCAAGTAGCAAAGTCATTCCTCGAAAGACAAAACTCATTTATAGAAGAGTGTAGGGTGACTCCGAACTAAACTAGGGTGCCACTTTTGAGTGAATATATTTCTACGGTTTTAAGCCAGTTGTTTATCTTTTGCTGTAGTGTGTCAGTAGGAAATATCAGTTTACATTTCCAAACATTAATTTTCCATGCAAAACATGTTTTTGTATGTACAAGGAGTCTGACATCATCCGGTATGCACCACACAGATATCTGATCTCACCATCTTACTTCAACTATCTTGGAGGCGTTTCCGCAGTTCTTCCGAATTTAGTCTGTCTCAGTTTTTTCTGTTTCTTCATGTATCACAGATGGACTCAATAATGGTGGGATTAGATCTCCGTGTGTCGCATACCGGCTGTTGTCAGACTCCTTGTGCATACAAAAATCTTACTATGGATACTTTTTTTTTTTTTGTGCACATCAGATTGCATGATAATTTATAGGCCCACATACACTGGAGAACATTTAACCTAACATTCGGAAGACAAAAAAAGACATGTTTAGCTGCAAATCTTTAAACGTAAAATATCAAACCAAGTGTCATTTATTTTAAAGCAATAGTTCTTTGAAGAAATGGGAAAAAAGTGCAACACGCAATATGGAAAAATAAGTCCGCCTTCTAAATAAAGAGTCACACTGTATCCGAAATCTTAGAAGAAATGGGAAAAAAGTATAACGCGCAATATGCCAGAATAAGTCTTGCCTTCTAAATAAAAGAGCCACACTGCGTCCGAAATCAACTACTTCCATTATATAGTATACAAAAAACAGCATGCCAAAGGAGTAGTATGTCCGAATTTACAGTATTCATAAAACAGTAGATGAAAAGTACCCCCATAACCAACTACTTCCGGCGAGATTTTAAAGTGTAAGGCCCTGTCCCAAATGGCACACTCCGGGCTTGTGGACTTCCTCAGAGTCTACACTTTGGTGACGTCATGTAGTGCAGACCTATAGGGCCCTTAGCGCGAGTCCACGAGGGCGCATTGAGAGGTAATTTTGGCACAGACTAGATCGTCACGCCGGAAATAATAAGACGGTCTGGTTGTTGTTATGGACAGGAGCTGCAGGTTCGGGAAATATGCTGCCTATTGTTGTTGTTGTTACATATGACTCAGTAAAGCCCTGACATTCGGTTCTATTTATTTAATGAATCATAATGCCGTCGTATTATTCAGCGCGCTATTATTAGCCTATGTTTGAGACATCAACCACTGGTCGAGGACCATAATGTTTGTATAAACTGTAGGTAATACCTGGTAAAATGTACACCTATAGGTCATAAAAACTGTAATGATACTTACACTTAAATATTTTATTTTCAGCCATGTTAATAATTGTCCGTGAGCGAAATCTCCTCCCATCCGTTGTCTGATTGGCCTTTCACAAGGTTTCCTGGGTAGTTAAAGTGTGTGGAGCCTACATCCATTCGGGCTTTGCAGAAGACCGAAAGTCCACATGAAGTGTGGCATTTGGGACAGGGCCTGTATTCGATGGACACTTCACTATCCCATGAGGCCACGGGAGGGAATTCATGAATGAAAGTGAAGCAACGCAACTGACACTAGTAGGTCTCATTCATTTCATTCATACTACACATATCCATATTATATCAAGCGTACTTTTTAACAGTCACAAAGTGGATTCAAATTCAAATGTAGTAGGCTACCTATTCAGACAGTATGCGATTTTGGACGCAGCTCCAGTCCCTTATTGATAAAGTTATTGCGTCACTGCATCTGCCGTCAAAAGCTTCAGTTGCTTTAGAAGATACCTTATCTCAGATGCGGGCTGAAGACTGCACATGTGCATTGGCTGGTCCATCCTGAAAAATATGTTTTTTTAGGCATAAGAAACAACAGTTCAAGGCAGATTTTGTTGCTGATTTGAAATATGTAATTTAATTGTGAGTTAGGCAAGCAGTTTTTGAGATTTCAGGTTTCCCCCATTCAAGTAGATAGGACTTGATCTTGGATGCCCAAATAGCTGCCCTGAAGTGTTGCAAATATGGCTGCCATATGACTTTTCTTAAAAGGGAATTTTGTTCAAGTGGTATATTTTAGGTTTCAAATAATAAAACAAGATACATTTTCTGATTGTCAACTATTTGTGGATCATGTTCATGAGATGAACTATGCTTAATGAACTTACATACATCCACTAGAAATCACTTTGGGAGCAGCTGGATGTGAGTATAAAAATGACTCAGAAAAGTAATGTAAGTTCAATGAAAAGGCAAACACTTTAGAATACTGTTTCGTCATTAATAAACAACTTCACAGGAACACGTGAGTTGCATTCTAGTAACTACTATTAAGTGGAATAGTGGAAACTTTTTGTGGTCTGATTGGCCGGTGGTTTTAATGACAATTGTTTTAAAATTCAGTAACTCTTTATAATTACTGTTCAGTAATTAATACATAACTTCACAGGAACAAATGAGTAATGCAATATACATTCTAAATTTATTAACTAATTACAAACTATTTGATAAGCAAATTAGTAAGTAATAGCACAAAGCAGAATGCAGTAGTTTAATCAACTATTTACAACTAAAAAACAATATACAGTTTCAAAATTAATGTGAATAATGCATAATTAATTCTAAAGTGAAGATCATGCTAACCTACTAGTAATGATTACTAGTAATGAATATTGTGTTACTCATTTGTTCCTGTATAGTGATTCATTAATGACAGAATAGTATTCTAAAGTTTTATGCAATTTTAAACAATAATCACTAAAACCACCAGCCAATCAGACCTCAAATAGTTTCAGCAAATGGGCATTTCTGTGACTGTGACACACAATACATATCCGACCCCAACATTTACCATCCGTATGTCAATCTAGAATGAAACTGTGTCACTGCAAGGTTTAACCATGGGATTTTTATCTTATGTGATTCTGCTCATTTATGTTGACTGAGTACGTTTTAAAAACTTAAAGTATTGGACGAACACAGCAAAACTGAGCTAAAAAATAGTCAAGGACTCTCTAGTCTCCACTCCTTATTGGAAAAGAGAGTGATTTAGCTGTATAGTAGACTGAGTCACTGAGTCAATGACTTAACTGCTTCCTCCGCAGCCTCTCCATCTGCGTAGCGGCTTAACTGTGAGTTTCCAGTGAGCATGCTGTGGTCAGGTTAGCACATGCTTCTGAGCACTGGAGTCACAATTCATCCGACTTCTTTCCTCTTTTGTAAGGAGGATTTTGAGGTGGCAATTTACAATTTACATAAGCATTTATGGTGAAATGAGTTTTATGCTAAAGTTACTGGGAGAGCAGAATTTACCCATTCAAATAAGGCAGTTTTATTCAAATGAATGTGTGATAATGGTTTGACGTTTACGATTCATATAATAGGTTTTAATTCGCTTTATTTCTTAATACTTATTTTATTTTTGTATTAAGTCACTACAAAGCGTACAGACTAATTTGTGGATATTGTATTGAAGAAAATGTATCAAAACTCAGAGGGATAGTTCACCCTAAAATGAAAATGAAGTCATCATTTTCTCACCCTGGTGTTGTTTTAATGCCGTATGCCCTTTTTCGGTTCACAAAAGGAGAATTTTTTATTTGCTGCAGTTCAGTCCGAGAGGCCCTGAAAAAGCACACAAGTAGTGAGAAATCAAGGTTAATAAATACCTAATAGGCCAAGGTCAGAATTTTCGTTAATAATACATTACATTTCAGTTTGTTTTCTACCAAACCTTATTGCCCAGAAAACTTGGAATACATGGCACGTGTCGCATGGGATCATTCTGTGACACTTTTGCGTCTTTTTTAAAAAAAAGCTTGATGCTGGTCGCTATTCACTGCCATTATATGGACGAGTACGAGCTGGATGTTTTTTTGTGTTGTGGTCCATTAAAGAAAGAAGGGTTTTATGGCATTAGAACGACACCAGGGTGAGTCAATTATGATTTAATTTTCACTTTAAAGTCATTTTATACTTATATGCAACTTGGACATTCTTATAACTATCTCTTTTCACAGTGATAAGTTAAAATTGTTAAGTTAACTACACATTAATTATTGATTCTAACAGGTGTCTCACTATTCAAGGACTTGGCGGGTTGTTGTGAGTATAAACTGCATTAGGCAACCTCTTGAAACTCCAAGCTTGCAGTTTTGACAACCAGCATTTGCAGCAGTTGCTTATTGGAGTTTTTGTGTCTAAGAAAGATGACAGTGTATTTTTATATTTTCTCTCTCTCTCTCTCTCTCTCTCTCTCTCTCTCTCTCTCTCTCTCTCTCTCTCTCTCTCACTCTCTCTCTCTCTCTCTCTCTCTCTCTCTCTTTCTCTGTGTGTGTGTGTGTGTGTGTGTGTGTGTGTGTGTGTGTGTGTGTGTGTGTGTGTGTGTGTGTGTGTGTGTGTGTGTGTGTGTGTGTGTGTGTGTGTGTGCCTATGCATGCCCTCGCCCTTTCGTTGCACCAGAACTGAGCATAGGTTGGGTTGTTTGGTGGCGATGCGAGAGAGACGTTTGTGGTCGCGTTTCATGGTGCTACAACTTCCAGGAACTGCAAATGTGTACAGTGACAGTGATGGTAGAGTTTGCCTTAGGATTGGTTAGATTTGTTAGAAAAAGAAAAATGTTAGTCATACTTTTTTTCAAAGTATTTTAAACATGATTGCAGACTAAATAGTCTTGGTTATTGTGCAATAGCCTATTTTGAGTAAGAATATATTATAAACTTTTGATCATTATTATTATTGAACTAAAATGCCATGGCTGAATGCTTTGCTTGCACATAGCCATCTATGCTTACCAAACTTGGCAAATATTCTACTTCAGCAGAGAGCGCAATACCTAAATATAAGCCACGAGAGGGAGCCATTAGTGCAGTCTAAAATCTAAAGTGACTGGGCGAATAATACAGTGTCATTGTGATTCTGTCTTCTTGTGTGCCAAGTGTGCAGTTCTTATGTGCAGTGCTTTGATACTGTGTTGACCATGTAAAGTTAGTTACATTTAGCACTCTGAACAGTAATTAGAGCCAACCGAACACCACCCGTCCGAAAGCTTACAGTCTACAGAGCGCCATTGAAAAGCTTTGGTCATGGAAACAAGACAAACACAATGGGAACCTCTCAAGCTGATTTAAACTTTATTTAATTTCAAACAATACTCCATCACAAACAGCAATGCACATTAATGAATTACATGGCTAACCTTGTTAATTTATGACACTTACAAAATATTCTCACCTTTTTCTCTCTTTTGAGAGAAGAATTTGAGTTGGCAGTTGAGAGAATGTAAGGCCTACACCTACTGCCTGATCATAACTTAATAAAATAAATATTAGATCTTTTTATCTAGATCTCTCATTTCCCCTATAACATTTCAAACTGCTTAAATAATACTTTACAAAAAATAAACAAAAATACAAACAAATAAAACACAAACATAAATTATGTATTTGAAAATTAACAATCACAAAAAAACTATAAATATGCCTTCAATTATTCTAAACTATATCATTCTGTATTCTTTAAACTATAATGCATTTCATTTTAATATGCATACAGATTGCTGTTCTTAATGCCAAGTTAACGAAATGTTAATGACAAATATCTGTATCCTTGGCTTGTCTAACCAGTGCATGTAAGCATGGGGTCTTTTTGCAATGTAAAAAAAAAATGTCATAGCTTCCCTTAGATGTATTGGATTCAACTAGAATTTGGCTTGTTCAGTGAAACAGTGAAACTTTCACAGGATGTGACTTGATGGCTGGTGTAGGAGTCAAACAACTTTCCTTTGCCTGTTGATAATTGATGGAAGGAGTGATGTTTTTAATGACTCAAGCCACTGTGTTTTGTGTGAGTGTTAATTGAGCCTTCCTCGACTGCAGGGTGTGTGTCTGGATAGTGATAGTGTGCGCGTACAAATGTGTTTGACTCTGCATTCTGAGTTCCTCTGTGCCAGTGCGGAGAACTACTGAGTCTTCTTGTGCGTTCTCGTTCTTTCCATGGATAAACTGATCCAGACCAAAACATTGTGAAACTCTCTCATTGCTTTAATTTGAACTTCTGGCTCAGGCTGTGTATGAAAAACAGAGAGGAGAACTCATAAATCACAATGCAATGGACATAGATAGAGATAATCTTCTGGGTCAGTGATGAGTATCCACGATAAAGAACAGTGGAAATATCCATCCATCCATCCATCCATCCATCCAACAAATTATTCATTAATAAATATTATGTTTTCCAGGAGTCACTACATGATATTTTACAACCTTAACTAAACTTTTCTAGTAAAAAAAAGTCAAATTATTTGTGCTGTCAGATCGATTAATCGCGATTAATTGCATCTAACATAAACGTATATATATATTTGTGTGTATATATACTGTATATGTATATACACATACACGCGCACACACACACATATATAAATATATATATATATATATATATATATATATATATATATTTACAAACTTTTATGTTAGATGCGATTAATCGATCTTAATTATCTGATATTAATAAAGGTCTTATAAATTATATATAATGAGGGCATGCAGGGGTCCTCTCTATGATATCATATCCTGTTTTATGTTGGGGTTTTTTGCATGTTGGTTACGCTATTTGATTTTGCAGATGATTTTTTTATATATATATATATATATATATATATTAGCCTATATGAGTAGTGAAGCAGTTTTGTTAAATATTTTTTTTAAAGAAATAATAATTAAAAGATTATGCTTAGCTGTTTAAAGGCTTTCTTTTCAAGAATATCATCCTGATTCAACTTTTTTTCTTGATTATGATATCAGAAGAATTGTATTACCCTGACTTTTTATAAAATACATTTTAATATACAAATGAAAAAAAACATGCTCATTGTAGAAGAGGTGTAATCAAGATTAACATTAAATGTGCAAATTGCATTTTTTACATATTTTTGAATAAATTATTATATACGTCATTGGCCCCTCTCTCACAATATTCTTCATCTATCTTATATTTGATCATTTTGAGATGCCTGACATTGACTGATTACGGTGCCCACTTGGCCGATCTACCAACAATCGATTTGTGTTTAACGTACAATTGGTTTACAAATATTTTGAATGTGAATTTTAAGTAAATATGTATTACGTGTTATATGTTATATGCAATATGTGTTATAATCTTATTGCTTTAACTAAATTGTATTATCCAGCCACCCAACTAAAGTTATTGGTATTGGTATTGGCATTGGCCACTGAAAAACGTGATCATTTAGCACACTAAATAAACTAAGCACAAGTTAACTTCTAATAAGGCGAAGGGTGCAAACAGATAATAAAGTAAAGTCTCTTACCATCATAAAAGTGTCCTCAATTTTTTTAAGTTTCTCTCTTGCGCAGAATGAGAGAGTTTGTTTGCCTTCATTCGCCTGTGTCAAGGAAAAATAAACCAGAAAAAAAAATGTGCATGAAAATGTTTGTTTGTTTATGGCAACATAAATCATCAGTTATTGCCTTTTAGTTTTAATAACTTTCAACAAGTATATTTACTATAACAAGTGGTAAATGTTAGTGATGTCTTACTTACACAGAACTCCATGCTGACCTTCAGCCTTTTGAAAAATTGCATAAACATTTTTGTCGACTGATGAGTGTTATTCTTCCACAACTTTTGGAACACATGTTCATCATAGATTTCCAGGATGCGTTTTAAGTCAGCGACGTTCAGTTTCTGTTTCTGATGTGTACAGAACAGTTTATTTTATTTTGCCCAACATATTTTGTTATTCTGAATGGCAAATGAATAGGGAAGACCAGGACTAGTTGTCATTGAAGCACAAAGAGTTAAAAGTGATGTTGGGGCAAATTGGTGCATTTGTAAAACAATTTATTAACTGTTAACATTAATATATTGATTGCTGTTGTTTGAAGTTTTAACATGTATATGTATTTTTATTTTAAAAAATGTACTTTCATTAATTGTTTCATAATTGTTTAAGAGTTTAAATTTTACTTCTAACAGCAAGTTTTTATTGTGACTTTCTCCATATAGTGTGACAACATGTCCCCCAAAAAAGCAAATTTTTGCATTATTTTCTAGAAATTAACAACACACACACACACGCACACGCACGCACACGCACACGCGCACGCACACACACACACACACACACACACACACACACACACACACACACACACACACACACACACACACACACACACACACACACACACACATCCTGTATATACAATAATTTATACAATTACACATTTACACACACTATATATATATATATATATATATATATATATATATATATATATATATATATACATATATAAATATATAATGTAACAATAAAAAGTATGTATATATATTATGTGTAAATGTAAACATAATAAATAATAATAAATGTATACAAATATATATATATACATAAAATGTGTGTGCATTCATGTGTGCATTCATTTTTTATATACTTTGAAATAGGTAAACAAATACTTTTATTATCTTTACTTTTTTTGTTCAAAATAGCTATGAAGTTTCTGTATAGGTTCAGGTGTATAGGTAAATAATGCACAACAATTATCTTACCTTGTAGCAGTTTTTAAGTTGTCCTAATAATCGATGAAAGGGTTTATTGTCTCTCTGCAACAACAAAAGAACATTTGTGATGCATGTCACCCTCTTAAATGTACATATCGTAACTGTATGAATTGGGATACTTACATCTAGAGGTTCCTGGATGAATTTAGAAGTTTTGATCATTTCTTTGATCATATGCCGCGGGATACTCTCCTTCAGGCACTCTTCATGCATCTGACCTTGAGAGCAGCACAGGAGAGCACAGAGGGCACAGAGGGCGAGCAAGGTTATGGTCCGCATCCTGGTTCGGTTTCAGAGAGGGCTGAAAATTGTATTGTACAGTCTGTACAGTACACTGGCTCAGTGTGCTTTCAACCAGTGACATTCATAGCTTTTATAGCTCCATCCTTTGTTAAAAAAATTCCCACACTCATCACAAGTCAGTTTTTTTTTAAACCTCAAACGCTTTGGATTGCATGCTTAACCCCTTATTTTTCCTTGTGGGTTCAGTCACCTGCCGGCTCATGTGGTTTTTGTATTCTAGTGACGAAAGCCTCTCGCATATTGATTACTGGACGATGAAATCTAGGTTGCGAGAGCGTTAAATGTGTTGCGATGCATTCAAGCCTACAGTGTTTCCTTTGATGTGAATAGTGTGAACTGTGTCTTGAAACTGTTTTGCTATTGGAAAAATACTGTGAGAATTTTTGAAACGTACAGATCACAAAAATGATGATGTCAGTGTTGAAGAATAATATATTTATAGTTTCTTATAGGGTGAATTGAGGTTGATTAGCCCTATATACTTAAGTTATATGTGTGTGTGTATATATATATATATATATATATATATATATATATACAAAATATCATTCATTATTTAAAACAATTTATTTAGGATCTATTTAAAATGATGTCAGACATGCATTTTTTTCCAAATAAAAGGTTAAATATAAAAATTTCTTTTCTCAGGTCCCCCAGCAAATTTGGGGCAGAGGTTAGTGACAACTTGTCATTGGTGATTGTCGACATTTACCGAAAACACGTTTTACCATGACAAAGCATAACCCCCTATTGCAGAGGGCTTAACCACCTTCTCAAACCAGGTCAGCACCTACAAGACTCAGCAAAGAACTTAACCTGACCCAGAAAGCATTCTCAAGAGCTGCCGCAGTATTAAAATACCGATCAAACCATCCAAAGGCAAACAGTTACAATGAACAGTTGAGTCAGAGGGGGAAAGAGGAAGTTAAAAGTTAAAAAAATTGCATTTATTGATGGACCACTAGCCTGACTGAGTTAAATTGCTCAGCTCAGTTGAATTGAATCATGATTCAGTATGAATGAAAGGGAGAAAAAAGCTTCCCAATATCACTGTGGCAATACTACTCGACTTCAACCACAAGATCTGATAACATCAAAAGGTGAAAGCTAAAAATACCCCAGCTCCTTGAACAGCTTTAAATTGTATGTGCTATTTTTGGAAACTTTCACTTTTGTCAGCCTGCGTATGTTATACATGTCAAACAATAGACACGAGGAAACATGAGCCTGTAAATTTCCAAGTCTTTCATTATCCTGTGGATTCCGCCATTTTACGTATGTTTGCCTTTCAAATTTGTCACGTTAAAGTTTTGAAATATCTTGAAAGTTTTGTGAAGTATTCAACAGTTTGGCACTTCCTGGAAATTTCACAATTCCTCATACCTATAGAATGTAGGGTAGTATGCATGCAAAGAGGGTTTCTTTTTTTTTTGGGTGATGCAGTTATGATATACACATTGTGCATGTGCAAAGAATTGTTCAGACAAATGACTATTAAAATGTGTTTGTATACCCAGCTAGGGAACATTTTTAGAAACTTTCTGGCGAAGTTCTCTCAAATTTATGAACAAACCTTTCAGTAACATTAATAGAACATTGTTCAAAGTTATCTGGTCTGTAAAATGTTCTCAAAACATTATATATACATTTTTTGCCAAAAATTGCCAATCATAAATTAATACTTATACATCAGTGTTAAGCGGCATGGAAGACAAGGGATTCAATTGCAGCAAAGTTTATATAAAAAACACAAACGAAGATAAACCGAACTGGGAACAGGGGCCCGTACCATGTTGGTTGAACAAACTCAGGGTTACTGGATTAGTTTTGAGTTGACAAAACCAAACAAATCCTTTCAGGCTTTGTTGGTATAACACTGATCATCCACTTTCTCTGTCAACTCAGGCTTTGATCCTGAGTTTTGGAATAACTATGAAGCATGTGCACATGAAAGTGTGACATCAGTAGCGAACAGCCAATCACATGCTGTGAAACACTTGAAACAGCACAGAGACAGGCACACACTCCCCACCCCTAATCCTAACCAAGGAGTTTTCAGTGCGTAGCATATGCACGCAAAAAACATTTTGGGCGTATAAATGGCACGAGAAATAACATTCGTGGTATAGATACGCACTTTCATGAGATTGTGTTGGACAGGAGGCAAAAGCGAGGCTGCGTCCGAAATCTTCTCAGGCAATGACTGCGGTTAGCATTTGGGCACGAAGCTACCATATGAAACTGATTTTGGACAGGATTCTGAAGCAGAGTTTAATGATACAAAATCATGAACAATATAAAGTGAGCTTTAGTGATTAAGCAAATATTTAATTACTAGTTTGTGTTAGAAAAACATTAAAAGTGGAAAAAGTTGGTCAAAAACACACAAACTGGCTACCAACCACAACTTTCAGACACCATCTTTATTTTTTTCTCAACTGTCAAGGAATGGAAAGCAAAGGATTGTGGGATATCAAAGGCAGTGAGGACACATCTATGCTGCCTTCAAAAAACGATTAGATGAAAGTATCTCAGGAGAAAGGAAGTGAAGCTACCATTGAATTTGGACGTGCCTTAATGCCTTCCAACCTTAATAATAATAATAATAATTTAGCTCTCAATACAACCAACGAGTCTGATATCGATACTTTAATTTTTGGTACTTGCTGATACCGATACCTATATTTTCTTAGCATTTGTAATTTTTTTAAATATTGGGTAGAGTTTTGGTCCAGTGGTTAAAATTTTTAGATACCAGTGAAATATCACAATTCTCTACTCCAATTTTGATACTACAGCTAAAACTACTAGCCTATAAATTTAAGTAAACAGAGTTTGTGCTGGGAGGTTGTTGTTTGGCGACACGTAACTTGAAACTATCTCATGACATTCAATTAAAACTTGTTTTAAAGAGGAAGCACATCTCCTTATCGCCTTACCCTAAAGTTGGTTCACCCTCTACCTATAAGAAAGATACAAGTGAAAAAAACTGTTCTTTTCAGGTCTAATGTTAGTTTTCAGGTACATAAATTGAATAAAGTAATCAAAAGTAAAACAAACACTACATAGTCTTCACTGTATATATATTAAATGAAAATTAATCTGTTACAAAAGCTATTCAGTCAAGAGCAGTGAGTGGTTTCTTTGTCTTTTGTTGTTTGTTTAACATTAAAACAGACGGCAACAGGAATATTAGGCTACTGTCACTTTAAAAGCTAATGCACGGATCCAATATAGGCTACTGATGTGTTGTCTTTCTCCACTGTTTACTTTCACAGACATTACCGACTATGTTTACAAGCAAGACGGGCATTTTGAAATATTTCTTTGAGAATTTGTCGGTTCAAGTGCAAGAAGACGAGAAAGAGAATTCAATTCAGTATTCATGAGCTGAGAAGTGGCTTTCTGGGCACATAATATGATTCTTTGTCATGTATTTATACTTTTACCGTGTTCTGATGATTTGTTCTAGTACCTATCAGATTGTGCTTTATTAACATCCAAACCCCAAACCTACCCTTAAAACAATGCAAATATAGTGGTTGGTTGCACAATTTTATGTAGCATTATTCGTCAAGACAACAGAACTACCATTGTTCTGTTTTTACATTAGAGGCAGCATCTTGCCTGTTAGAAATAAATGTTTTAATGTTATTTTAAGGTGGGGTAGAATTAAATGAACTATAAAATAAACAGTGAATGTCAATGAATTAATTTATTTAATGGCTTTGAGTACAATTACTGAAAAAAAGTTCTGACAGTAATTACTCACCCTCATGTTGTTCCAACCCCGTAAGACTTTTGTTCATCTTCGGAACACAAATTAAGATATTTTTGATGAAATCTGAGAGCTGTCTCACTTCTTCATAGGCTCCTAGTGATTTCATCAAAAATATCTTAATTTGTGTTCCGAAGATGAACAAAAGTCTTACGGGGTTGGAACAGCATGAGGGTGAGTAATTACTGACAGAACTTTCATTTTTGGGTGAACTAACCCTTTCATTTTCATTTTAGGGTTAAATAAATGTGTTAACAGCCACCCATAAAAGTTAAGTTACTGCAATACATTGTTGAATAACATATTATTTACTTTTAAAATCAAATAGCTGATCTCCTTAAAAATATTATCTAGTCTTGCTCACTAGGGGGTGTTTCAGCAACCCTCTTAACACGCATATGGGAAAGAATGATGGGGTTGTTCTGACTAACACTTTATGATATTAAGACAGACTTTGGATATGCATTATGTGAAATAAGCAGAAACAAGTAAGATAAATAATATATAATTTTATTAAAAAAACAAGCAAACATCTCATACTGTATGCAGAAAAATAAATTAATATATTGCAAAACAAAATTAAATTAAATTAATCATCTTTTTTTTTTTTACTTTTTTTTTAAAATGCTTTTACAATGCATTTACTTTGTAGTGGTCTGTCTTAGGATGTTTAGCCCAAGTCAGTCACAACAGCAGCCACAAATGTGACCTTACAACACATAGCATGAAAGCACAGTTTCCATGCCGTTTGTAAAACTTTATATAACATACAATAAATATCTAAAATAAATACATCCATAATAAATAATCCTTTGAATACTGAAAAAAAAAAAAAAAAAAAAATCCAATACTGCTGAGGAAGGTTTCAGTCAGAGTTACATTCTTGCAGAGCAGGATTCAAAAAGGTAGTGGAAGAGAATAATCGTCTCTCCGACTGCTTTGTTACGAGCTAGTGTCAAACTCTGAAGAATAAACACAATGGACATTAAAGGCATGCAGAAGAACACATTTATCACTGATATAACACTGAACACAAAAATCAACTTACATTACGTCCATAGGCACTAAATCTCTCCTTGTATTTCGTGACTTGTACATGTTCTGCACTGTCGCTCTGTAAAAACAGAAAGTTTAAGTACAGAGCACATAACAGTTGGTCAGCTGGTCAAAAATTCAAACACTTACACAGTGTGGTTTCAAAACTTGTGCGACCCTGTGGAGATCAGACCTCACAAAACGAATTTGTGGGTATTTCTCAACGTGTTCATGATTATCTGCATGCAAGATGTGCTTTAGATAGTAATCCAGAATCATGGTGTTGATGCAACAAGTGCCCTCTTCCTAGAACAGATATGATCATAATGTATTAGTTTAATGCAATAATAGTTTAGTAAGAAATCTAACTGAAATCCACTGAAATTTATTTTATTAGTCAACGGTACTTATTCCATTGCTACAAATATCTGTTCCATTGTGACTTTTAGCAAAAGAAGTATTAGTATGTAATGAATAAGTATAGTAACTTATTGAGTTACTATACAGTTACAATCCAATTTAGACTCACTAAAACTAACTTTGCAGCTACATGTCAACTAACTTTCATTAGAGGATTAGACTGTTAGGTTAGGGTTAGTGGAATAAGTCGACATGTACATGTGTATAATGTCTGTTAGCAGATATTAAGCAGTCAACTAAAACTCTAATGACTGCTAACTGACATGTTGCCTAGTTACAAAGTTACATTAAACGAGCTTAATCTTGTTTAACTTATAAAAAATAGAAAATTGCATAACTTATTTTGATGAGTTAAAGCAATGTAAAAAAAATATGTTGTCATAACTTATTGATCATATAGGCCTAATGTTTTAGAATCTAACAGATATTATTCACATTTAGAAAAAGTATAGTATCCAACAGTCAAAATTGAATTGCTTACTAGTAAAATAATTATTACCACAATTATTACTTAGTTAATTATCACACATACATTTAGCATAACCTCGGAGAAAACTGGAAGCAGTCGTGTTTCGTGATCTTTGTCATCCTTTTGTGCCTGCAAGGGTTAATATGCATAATGTTATACATTGCATTTTCAAATAAATAAATATCTATATAAAAATTCAATTAATTACAACATGATAGATATTTTATGTATAAAGTATATAGATTGCAGCTGAGGCATTCAAACGTACATGTTCAGTCATCGCAGAGAGGTCGTTCCAGGTGACGGGGCTGTCTAAAGGCTTGGGCCGCGGGCGCATGAGGTGCATCGCCTGGCCGCGCACAAAGCACCAGCACATCACAGCAAGCAGAGTTAGGAACTTCATATTGCAGGTGGACGGGTGGATTCAGTGATATATGTCCTCTTATGTAGACTGATGTTCTCCGCAGACGAGATTTGGAGTGCATGTTGTGACTAGAGCTTTTATATTCTCCAGCTTTGTCCCAGTTATTACCACAACGTCACTGTGGTATTGTCTATTTACCTTTGGCGTAATCCCCCAACCTCTGCACCTGAAGTTTATCAGGTCAAACGGATCTCAGAGAAACCGTGCATGCTTCATATTCGCTGACTGTTATGATTGCATCGGAAATTCGTCTGACAGATATAAAACTTCCAATAATTAGGCTGCAATAAGGACATAGAATGGGGAAGCGTTCTGAAGTGGACAGAGCTTTGCTTCCTGTGAATTCCCCGCACTGACGAATAGTATTTATATGTGCGCGACAAAAATAAAATCTTTATTATGTACATACAGTTATTTCCACTTAATGTTGCTAGGTAACCTTTCAATAACCCTTTTCCTGATCAGCATGTGCGACAGGGAAAGTATTGCATCATAAACCAAATGTTGCTAAAAATCCTGCAGGTCAGGATGTTTGGGAAAGCTGTCAAATGTCTGTGACAGGGACAATAAGGACATAACAAGTCTATGTATTTATGAATTTATGAAAGTTGTGTAATTTACTGACGTCAGAATTCTCAAGGATCTTATCTTTGCGAAATTCTTTTTACATAGTTATTCTTCGTTCATAAAAGTTATATGGAAAGGTTTTATGATTTATTACATTATTCAAAAAAATATATTAAAACACACACACCAAATGTAACCCTTATTTTTTAATTCAGTCCTAATACTAACAAAGGCCTGTCTGTGAGGTGGACAGATAAAAAGAGAATTTTTTTTTTTTTTTTTTTTTTGTGGCACAGCAGGTAAGAGCAGCAATGGCTATAAGAAACTTGCAGTGAGTCATATGTTGATTCAGTAGTCACTGGATTTGTTGAGTTCATTAAAGGTTTAGAATGACACAAACTGCTAGTTTTCAAATGATTATTTCAAGAACCGGTTCATAAGATTTACTTATTCATGAATCACGTGTTCTGCATGTAAAATATGGTGAAGAAAATACTGCTATGTGACATGTTATGCATTCTGACAGAAATATTTGAATAAATAAACACGGCCGACAACGAATTTGTTAATTGAATCTGAACTCAAATTGTTTTCATGTTTATGACATACCTTATTCTCACACTTTGTGCAATCCCTGATGTAGAGCCTAAATGCAATGCTATTGTGGTTTTAATGTGTTCAATTGCTCAACCTAGACCTATTAAATATTAATATTTATCAGATTTAATTTTGTATTAATGAGGAAATATACATCATCTTTGTATGATATATAAAAAAAACTTTTTTGCAGAGTGAGTTATAGTGTTTAATCAGCTAAATCATTTGTACTGAACTTGTCTAGTCATATTAAAATTGCAAGTAAATAAAATAAATTACAAATCTCTCTTTTTTTTTTTTTCATTTTTAAATACCAGACTATCAAAAAAACAAATCAGATTTTTAAAACTGGGAGAAAGAAATTTCATGTTTACATCCTGAGGAGTTAATGGCTATTTTTCAGTCAAAGCACAGCTGGTGAATGGGCTTTGACACATTAGCGCTTCCCCCAGAATTCCTCTTTCCTTCTCTGAGTGCGGCCCAAGAGCTCAGAGGCCACGGAGCATGAGGCTGCTGATCTAGATGAGATCTGAGACATCTTATCATCTGGATTTAATATGAAAAAAGAGATTTTAAAAAATGTTCAATGAGAAATATATAAGAATAATATTTCATATCATAATAATTATAAAACATAATAATGAAAGACATTTTAAGATATTACTGTTTCCGTAAATGAGTAATTAAGGGCAACATATGCAAAAACAGTGCAGACATGCAATCAGTGAAACCAGTGAAATGAAATGCATTAGCTGTTCTTGATATGCGCACCACATCAAAAGACACGTTGATCTAATTCCTGTTCCTACTAAAACGGCTAGATAGTCATAAAAGCATGAAGTAACTGCTTATGGTTGCTCATCTGCTAATATTAAGAAGATGATTTTACCATTCTCTGACACACCAGAATCAGATTCAGGAAACAGAAACAGCTCTGGACGAAAAATTCCCAGGTTACCTACAATTGACACAAAGAGGATATTGTGATAACGTATTGGTGGATTACATGAATGATCGTAACATCAAAGGCAGTGAAACTTAATCACGTAATTTTCACTTTACATTGACCATGTTTTGTAAGGTTGACTGGACGTACAAGTCACCAATATCTTATTTAATATGATTCAATCAACTTAACTACATTAGGTTAGACCAATGGTCAGATATAACAACTGACATTTTCAGACATTTACAGTTTTTCATTTAAAGCAGATTACCTTATAATACTGTATATGTAACACTGAATAATTCTCAATACTCGCAGGGAAATAAAGTATAATGATTTTACATATGTACTACTGATCAAATGTTTGGGGTTGGTACATTTTTTAAATGTCTCTTATGCTCACCAAGGCTGCATTTATTTGATTAAAAAATACAGTAAACATTAACATTGTGAAATATTACTGTGATTTGAAAAATCTGTTTTCTATTTTTATACATTTTGTGTAGTTTATTCCTGCAATGGCAATGCCATTTTCAGCAGCCATAACTCTTCAGTCACATTAATCTTTAGTTTTCTTTATAATATGCTGATTTGGTGCTTTCTTATTATTATCACAGTTTTAAACGGTTGTATTGCTTAATATTTTTGTGGAATTTAAAATAGAAATATTTTGCGAAAGTGTCTTTAAAGTCACTTTTGATCAATTTAAAGTCCTTGAAGAATAAAAATACAATTTATTTTAAAAAAAATACTTTTGAATAGTAGTGTGTATGTATATATATATATATTTTTTTCTTTTTAAATTAGTTAATATCTTTATCATTTTAGTGATTATATGACTGTTTAAAAAAACTTTGTGTATACGTTTTGTGTATATGTGTATACAATTTTTAAAAGAACTAATTCATGTCTATAAATACAATAGGTATAAATGCAATAATTCAAATTATGATAGTTCTCTTGAATTGTCATAATTAGGAGATATGCAAGTATGCAAGTAAGGTGTGTATTAACTACACTTGATAGAGGTGAAATAATCTTTTGGAATAAATGACTCCAGGAGGACCAGGGAAAATCTGACCCGGTAGCATGAGGACAATACAGTGGTATCAAAATAATGCACTGACGTTAGTGGAAAAAACTAAACAGACACAAAAAGACAACAGGAGACTGACCTAGATTATTCTCCCCCTATTACTGGCGGTAACCTAACCTCCCTCTGCTCCTTCTGCTGGTAAATGACTCAGTCACTTTTCAATTGCGTGCTTATAGAGTGGCGGTTTTTCTTCCTATGTATGGATCGATGATCACGCAATCAAATAAAGCCATATTTTTGTAGCGCAAACTAAAATGTTCACTTCTAACGTGCATAAATGTCTCTACAGCTTAAGGCTCAGTGTGAATTCATAAAAGCTGCGATCGGTAGGCTTCTCATAATAAAACTCCCATGGCTGACACTAGATCTATCAGTGGATGCTGAAAGGAAGCATACCATTATGCTGAAACTCCGGGTTTCTCATCATGCCCTGAATTCTGTTGGGAAGTGGAGAGACAGCAGCTTTGTGACCGTGGCTGGTCTGTTGTTTTTGTGTTAGCTTGGATTGTCTTGGATGGGGGGTGTAGTCTGCCGCTTTCTCATCCTCAGACCAAGCATCTTCACGCATTGGAAGTTGATCTACGGTGGTAAGGCCAGCAGCCGGTGGGGAACGTTGCAAGCTTCCATTCTCAGCCTTCGCAATACAATGGAGATTGAAATCTGAAGACAATGTACGACATAATATTGCACATTTGACTTAAGAATCATGTACCTTAATGTGTGGCTGCCGTGGAGAGCCATCTATGACATGTTTATAAGGAGAGTGAGGTTTTCCTAAAGGTGGCTCACTCCTCCTAACTTTCTTGGAGGAATGTTTGATCTTCGGAGGAGAGACCAACAAAGCTCCTCCTAATAAAATTCATAAATAATATTACATTTTTTTAAACTTCTTATTTATTTCCCTTAATTGATTACAAAGTATGTCTAACGAACGAGAGGCTTGGAGCCATTTTGACCGCAAACCATTAAATCAAATTTGTGACGGATGTACCATCTGCACAGAAAACCACAGCTGTGGTTTAACTAAAACATTATTCATTATTAATAGGTCGATGTAGCATGAACTTTTGAAAGTATTGTTAAGCATGTTTTTTACCAGTGGCTGGAGTTGTCCGATCGTGATGTGTTCTTTGTACAGTCTGCATGGTCTTCAGTTTGGGGGTTGGTAATCTGCCCGCATCTCCAGACCCCTCCACCACCAATGATGACTCAGTTTCCAATAGCTGCAACCTACAGAAGATATGTGAAACGTCTGAATGAAAAACTGCAACGGCATAGGCAGAAACATTTTGCACGCAAGACTCCCTGCTCCTGGATTTGGTAGCATTTATACTGGACTACCCAAAAGGATGCTGGACTTGAAAACTGTGAAAACTGTAAACCAGCGTTTTGCATCTTTCAGAACTGAACTGGAAATTACTTCTAAATTCCAATGCTATTCTTGAATTCAATTTTCATATAATATATAAAATGTATATATAATATAAAATAAAAATTATAATACATTTTATTCTTCATTTGAATTATTCTTAAACTAAATTATTTTAAATAATTTGTAATTAATAATCTATTTTTTATATTATTGGTATCTCTGTGTTAATTTCTTTGAATGGTCCCACTTTATATTAAGTGGCTGTAAGTACTATGTACTTACATCAAAAAATAAATACAATGTACTTATTGTGTTCATGTTGTATTGCAAAACACTTTTGCTGCTATTGAGGTGTGATACAGGTAAGGTTAGGGACAGGTTTGGTGGTATGGGTAGGTATAAGGGTGGGTTTAAAAGTTTTGTAAGGGAAGGGTCAATTGTGTAATTACAAATTTAATTGCATAAATTAATTACAGCTGTAATTACATGCAGGTATTTTTTAAAATATAAGTACAATGTAAAAACATGTATGTACACAATAAGTCCATTGTATCAAATTACTAATTTCAATGTAAGTACATAGTACTTAAAGCCACTTAATATAAAGTGGGACCAACAATTCAAATTCTTCAAATCTGACTTATGCCCAACAATGAGACCGTCATGTCCATGTTGGTTCTAGTGTTGGCAGGTTCTCTTATCTCAAATGCAACTGAGGTGAGGTGACAATTCAGAGAAACAACAAGCACATACATGTCATTTCTCTCCTTCATGTTTCCATGATCATCTTTTGGATTCCACTGATTTTTTTCAACTGTGAACTCTTCCTGTGAAATCTCAGACTCATTTCTCTCTCCATGTCCCTCTTCTTCATCCCAAGCCAACTTCCTCTGCACAGGGAGGGTGGGGTCCTCTCCTAGAGAGCTTCTCCTGCTGGCTGCCACAGAAGCAGAAGGTCCAGGGCTAGAGCTTGCCCTGGCACTGCCACCCCTAAATAGACATGCCAAAGAGACCAGGTCATTAATAAAAGAAAGCTCTGAACTGACTGTAAGAATTATGACGCCTGAGCTCTGCTCACCTGGCCAGGTCCAGAGCCTCAATGATAGGGCTGCTACTAGTGCTTCTGCAGGCCTCAGATTCAATGGAGGACGAGGAGGTGCCAATCGAAGGCTCCCACATCCAGTTGTGATCTGACAGGATCTGATTCAAGTGTTGCCGAGAAAAATGAGTTCCCCATGCCCGTTTCCTGTAGGCCTCTGCCTTCTCACGTAGCTCCCGCACCTGTCGAAAAACAGCAGCACATTAGAATTGTGATAAATCAGAGCCTGGAAAAATAGGGCAACGCTGCAGATAATATGTGTAGACAAGAAGACTGATAATTCATAGCAAGCACAGACAAAACACTGCTTTAGATATTCAGGACTCAACAACAAGAATGTCGAGCTGACCTAGTGAGATTTTGGGCCAGTTGACGTAATGTTTTTAAAAGGATTATTTAATTAAAGTAGTAAACTTCTTTTTGTCATGAAAATATATTTATTTCAAACATGTATTAAAATATGTTGGTAAAAATCTAAATTTTCTGAGTTGGGAAAATGTATTGTTGAGCCCTGATATTGTAATTATACATGCTTAACATAAATGTGATGAATCAATAAATTCACATCATGCAACATTGTCAGATCCGCTTCGAAACCCGTGGAGAATGCGTGTAAAAGTGGAGGCAGTCATGCAACGTTCCTAAAGAGCTGACTCAAAAAGACACCACTGTCCCATATGGCAAGACTTGCATAAAAGTTTTGCTGGAGACGCATTGAAGCACACTTGACACCATAACCTAAAATCTAGTACTCCTGTCTTAAAAAAGTTACTTTGTTTTTACAGGGTCAGCATGATACGAAAACTATAAGGTTTACAGTCAACAAATTTTTAGGACGTACACCTTAAAATAAAGAGTCAAGCACTGAATTTATCATCATGACAGATGCTGACCATGTAAAAAACAAAGAAATCAGATCAAATAATTTACATAGTGTGACACTCTCATACAAATTGATAGTGATAAATTATATAATAAGACAAATATTAATTATACTACATTTTTTTTACAGAAAAATATTCTTTTTGTCCCCCTCTGTCAATTTCATTTATACTCTAGCTGTGTATTGTTATGGTTTACCTTTGAAATTGGGCAATATTGTTGGCTCCTCTAATATGCTAATATTGATTCAGATCTATTCTGTTCCTACCCTCATTTGTAATTCACTGCTTAATGAATAAATAAATAAATAAATAAATAAATAAAAGTACAATTAGGTGTTATGAACTGTACCTTAACGTTTAGCTATGCTTTTATATAACCAGTGAGTGAGCCAAAAGTCAATATAGGGTTTCACCTGAAAGCAAAAAAAAAAAAAAAAGCAAAAAAAAAAAAGAAAAACCACAGACAACTTCAAAGTTCCAAGTATGCTGACAGATAACATCTTGATGACTGATCCCACATGCACACATACACAGATTGCAGATGCAGACACACAGACACTTCAGGTCTAGGTCTATATGAGATGATACCATTTAGCCAAAGTTTGAATGATGTCATACATTTGATGTGGCAGCACATAACAGATACACATAAGCAATTGAAGGTATCTGTTGAGACAGCAGCAGCTAGAGAACGGGTGTAACAGGCGGTACAGTTACCTCATGATACCACTCGTGAAAACCAACACACTCCTGCAAGATTAATCACACAGACCAGTGATTAGAGAGATTATAAATGTGTTTCCTAATAGCTCTGCCACTTTAATCCACCACAGCTCAAGCTTTCATTTAATGTGTCAGAATTGCTCTTTAATTACTATTGTAGCCTTCATACCCTCTGGTCATTTTTTATTTGCTGGGTTTAAGACACCCTTGTGAACGTTATTTAACTGAAGTTCTAGAAATACTTTTTTAAGAATTAAAATAATTTAGAAGTGTTTTATATTTTAAATAAATATTATATAATATAATAAAATATAAATTCATCTCATCTATAGTGTTGTTTAAATGCAGTACATGTAGTTTGTTCATTTACATTTTCAGGTGAACTATTCCTTTAACATTCAATACTAGAAATTCATGAATAAAAGCCTAAATTCAATATGTTCATCATATAAATCAATTCGGTTTCTTTAGGAAATTTGGGAAAAACCACTCAATTCATATAGACTTTTTTGATGATGTCTTTGTGAACTTTTTAAAGTGGCAAATTTGTAGTTGCCTGGACTTTCAATGGAGGGACCGAAATCTCTCAGATTTCATTTAAATATCTTCATTTGTGTTTCGAAGATGAACCAAAGTCTTATGGGTTTGGAACGACATGAGAGTGAGTAAATGATGACAATTTTTGGGTGAACTAACTCTTTAATTCATTAATTTTATTATTGTTCCCATAAATTTGTTTTCTTTTTCCAGAAGCTCACCTCCTCCTTTGCAGGTCTGACCTTCACCCACGCTTTATCTCTGTAGCTGTATTGGATGGGAGAACGGAAGTTGGATCTGTACTCAGTTTTCACCTTCCTGTCAAACAGAAAAAGAGGCAGACTGGTAAATACTCCTGTGGAATAAAAAAAAATTAAGACACAATTTGAAGAATTTAGAATTGTAACCTGTTGAATAAAATACGGGTGTCAAAATAATGATGTTGTGCTCATGTGCTGCTTATGCAAAATGCATTAAAACGGCCATATGAAATTAATTTTCTGTGTTCTTTCTGTTTTTTTCCTAGTCCTGTAAAAAAAAAAATACAACAGTCACCTCATAGCCTTGGGTGAAGGGTCTCTAAGGGCACAAGGTGACCTCATTTCCTGTTTCTGTAGATAGGTGACTTCCTCTTCGGGGCTTGACTTCCTGCTGTGTTGTCGCTCCTTCTTCTTCTTCCTCTTATTCTGGTATGGTGGGCATTTAGGCAATAGTACAAGAAATACCATGTCAAAGGTACAAACATTTATTTAAATGTATACTTCCTCACTATACATTGGTCAGCATGTTTAAAAAAAAGAAACGATATATTAAGATATATGATTTTCAGTTATCTATAGTCGGATGCATTTACATTGTGAATGCCCTCACATGCAATCAACTGTGTCTGTCAGGGTTTGATCAAATGGCCCATACAGGTGATCTAACAATAGGCTGGTGAAACTGGTTTATCCGGCTCCATACTGATGCTGTAATACTTGGAAAGTTTGATGTATGTGACTAAGCTGAATGTATATCCACCAAAACTTGTGACGCAGAACTAAGCGATTTTCTCTGAATGTGTGAGACTTCCCATTTATTAGCAACTATAGGGAAATAACTCGAAAAATAACAAAGGGCAGGAAACGGTAAATCTATTTGCATGGTAACAATTTTGCAAACGAGTTTGATTATGATAATTAATTAAAATAGTATGACGGCAAATACCAGTTTGAAAGATCAAGCATAACGGACTGTACTGCACAGCTAAATGAACTGGAAGCGAATGACACTGGAAGTATTTCAAGTTACAAATGCCCGCACCCAATCTTACGTTCAAAATAAGGTGCATATTTCAATGTACCTTCTCTGGGGTTGTGTTCTCTGTATGAAGCAGAGGGACCTCATATTGTTCAAAATCTCGCCTCAAGCGCGGTGGTCTAGGAGGAGGTGATCCTTTGAAACTTCTCTTGTACTCGCTCTCGATAATTACAGGGTTTGATTTGAAGGGTGGGATGGCTCTATTGTTACTGTACAACATCTACAACAGACATGAAATTATCCAGAACACAAAAAGGTCCAATGAAAAATTTTCGATGAATAATTAAAATTGTAAATAAATAAAATTAATAATAACATAATTATAACACACACACACATTATATATATATATATATATATATATATATATATATATATATATATATATGTGTGTGTGTGTGTGTGTGTGTGTGTGTGTGTGTGTGTGTGTGTGTGTGTGTGTGTGTGTGTGTATATAAAATAAACATAGTGGCATGCAAATCTGTACTGCCATCTGCTGGAATGTGTTTTTGTAGGTAAGAAATGCACACAAAAACAATCAAGGCATTCAAATATGAGCAAAAGTGCTCTGTCCAATAATATGTCAGTTAATCTGGCCAGGGACTGGACAGAAGCCTATGTGTGATGATAAAAATTATTTGAAATTGTGCAGGGAAGTACCTCATGTGCAGCAAGCAGGGGCGAATTGGCCACAGGCGTTTTCCACATGAACTGTCGCTGGTACTCTGAGCTCAAACGGCCATTTCTCTGTTGCTCAGACCTCAGTCCGGCTTTTTTCCGCAGTGCATGGTTAATCTAATAAACAATACAAGCTCTGAATTACTCTAACTGCATTGATGGTGGTAATAATAGTTAATAATACAATTCTAATTGTTATACACCAATTATGGTCTGAAAAATTAAAAACAAATATATAATAAATAAATATTAAGACTGGGCCTTTGAATATGTATACATATATATATATATATATACATATACAGGTCCTTCTCAAAAAATTAGCATATTGTGATAAAATTCATTAATTTCCATAATGTAATGATAAAAAATAAACTTTCATATATTTTAGATTCATTGCACACCAACTGAAATATTTCAGGTCTTTTATTGTTTTAATACTGATGATTTTGGCATACAGCTCATGAAAACCCAAAATTCCTGTCTCAAAAAACTAGCATATTTCATCCGACCAATAAAAGAAGTGTTTTTAATACAAAAAAAAAAAAGTCAACCTTCAAATAATTATGTTCAGTTATGCACTCAATACTTGGTCGGGAATCCTTTTGCAGAAATGACTGCTTCAATGCGGCGTGGCATGGAGGCAATCAGCCTGTGGCACTGCTGAGGTGTTATGGAGGCCCAGGATGCTTCGATAGCGGCCTTAAGCTCATCCAGAGTGTTGGGTCTTGCGTCTCTCAACTTTCTCTTCACAATATCCCACAGATTCTCTATGGGGTTCAGGTCAGGAGAGTTGGCAGGCCAATTGAGCACAGTAATACCATGGTCAGTAAACCATTTACCAGTGGTTTTGGCACTGTGAGCAGGTGCCAGGTCGTGCTGAAAAATGAAATCTTCATCTCCATAAAGCTTTTCAGCAGATGGAAGCATGAAGTGCTCCAAAATCTCCTGATAGCTAGCTGCATTGACCCTGCCCTTGATAAAACACAGTGGACCAACACCAGCAGCTGACATGGCACCCCAGACCATCACTGACTGTGGGTACTTGACACTGGACTTCAGGCATTTTGGCATTTCCTTCTCCAGACTCTGGCACCTTGATTTCCGAATGACATGCAAAACTGAGCAACAGTCCAGTGCTGCTTCTCTGTAGCCCAGGTCAGGCGCTTCTGCCGCTGTTTCTGGTTCAAAAGTGGCTTGACCTGGGGAATGCGGCACCTGTAGCCCATTTCCTGCACACGCCTGTGCACGGTGGCTCTGGATGTTTCTACTCCAGACTCAGTCCACTGCTTCCGCAGGTCCCCCAAGGTCTGGAATCGGTCCTTCTCCACAATCTTCCTCAGGGTCCGGTCACCTCTTCTCGTTGTGCAGCGTTTTTTGCCACACTTTTTCCTTCCCACAGACTTCCCACTGAGGTGCCTTGATACAGCACTCTGGGAACAGCCTATTTGTTCAGAAATTTCTTTCTGTGTCTTACCCTCTTGCTTGAGGGTGTCAATGATGGCCTTCTGGACAGCAGTCAGGTCGGCAGTCTTACCCATGATTGCGGTTTTGAGTAATGAAACAGGCTGGGAGTTTTTAAAAGCCTCAGGAATCTTTTGCAGGTGTTTAGAGTTAATTAGTTGATTCAGATGATTAGGTTAATAGCTCGTTTAGAGACCCTTTTCATGATATGCTAATTTTTGTAGACAAGAATTTGGGGTTTTCATGAGCTGTATGCCAAAATCATCAGTATTAAAACAATAAAAGACCTAAAATATTTCAGTTGGTGTGCAATGAATCTAAAATATACGAAAGTTTAATTTTTATCATTACATTATGGAAAATAATGAACTTTATCACAATATGCTAATTTTTTGAGAAGGACCTGTATATGTGTGTGTGTGTGTGTGTGTGTGTGTGTGTGTGTGTGTGTGTGTAATTAATTGTGGTATAGAAACATAGAGGAATCCTCAAGGGGAATAACTTGCTATTCCCCATTAACCCAACTTTGCACCGATATAAACTTTTAACACTGACTTATAATCAGACTCACTCCATTTAGTCTCTGCTGGTCTGCAGCACTGGTGGATGTCTGAGCTGCTTGCGCCTCTGCTTGTAATTGGTGGGATGGTGCAGTGGTGCCCTCTGGTGGCACGGGGTCTCTTGGGGCTAGAGGGGTCACCTCTCTTTCTGCACTAGAGGCTCTGAGCACAGGTGTGACAGCAGGAGGTGTGACAGGCCTGCTCTTCTCCTGACGCTGTGGAGATGAAACTTGCCCTTCCCAGTGGAAAGAACTGGATACCTGAGGTGGATAAAATAGCACTTTCCTTTTGGATATGAATTGGGGTTCCCGAGTAATTCCTTTAAATGATAGAAAAAGATCAATCAGTTCAATATTAACCAAATTATTAATGTGATAAGCTTATTAATTTTTATTCTATCTATCTATCTATCTATCTATCTATCACATACTTGACTGGTCAGAGGACAGTCCTGCCAGTCGCATCCTGCGATGTGGAGAATCGCTGCTGGGTCGTGTTGTTCGACTCTTGTATTTACTTCGATACTCGCTGATTCCCTATTAGAAGAAGAGCATACGAGGGAACAGGTACACTTTATAGCATAAGCAAATCGGTATATTTAAATGGCCGGTATAATAAATTACATATATGATTTATTAGAAAAGCAATGCTTAATAACTAGCTCTTAGCTGACAATTGGATAATCTTGATGCCATTGCCTTTTAATTCACGCACAAACTTCTTCAAGAAATAACAGGAAGTCCCGACAATAGCTTGTAAAGCGTTTACCGTTTAAGTTTAACACGTTTCTTAATACAGTCACGTAGTTTCTCTTTGTTTTCGGCAAAGCGTAAACTATATTTTACTAGAATTCATATGAATGTATATTTGGTTACCAAAAAGTAAACAACCAGACTAAATATCAAAACTGAAAGCATTTCTGCAGCGCGCGCCCCATGTTCCTTAAACAAATGACGTTGCACGAGCGCATGCACCTTCAATCTGTGTTAAAAAACAATTCGTTTCCAATGGATAATTTAAATAACTCACCTTAAAATGCACAGGCATTTTGAGTCAGAGCTAATGGTGACTAGTGCACAAAGAGGTCCGTGAACAAAATAAGTGTTTTTTGTTGTTGTTGTTACTCGCTTAGTGGTGTGAGATTAGATTCGGTTGCAGGCTCGAGCTGTTACCTTGGTGAGGGTTGAAGCGTCCCACGGTGCGCGCATGCGCACGGCTGTAAGCCGCTTTGTTATGACGCTTTACTGCACCATGTGTTTGTGTAGTAGTAGTGTGATTAATTGTGATACTCCTAGTGGTCAATGTTGTTTTTCTGAATCCAAAACAAACATTAAAATAAAATAAGATCTTTACTTCTCAAGAATTTCAGTTACACTTTGATTTAATTTTGGAACAATTTGTTTGTGAAGCTAAATTGTAAAACAAATGTGGTCTTTACTGCACAAATTATGCTCAGAAATAAAATAAAAGAAGTATCCTTAAAATTTAAACTCATATATAACTAACTTTGTTGCTTCACAAATATATTCATCAATAGACGGTTTTTCAAATGTCACGCTGATTAGTTTCAACTACCAGATGGTAGTAAACGGTGTGGAAAAGTATCCAGGAATAAATACAAGCTAAATTCTTCTTCACTACTACTCAAATGTGTAGCCTGACTTGCTACTTACTTACAAGTAGCATGATGATAAACTCAAAAGTTGCTTTCTAAACACTTCTTTTGTGCCGCGCATCAATGGCTAAACCTGGTATCAGTACATCTTGGCCGATAATACTTTAATCGCTTTTACAAATATCTACCGCCATTTCTGTTTGGTTTGTGTAGTTACACAGGATGGCAGCACCTTTCCGCGAGGATTTGCGGGTCTCTCTCAAATTTGGGGACGTGGCAAGACGTACCCAATAAGACAATTCACTAGGTGAACAACGGCCTTGAGCGACGCATCAACCGATGTTGTAGTATCTTGTGCTGATTGGTTTTCCGTTAGACTGTAGCCAATTAAAAGAGAGTGCGCAGAGTCAGCGCATTATTAAACAACGGGATCCGTTACATCCGGGGTTCGTAGTGCTGAAGTGGCCCAATGGCAGTGCACGGACTTCACTATTCGGGCTGTGATTGGATCGCATCGTTGCTCTCGTCCGAAAAACGGTGTGGCACAGGGCTTTGCAGATTGAACTAAAGACCCCCAGTATTGTGTCTGAGATTTTCGGCCTCGTTCTAAATCTAGGTAAGTTTGTATTTTTATACGTGTTTGTTTGTACTATAGAAATATGTTTGAACGTTGCATTGCCTGACCGTGTGCGTTGTAACGTTAATGACGACTCACTTAAAGGGACAGTTAGTATTGATAATTAAAGGGATAGTTTACCTCCATATTCAAATTATGTTATCTTTGTCTCACTCTAATGTTGTTATAAATGTCTTTCTTTCATTTGTGGAAAACAAAACTAGAATGTTAGAGGACAGACGACCCCAGTCACCATTTGCGTTCATTGCATTTTTTCCATACAATAAAAGTGAATGGTGACCGAGACTGCCATAACATCTTATATGTGCCGAAAGGTAACACGTTGGCCTCTATTTGTGCTTTTGGATCATATCTGTCTTAGTTTTTGTTTACGTATATGTTAACCATTAGTAAAAAGCTTTTGTGTTATTTTTGTATGAGACTAAAACATCATAACTGTTTCTCATATTACTGTGCCTAGTACAAGTCCCAATGAAACTGCTAATGCAGTCAACATATGTGATTTATTTCTGGTGTGACTAATCTCTGATTGAGACTGAAATTATTTAAAGGCATGCAGGTCACTGTGATAAACATTATTATTGCATTTTTACTATGTATTATTGCATTATAACTTTCATTTAGCAATGTGTTTCTAAATGTCCCATCAAAATTTGTGCCATGCCCACCAGTTCAGTCAAGTTTTGTGCTAATTTTACTTGATGTGTCTTGGACGCTTGTCTTGGCTGAGCTACTTCTCGTTTTCATCATTTTTGTTACACTTTTTTTTTTCTCTCTGGAAACATCTTTTTGTCTATGTTGACGTTGACCGTTTCCTGTCAAAGGTTCTGTCTGATAATTTGCCAGTCATGCTGGTTCTCTTTCCCCTGCTACATACATTTACACTACCGTTCAAAGGTTCAGGGTCAGTATTTTTTTATTTTTGAAAGAATGTAACACTTTCATTCAACAAGGACAAATTAAATTGTCCAAAAGTTACAGAAATCCTTTGTAGCATTATAAATGTCTGTTCAATTCTGTTCTTTTGAACTTTCTATTCATAATATTTCCGAATGATCACGTGACACTGACGACTGAAGTAATGATGCTGAAAATTCAGCTTTGCCATCACAGGAATAAATTACATTTTAAAATATATTAAGAAAAAAGTTCTTTTAAATTGTAATAATTTTCAGCAATATTACTGTTTTTTTTTTTTTTTGTATTTTTGACCCTATAAATGCAGCCATGTATTTCCACTTCTTACTCAAACACACACAATGTTTACATACACTGATTCAAACAGACCTTGTTAACTCATGCAGTCATGTTTGCACAGTTGTTTATTCAAACATAGCCACACTAGAAATTCTTGTGGTCAGGATTATTTTAGTTTAAAAGGGATTTGGGACATATATATGTTAATATTTGCTCTCTCTTTCCTCAGAGCTTACATGATGAAGATGGAGATTAGGCCTCTGTTGATGTGCTTTGCTCTGTGTGTGGTTTATGCCACCAGCAAACCCACAGAGAAGAAGGACCGTGTCCACCATGATGCGCAGCTCAGCAGCAAAGAGCACGACGATGGCGCAAACTTTGACTATGACCACGATGCATTCCTTGGGGAGGAGGAAGCCAAGTCTTTTGATGACCTGACCCCAGAGGAAAGCAAGAATAGGCTTGGGTAAGGATTGTGCTAAGGAGTGTTAAGGCGCATTTAGCAGTGATTTGCTGCAACAAAAATGAGTATAAGTCATTATTTTCTTTGAGAGTTGGTGGTTTCCAGCAACATATGTGACTGCGCAAAAAAATTATTAAGAGAGGACATTCTTATAGTGAATTTTCTTTTTGTTCTTCTTATTTTGCCTTTCAGTAAAATAGTGGATAAGATTGATGCAGACGAGGATGGTTTTGTCACAGAGGCTGAGCTGAAAGCATGGATCAAAAAGGCTCAAAAGAAGTACATCTATGACAATGTGGATAGGCAATGGAAGGATTTTGACATGAATAATGATGGCATGATCTCTTGGGATGAATACAAGAATATCACATACGGCACCTACCTTGGTAAAAAGGCAGTCTCTTTTTTATAAACAAGTTAAACAATCTTAAAGGATTGGTCGCACAAGTATAATTCTGTCATCATTTACTCAGCCGCATGTAATTCCAAACTTGAATGAATTACTTTCTGATGTGGAACACAAAATATGGTTTTAAAAATGTCTCAGTGTTTTTTTTTATTTTTTTATCATATAATGAAAGTCAGTGGCATCCAATGTTATTTTAGATCCCACTGACTTTCATTTTATGAACAAAAACAGTTCTTCAAAATATCATATTTTGTGTTCCAGAGAAGAAAGTCAGTCATACAGATTTGGAACAACATGAGTGAGTAGGCTAAATGATGACAGAATTGTCAAGCAGAATTGCAAAAAATGAGTATTTTAATAATAATTTGTGCCGTCTGTGTTTTTCTAGATGATCCTGAACCTGATGACGGCTACAACTACAAGCAGATGATGGCCAGAGATGAACGGCGCTTTAAAATGGCTGATGGAAATGGAGACCACATCGCTAACAAAGAGGAGTTCACTGCCTTCCTACATCCTGAGGAGTATGAACATATGAAGGACATTGTTGTGTTGGTGGGTCTGTTTCTATTATGTCAGTTCTATCCCAGGCTAAAATTATTGTGAAACCTGTTCGCATCCCATTTTACTTTTGTAATTTGACATACACCACCGTTCAAAAGTTTTGAGTTTACGCCACTTGCGGACAAAATTAAATATACTATATATTATGGCCACGAATTAACAATTCATTCTCGTTTTAGTAAATCATAGCCACATAATTCCTTCCTTCTTTAACTAAAACAAGGGAACAAATTATTACAACATGCCCACGATTTAGTAAAACGAGGGAACAAATATTATATTGTGCGGATGATTTAGTAAAACGAGGGAACGGATTATTATATCGTGCATACGATTTAGTAAAACAAGAGAACAAATTATTATATTGTGAACACTGTTTAGTAAAATGAGGGAACAAATTATTATATCGTGCACACAATTTACTTAAAACGAGGGAACAAATTAGTTGAATGTGCTGACTTATTATGGCAACGAATTGTTAATTTCCTCTCATGTGCGGGGAATCCGTACAAAAGAACAGCTTTAATTTGAAATCTTTTGTGACATTTTAAATGTCTTCACTGCCACTTTTGATCAATTTTAAGCACCATTGCTGAATAAACGTATTAATTTCTTTAAAAAGTAAAAAAAAATACCAACCCCAAACCTTTGAATGGTAGTGTATTTCTAAGTGAAATTTGTAGTTCAGTGAGAAAATGGAGTGTGGTATAATTTTATCCATTGGGAATTGATTGGATCATATAAAGTGGGTGCTTCATTACAGAATGAATCTTGGTATTTTGGTAGGGGTTTAAAAATAGAAATACTGTGGACGTTGATTAGAAAGTAAAACAACAAACTTTATTTTCTTCTTAATTATGTGCACTGACATTTTGCCCATCAGCATATGTATGAATGTTTGTTTGTATGTTTGCTGTTTTAAATGTAATTTTCTCTAGCCTATTTCACTGATCTTCCTTCTTCAATTTTATCATCAGGAAACTATGGAGGATATTGATAAGAATGGTGATGGTTTTATCGACCTAGAGGAGTATATTGGTGAGTGAAATGCAGTATTAGGTATAATATTTAAAATCTGAAAGTGTTTTTTAAAAGTTTTCATATGTTTTTACTTTTTATACATTGAATAAAGAAGTAAATGTGTAGTTCTAGCTTAAAATCGGTTGAATTTGTTTGAATATCAGGCGACATGTACAACCATGAGGATGAAATGGACGAGCCAGAATGGGTGGCGACAGAGCGAGAGCAGTTTTCAGAGTTTAGAGACAAGAACAAGGATGGAAAGATGGACCAAGAGGAAACCATGGACTGGATCCTGCCGGCCGACTATGACCACGCAGAAGCCGAAGCAAAGCATCTGGTGTACGAGTCTGACACAGACAAGGTAAGCCCACCATAACTTATTTTGTCAGCTTTTGTAAAGTTATCATTGAAAACATTTAAACTGAGTCTGTTACACTGTTTTTCAGGATGGCAAACTCACCAAAGAGGAAGTACTCAACAAGTACGATTTGTTTGTGGGAAGTCAAGCGACTGACTTTGGGGAGGCGTTAGTTCGACATGATGAGTTTTAATTCTTTTTTTTCTAGCGTAATAGAAAATTACTTTTGAACTTGTTTTGGTAAAAGAATATAATTTATTTTATATTGCTTCATCATAATACAACACTAAATCCTCAGATTTAGTTCACTTGACAGATTGTTTTCTCTTTTTGCACATGGAAATGCATTCACGACATGCATTCTTATTTAGTTTTTTTGTTTTTACTGTAAAGTGTGTTATCAGTTTTTGTTTGATCTGTCTTTGGAATCGTGGTCCATGTACATCATTTTTTATCATTTCAATTACTGTTTATATTTGATAATGCGAAGCTGTTTATTCAGAGCTAAATTCAATGCAGTTTTATACGTTACTGATCTATGATCAGCCCCCCTTGCTGTTCACAGTCCTGTTCATTAGGATACTGTACTGAAAGCTCTCAGATTGGTTTCTTTCGAGGGTTTATACAAATAGGTATAAAATATATGTATATATTTACACGTTTATGTGAATATGTTTATAGCTTTATACGTATAATCTCACATTTCTCTCCTATGTGTACTTGTCCTGGCACAAACATTGATTTTAAGATGATGTGGACCCTCTCCGTTTCTCTCTAAAGGCAATATACTGTTTTCTTTCTATATTTATTTAGGAAAAACTCTTCTTAATTCACACATCCCATGAATTTCTATCAATATTAGATTTTTGTGTTCTTAAAGACTCCTAGATTCTCAACACTCATCTCTCATTGTGCCTTTCACTCATTTTCTATTTGATTTGGATCTTCAGTTTGAGCTATGTCTAAAATTTCCAATAATTTTGGTTCATAGGGTCCAATCGAACACATTGCTGAATAGTTTGTTGCTTTCAATTTCATTATTTGAAATACACTATCAATTATATGATGTTTGTTACAAATTGCCATGTGACAAGCATAGCAGAATCCTTTGTGGTCCATTAATGAATTTTTTTCCTATATAAAATGTTTTAGCACCTAAGGTTTTCAGGTGACTTCCTTCAAACGGTGCTGTTTTAGCTCAATAGACTGTATCTTGAAAAGAACAAATTGTCAATAAAGAATAATGACTGATTATCTTTTTTCAGTAATTACTTTCTGTCTCTCATTTTGTTTGAGATTCCAAATAATAGAAGAAATATAAAATCTTAAAATAGAAGAAAATTAAAATAATACTTTTAATGGCACTTCAGATTTTATTAAACAATCAAAAATGAGGAGTATGTTATATTGGGAAGAAGAACATATGGGTTTTATTGTATTATGCAGACAAAGCATAGAAAAACAAAAAGCATAATGGAAACAAAACATATTAACTACAATGTTTTCAGTAAATATTTTGTGGTTTCTCCTTTGTTTTTGATTACAGCAGCCATTCTGCAGGGCATTTACTCACTAAACTTTGTGCATGTCATGCTTAACTTATTTTCCAATCCTCCTTAAGTTCTTCCCGAAGTTGAGCTTCATTGGAATACCTGTATGACTTCTCACAATTCAGCTTTATAATTTCCCAAAAGTTTTCAATGGCATGAAGGTCAGAGGACTCGATATCATGGATATCGATATCATGTTGGAAAATACAAATTTGCTCTCCAAACAGATCCTCCATACTAGGCTATATTGTGTTCAGCAGGATTCCTAAGTGTTGGTCCATTTTCAAAGTGCCAGAAATTTTGTACATTCTTCCAACACCTGCTGTAGACTGCATCAATACCATTTGCTGCATCAATGCCATTATGTTCCCCCTGCCATGCTTGGTGCTATGCATGCATTTGGTATTAAAACACTCCAGTCGTCTGGCAAATGCAGGGTGTTTTTTTTTTTTGCAAATAAAACTAATAAATGTGTTTTTTTTGTTTACTGGTACACAACCTCCAGCCTCTTGTAGCTGTTGGCTTACAGTTCAAGATGAAATTGGAGGTTGGAGGTCCCATCCAGGTCTTTTGAATCTGTTTTAAAGTGGTCCTACATTCAGGTGATTTTTCATCCTCCAGTCAAAATGCTCACTAGTCTTCCTTGACCAGCCACAGCACTTTACATTCTGCATGGTAGTGGTCTCAATGTGCTTTGAAATAATTCTGTGGACATTGTGACCATTCACATCCTGCACATGAGCAATATCCAAAACCAATTGATCAGATTTAGCCATTTCACCAATGTCCTCATTGGTTGCAGAAGACAGCTCCTTCCATCTGGCCATTTACACTGAAACCCACAAAATAACATCTGATAATATACCAAGCTAATAATATAGCTTGGTATGACCACTTGGTCAAAAATGATGTCCGCACAATTCAGAATGTTTCATTGCGTCATGACAAATGATACAATTGAAACATAGAACACGCACATTAGTTTTACCAGGCACAAAGTTTGAATAAAGTGCAAAGAAGCCCATTTCCCTAGGTCGGATATCACTTTTGGCCACTATACTGTGTATATACAGTGCCCTCCACAATTATTGGCACCCCTGTTTAAGATGTGGTCGAGGACTTATAAAAATTCTCCTTTTTTTTTAAACAGCATAGAACCCAAATACAAAAAAACAGAAAAATCCAACCTTTAATTTAAGTACATTACTTTGGTGGTAAAAAAAAAAATCACACATTTAGAAAAAAAAAACTTGAAATCATGTGTCCCACATTTATTGGCACCCCTAACAATTCCGCTGAAAATTTTAATTGATTTTTTTTTTATATATATTTTTCTGTAGTAGCTAAAGTTGGTCAGGCTATCTAGGAACTTTTAATTAGTAATTCATGACTTCCTGTTTCCCTGGGGTATAAATATGACGTGACACAGACGCCTAATTCTCTTACCCATTTGTCAACATGTCAAAGACAAGAGAACACACCATTCAAGTAAGGCAGATGTGTGTCGACCTTCATAAGTCAGGCAATGGCTACAAGAAAATAGCCACTCGCCTTAACTTGCCCGTATCTACAGTCAGAGGAATCATTAAGAAGTTTAAAACAACTGGAACAGTGACAAACAAGGCTGGAAGAGGTCCCAAGTTTATCTTGCCACAACGCACAGTGAGGAGGATGGTAAGAGAAGTAAAAAAAAGTCCTAAGCTCACTGTCACAGAATTGCATCAAAGAGTGGCATCTTGGGGTCACAAAGTCTCCAAAACAACCATCAGACGCTCTCTACATGCCAACAAGCTGTTTGGGAGGCATGCAAGGAAAAAGCCTTTTCTCACTAACACTCACAAACGTAAACGTCTGGAGTTTGCTAAGCGGCACTGGGACTTCAAGTGGGATCGTGTGCTTTGGTCAGATGAGACTAAGATTGAGCTTTTTGGCAACAAACACTCTAAGTGGGTCTGGCGTAAAACAAAAGATGAGTATGCCGAAAAGCACCTCATGCCCACCGTGAAGTATGGTGGAGGATCTGTGATGCTGTGGGCCTGTTTCTCTTCCAAAGGCTCTGGGAACCTTGTTAGGGTGCATGGCATTATGAACGCTTTGAACTACCAGGACATTTTAAATAAAAACCTGATGGCCTCTGCCAGAAAGCTGAAGATGGGTCGTCATTGGGTCTTTCAGCAGGATAATGATCCAAAACATGTGGCAAAATCTACACAAAAATGGTTCAGCAGTCACAAACTCAAGGTCCTCCCATGGCCATCTCAGTCCCCAGACCTCAACCCAATCGAAAACCTGTGGGGCGAGCTAAAGAGGAGAATGCATAAGAGAGGACCCAGGACACTGGATGATCTAGAAAGATTATGCAAAGAAGAATGGTCAAAGATCCCTCTCTCTGTGTTCTCAAATCTTGTGAAATGTTATAGGAGGAGATTAAGTGCTGTCTTGTTGGCAAAAGGGGGTTGTACAAAGTATTAACAGCAGGGGTGCCAATAAATGTGGGACACATGATTTCAAGTTTTTTTTTTTTCTAAATGTGTGATTTTTTTTTACCACCAAAGTAATGTACTTAAATAAAAGGTTGGATTTTTCTCTTTTTTTTGCATTTGGGGTCTATGTTGTTTAAAAAAAAGGAGAATTTTTAGAAGTCCTCGACCACATCTTAAACAGGGGTGCCAATAATTGTGGAGGGCACTGTATATTCCAATGTAAAATGGATTTTGCTCATACATTTATCTTTTTTAATCAATCGTACCTACTTATTGTAAGTTAATAGATAAGATAGAATATAAAAGCAATATGTTATATATCGATATGTTTAAATCTATCATCCTCAATTGATTTGTTGATTGTCAGGCAATGGGATAAAGGCCATTTCAGTTGATTAATGGAAACCAACAGGTAGAGAGAAAAAAATGCATCAAACAATATAAATCTTTATTAATTCTAAAAAACAGTGAACATGTACAAATTCATGCACACTGCATGTCTAATTACAACAGAACATGTACAGAGGTAATATAGATACAGGTATTAGAGATCCGCCAGTGATTGGACAAGAGCTGTCGCTCATTATTTGTTACCAGCAAACTTCCAATGAAAGGTTCCTCAGCTGCAAACAAGCGGATGGACTTGGATAATTCCTTGTGATCTTATTTATCTTGGCTAAGCCACCCAGAAAGCTGGGCCTGAATAGGTTCTTTAGAGGAGAAGAGAGTAAACCGCTTAGTTACATTCTGCTCTTTTGTCGAAACAAGCACTTTTGATTGGTATGGGGTGTTAGAATATTCTCAATGCTTAGTTTCCTTCAGCTCTCATTGTGATTGAATAAAAAACGCCATTATAATGCATCGTGCCTAATCAAGAGCATTTTAAAGACAAAATCAGGAATTTCCATTTTCAGTTTGCCTGAGTCCATTCACACAAGAGGATGTCTCAATTATTATCTTTTTTTTTTATTTTCTTTTGCAAGTTGATAAATTAAATATTCTACTTCATCATCAATGCATAATGCATTGTTTTAACATGAAATAGCAATGTTTTTTCATTACAAAAAAAATAAAGAAAAGACGTATTTGAAGATGTACCAGTTCTGCATAGAAAGGATAGTAGGATATCGCCCCCGGTTTGGCCATCCAGTGGGCTGTGTCTTTGGGACAAAGGGGCTCCCTTGGCCCTTGACAATGTGTAAAGGTACAGGATTTGAACAATCAGGGGGAGTATAACAGGAAAACAGGTCCTGAGAAATTTTAAATGTGGTATGGAATAATTTATGCAGCCACAGAAGAGGTTTCGGTCTTGCTGGAAACCTCTGAGGCCTCATCAATCTTCTTGCCAAATACCGTCTCCATGATGCAGGCATTGAACTGGAATACAAAATGGAAGATTAGTGTTTGTCTGCGTGAGCAGAGTTATTATTTAACATACGTGTGGTGTCCATCTCACCTGTTTGTTCATGAAGGCGTAGATTAGAGGATTGTATACGCAGGAGCTCTTTGAGAAGAAAGCTGGGATGGCTACCAGGCGGTAATCTTTGTTTGATTCATCAGCATTGGCGAACCACATAGCAGTTGCGGCATAGGGGGCATAGCAAAGCACAAAAGAGCCAACCATTACAATAACCATCCTGGACACTTCCTTCTCGGCCTTCTGGGTAGAGGCTGACTCAGCTTGCTGGGCTGCAACCTGTGGATAAATATTGAAACATTTCCAGCATTTCATTTTATAGCTTTTGAAATATCCATGTTTATTTTGATGAAGATATTAAATGATTTAAAAATAATATCCTTATATTTAATCCATATCCGATTGGAAAAATCATGGAATATTCTATTATTAATAAACGCCTAATAGCTCATGTGAAGGTCATTGTAATTTCTAATGCTTTGAAGAAATTGAATAAAATTAAATTTCCATGAAGAAAAATCTGACAGTTTGTAAAAATTACATTTATTTTGTTCTGCATTGCTTTCATGCAAGAACATAATTGAGCCTGATTTAAGCATGGCCAGAAGTTGAAATCAGAAGCTAATTAAATAATTAAATAATTATTAGATGCTAATTAATATATTAATCATACATAAACCACAAACATTGCCTGAATATATACAATAAAAAAATAAATATTCATTAAAATCATAAAAATCTACAAATTTTTGTCTATTTCTGTCTACAAGAGTTTATAAAAAGCAATGAGTTGGAACACTCACAGCACGCAGTGCTCCCAGGAGCTGTGAGTAAGAGAAGATGATGATTGTCATTGGCATGATGAAGCAGGTGACGATGAGGAAGTAGGTGTAGCTCTCTGAATTGAACTCCTCGCTTTTTGTGTACCAGTCAGGTCCGCAGGCGGTGCCGAGACCCTCGGGAATGTATCTGTACATTCAAATGTAAATTAAAATCAATCCTTAAAATTATGAGTGTGTGTTTCCAAATATTTCACCAAGAAAATTTTCTTCACCTGCTCCATCCCCAGAATGGAGGAGTGGCACAGCCGGTACCGATGACCCAGGTGAACACCACGGCACCGACGGCCTGGCTTTGTCCGAACTTGAAGCCTCCAAAGGGTTTGCAGATGACCACGTATCTCTCGAAAGCCAGAACAGCAAGGGACCATCCCGTCACAAGACCTGCGAGAACAAGACAAGCATCAGCACACCAATCTGAATGTAATGTCTATGCGGTTCAAACTCATAGACTCTGCCTCTTACCCGCAATAGCTCCCATTGCTGCTTCCAACGCGCATAACGTATAACCGAGGAAGTAATAACCTCTAAGAGCGCAGACGAAGACTTGGCTTACTGAGAATGTGTCGAAAATGAAGCCTGCTAGGGAGATGTTCACCAGGATGTAGTTGAGAGGCTGTCGAAGCTTCTTGTACTTCATTGTAACGAAGAGGACGACGGCGTTCAGAGGGGTGCCCACGAAAAATACGAAGCCCATGAAAGCTGCCTGCAGGTAGAAAGCCCACTTGGGGGCTAGGTGGTACTGTGGGCCCTCGAAGGGGCTGACTTTGGAAAGGTTCCCGAACTGAACGCCCCACGCGTCCATGGTTGCGCCGTTAGAGGCCTTGTTCTAGCACGGTGTCCTGGTGAAGTCAATGAGCAGCCTGACTGAACGAATGCGGACAGGATAGCCTTTTATAAAATCCTCAAAGTCTTGCCTGGTGTGAAAAGTTAGGGATGACAAGGAAGATCATCCTCCGGGTGATCTTCCGGACATGTTGCCGGGATAATCCGCCCTGTCCATGCGAATTACACTCAACACTCTCCCGGAATCTCAAAGCACATGATTAGGCAACACGTGTTGTTCTATATATGTTTTAGGTTGAATTACAGCACAAAAAACAACATTAGAATCGTGTATTCAACATCTATAAAGAAAATTATAAAAGACAATTAATATTCGGTAATATTATTTTGAGCTTTCAATAAACTTGGACTGAACTGAGTTGGATAATGACAGTGTTGTCTTCTGTAGAGCTGCTTTAGCCTAAGCGTAATTGAATTAGCTTCATAATTGATGAACTTTGCAACATCCACACTGTTATTTAACTGAACTGAATCAACATTGAACTTACTTGAGCTGAATAATGACACTAATGCCTTCTGTAGAGCTGCTTTATAGCTGAATTAAACTTGTTAAACTATACTGAATCAGCAGTGAACTGACTTGAACATTATTGTCTTCCGTAGAGCTGCTTTATAGTTGATTTGAGTTTGTTTCATAATTCATGAACTTTGCATTGACACTGTTATTGAATTCAATTGAATCAAAACTGAACTTAATTGAGCTGAATAATGTTGTCTTCTTTAGAGCTGCTTTACAGCTGAAATATAATTTATAATTATTATAATAATAATTATATATATATAAAAAAAATTGTTTCATAATTGATGAATTTTGCTAAATTTACATTGTTGTTTCCCTGTTTATTATACTTTTAAGCTGCTGTGAAACAATCTAAATTGTATAACACACTAAATAACTAAATGCCCTCAACAACCAATTGAAACCACATACTGGTCCCTATTGGACAAGCATTTTGCTTCCCAATATCTTTAGAGGTTTCAGGTTTGTAATGAATCAAAGGAATCATTTGTTGACCACATGTATTCATTACTTCAATGAGCTTTTTGTTTCTGCCTTAAATTAAGACATTGTCTAAATTAATAAATTGTTAGCTAACTGCGTGATTTGCATATGTACATTTCTGAAATGCATAACTTGGACACAGTCGCCTCTGATAACAGATCACTCTAAATTATAAAGCAGACATGCACTTTCTGTAAAGCTGTTTTGAAACGATATATATTGTGAAAAGCGCTATACAAATAAGTGTGAATTGAATTAAATTGAAATTCTCTTTGTACAGTATAAAACACTGTACTATATGCCTCAAATAAACTTTGAGGTTGCTTTTTTATGGTTTGTTGAGAAATGTGAAGATTATACGCATTGCATATATTTCCTGCATAATTTTAAGACACTTTACTTAAATGGTTTTAAAGCATTTTCTCTGTACTAAAAACACTGTCCTAAATCACTGGATCCTGATAGATTGATTTGGGTGCACTAAATCACATTGAAGGTAATATATCAGGTAACTTAAAGTATTTGACCTAGTTTTTTTTTTTAGGCCAAACAAGCTTATTAGCTTGGCTTCTATTTCATGAGCAGCAGCATAAGCATGCGAAAGGCAAACCAAACTCTTAAGGTCCCCAAGCACAAGGATGAGCCGTAATCTGGAAACCAGATTTACCTAAACCAATCCCTAAAAATCCCCACAAACCGCACTGATGTCACAGAGGGATTACATCCAAACTGGCAGTTTATCTTGTTAGCTGAGACTTAGATTGTGGGTAAATTTTGATAATCTGGGGAGAGATAAAGAGTGTTAAACTGTAAATCCGGCCTCTTTTTATACACCTCACTTCAGTTCCTTCATTTCTCCTTCATCACTCTTCTCTTCCCCTCTTTGCCATTTCTTTTCTCTGGTTTTGGCAGGTAAGTATTGTCTTATAGGTTGGGAGCATTTTACAATGTGAATTTTGTCAATTATCCATTATAACTAATGAAATGTAGAGAAGAGAAATTAAAAATCTGAAGTATGCATTAGATTTGATAGTTCTTTACTTGCACAGATGAAATCAAAATCAAAATTTTGCAGTTACTTTTTTAATGTTTAATTGATTATTTACAGGTCTTTATTTTTTAACTGTCTGGAAGAAATATGTTTTCTATTTATATATGTAGATGTACAATCTTAATATTTATATATTCGGTTCATTGAAACGTAACATATCAATAACATGTATGTTTGACAATTATATTCAGTTTATTTTGTATTGTGCTACTTTTTATATCTTCTAAAATTCAAAATAAGACTGCTTGTGGTCTCTTAAATATTAAATGATCCAATTCACGAAAGTCAGATGCCATCCAGTGACCCGGGGTTGTATTGTAACCAAGCTATGTATCTGAGTTGCATGGGTATGATACGACCTGGGTTACAGGAAGGTGATGAACATCATTAGTATTACAGAGATGAACTATGTAATGTACCTTTATCAATAGCATATCAATAAATGATTACGGAATCTGATGCATATGTTTACATTCATTGGATGTGTGTGAATAAAGTAGAAGATGTATTTGTTAAAAACTGAAATATAAATTCATGTGTTTGAAGTGATCTATGTGGAATTGTGCTGTTCGGAAGATCTTTTCATTTTATTCTGCTACTCCAATTTGTGAGAGATAGATGTACATGAGAGAAAAAGAGAAATATAGAGAAGAAAGAGACATGGTAAGACTGAAAGACTTGTCTGGAAAGCAAATATGATCACATTCTTATGATTATTATTTTTGTCAAATTACACATGCATGTCAGAAATGTAAAGGTTAAATGATACATCTCTGTGATAAATTTAGTAAAAGTTAATTGTAGAGTATTATTTTTGTAAATGCAAAACTTTTCCATTATCTCATAAAAGCTTTAAAGAACAGAACAAAACGGGCAAAAAAAGAAAATCATTGATTACTCCTCACACAGTAAAAAAGTATAATTATTATTAATTATATATTATATTATTTAAGCAAATGGTCATTCAAATTTAATTAATAAAGTGTAAATTAATATATACTATAGATAATTACAACAGTGAAACACAAAAATGAGGGACTTTTATGAGTTGTTTCTTTTTGGTGAATCAACATCCTGTGCGAACAGTGTCAACTCAACTACTGAACTGAAAGTAATTCATTTAGTCATCATGTCTGACTTGAAATGAACCAAGAGCTAATGTGTTATACAGCGGTTGGACAATGAAACTGAAACACCTGGTTTTAGACCACAATAATTAATTAGGGCCTCCTATTTCAGCCAACCAGCATCAATACATCTTGGGAATGAAAGATGCAAGTCCTTCACAGTGGCCAGAGGGATTTTGAGCCATTCCTCTTCCAGAACAGTGGCTAGATCACTATGTGATGCTGCTGGAGGAAAACGTTTTCAGACTTGCTCCTCTAAAATACCCCAAAGTGGCTCAAAAATATTTAGATCTGGCGCAGGCCATGGGAGATGTTCAACTTCACTTTCATATTATTCAAACCATCCTTTCACAAGTCTTGCTGTGTGTATTGGTGCTTTATCATGCTGATACACGGCCCGCCTTCAGGGTACAATGTTTAAACCATTAGGTGCACATGATCCTCCAGAATGGTTCAGTAGACTTTGGCAGTGATGCATCTATAAAGCAAGGTAGGGAATGTTATGATGCAGGCCAAACCATCAATGATCCACCCTGTACTTCACTCTGGGCAGCAACAATCTGGGTGTTAAGCCTCTTTGGGACTTCTCCACACCGTAACTCCCATGGTGGTCAGAGAACAAAACATGTTTCACATTGCCCACAGCCCAAGATTTGCACAGTTGGCACCAATGAAACGACATTTGGCTTTGGCCCAAGTGACCAAAGGTTTGGATAGCAGCCCAACCATGAATATTGACAGTGGAGCTCCCGACGAACAGTATTGGTGAAAACAGGAGAGTCGAGGTGCGCATTTAATTCTGCAGTGAGTTGGGCAGCGGTGGTTTTATGTTTTTTTAATGCAATCCAGGTTAGTACACCTGGACATCCCTTTTTGGCAGCTTCCTCTTGCTTCGACAGTACTTCTGTTAGATATGGTTCTTCCCATAGATATCATATAGAGACTAGATGCCCTATTGGCCGCTAGAAACCGAGAAATCCGGCCGCCATTTTGAACAGGTCGTATTCCTAGTTTCGTTGCGTGGCAGCAGATAAGATGCCACAGCATTGTGGAGCATTTTCCTGTTCTAATCGCCGGACCATCGAAAATAGGGCTTTTCACAAGTAAGTTTAACATTACCGTACTATTGGTTGTATTTTGTGAATAGAATATTACCTGATAATCGAGAAGGAGCAAGGATATTTGCTATTACTGTACTGAAATCGTTGTGAAATGCTGTTTACTGCATCAGCCGGTGTTCACCCGGCATGGAGAGGTGGGGTAACTGTTAAAGTAATAATTACAAGAGCTTCTAGGTTATCAGATAAGCATTCAACTGCCCTGTTGTATAGGTTATTTGTGTTTGCGCACATGATATCAGGAAACAATGTAATACACGCATGACAGCAATGCGCAAATTGAGTTACCCCTCCAACTTCTAGTGTTATTGATAACCTATATCGTATCACATGCGATTTGGCTATTGATATTACAGAAGTCCTGTGGTAAAATTACATTATTAACTTACTCCATCTACCCTTGTAAAGTTAATCCGAATAGGGCTTTAGTCTCGACATTTTCCCCTCCCACATCCACATACAATAAAAAAGGTATAGGCTTAATGTTGTCCGAATTTAATTTTTAGAAATTACTGATGCAAACACGTTGAAAAGCTTCTTCTCAATTTTTATTACAGGTGGCTGCGTTCTGTGTGTGTCTGTTCGTGTGTATGTGCGTGTCACAAATCATAAATTGTTTCTTCAACTTATTAAAATATCTTACTTTACTGCAACTATCTGTTTCTGCTTCTTTATTATATTTATAGTGTGTGATTTATAAAATACATTAACGTTATATCCTTCATCACACATAATGTGTCTGGTCACTTTATATCTTAAATATTAGAATATTATATTACTGTATTACTGTTAAGCCTACTATGGATATTAAAATACACCGAACCATGTGTCCTGTATCATAGCTACATGAATGACCTTTGCAGCAAAAAAAAAAAAAAAAAACGCGTGAAAATCAGTTCAGTATTCAGTGAGGATGATTAATTTAATGCGCTGACAGCTCATTTCACCTGCCATTCAGATTACACTGAGCGGAGCGGATGACCGGTTTAAGATGGCGGCTCCAATTCTCGTCCGTGCCTATAAGCAGTAGCGGTCCATAGGGCGTCTACCTATTCACCTTATTTTCGAACGCGGAAGTAAATATGGGTCCAACTTCCGGTTTTTGTGCGGCACTTCCGTTTCTTCGCTTCACTGGGCTAACTAACGTTAGTTCAACTAAATTGGTGGTGAACTATGTCGTGGGAACATTTCCAAAAATCGCTGCTGAACAATCGAAATGGCAGGTCAGTGCCACACCCTCAAATTATTCACGAGTGGGAGGATGACATGAAGAAGTGGCCTGATATAACGTACGAGGACATATTTAATTATTTTGTGTTGTCACTTGGTGCGGATGGGTCTACTATGCGTAATTACAAAAGTACAGAGGCGTATCAGTACCTCCACAGTGGAAAAGTTGGCAAGGTGTTTATCAATAACAACATTGATGATCTGGTATTCATGAAGGCTGATGTCCAACCAAGCCAAAGCAAGTTTGACGTTCACTCTGCATGGATTCTGACTACCTCAACCGGCACTATTGAGACGGCCGGATGCTCCTGTGTCGCGGGTCAGGGGAAGTCCTGCAGTCACGCAGCGGCGATCTTATGGAAGGTAGGCTAATGAATTGTCTGTTTTAAATACAGTCTATAGTTTAGTGCCATAACACACTAGCTGTTGCCTCGTTGTGATTGGATTGCTAGTCATATTTTACATAGATAGCAGTGCTAAATATTTGGGATTGAACTAACATTACAATTTGATATCAAAATGTTAACTGAACTGTAAGCCTACCTCATAATGTGTAGGCTTGAAGTTTGACACATTGTACCAATCTGATGTGTACTCACAGAGCTCTTGATGCAAGTTTGTCACATTAAATTTTAAGCTAGATTTACTTTGAAGCATCTGATACCCAAACAGTACAAATAAAATAGAAATAAACTTTTCTATTTTATTTGCACTGTTTGGGTATCAGATAGAAGAGCTGATGAAAACATTGGCTTCTAAGGCATTTGGGAAATAATTTAGTATATGACTAACATTTTTATTTTTTAATCAACAGATTGTGCACCTTTTCCAGATAAGTAAAAGTCTAATCTCTTGTTCATTGATGCTGCTTGGGTTAAGGTAAGGTCGTTTAAGTTTGGGTAAAGGTAATATTCTGTCAGCACACCACATTTTGGTGAACCACCTCCTTTCTGTGTAGGTAAGTATACCAATTCTAATTCATATCAGTTTAATCTCAAATGGCAAAAACATCAAGGTAAGTTGAAAAATATGGACAGTTTATAGTTGTCACCATAAACTGTTCATATTTTCATTATAAGTATTGTGACACCAAGGACTGTAATATATTAAAAATATGTAACTGTTCTATTTAAACTTTGTTAAAGGTGCAGTGTGCAGTGTCCAAAGGTCTGACTGGATTGTCCTGCACAGATGAGCAGCGCCACTGGAACTCAGGGACACAGCGCAATTTAGTCCCCAAAAGGTTGAGTAATATATGTTTCAGGCACCACAAAGAAAGTTCTGATGTCTCTGAGAACATCCTGCCCATCTCTCCATCTCTACCGCCAACCCCTGCCTACAGCTCACATGAAGCTCTGAAGATGAGCTTAGAAGTTGCCAGTGTTCCAGTGGGCAGCCTTCTGCACAAATGCATCTCTGCTGATCCAGATCAAATTCCAGCAGCTCCCACACAGCTCCAGCTGCCTCATAGTGAACATGGCACAGACATACAGTGCCAGAAATGCATGTCATTTTATGATATGTACATTAAATTAGATGGAGATAAATGTGCCAGTTTGGAGGAGTTCACTAAAATGCAGAGTGCCTCCCACTTGTGGTTTGATGCACGTAAATTAAGAGTAACTGCTAGCTCTGCAAAAAAGGTCCCCGTGCGTGCATCTACCAAGCCAGATAATTTTCTTAGAGAGCACCTGTTTCCTAGGTTCCATGGGAACACTGCAACCCGGTATGGCCAGGAGAATGAGGAGGTGGCCTACGCATGGATGGAGAGCTGTGGGTTTTTAGTTGAGAAGAGAGGCACTGTAGTTAGTGTCACAGAACCATGGCTTTCTGCAAGCCCAGATGGCATGGTTAACTCCACAGAGCTGCTGGAGATTAAATGTCCTGTTCTGACCAAGAACTGTGCATCTCTGGCTGAAGTGTTTTCCAGCAAGCTCACAGATGTGAAGATGGTGGACGGGGTTCCACAGCTGCAACCAAATGGATCCCGTGGTTACTACCTTCAAGTCCAACTAGGTATGTTTTGTACAAGACTAGAGAGATGCAAGCTGCTTGTCTGGGCTCCATCTGAGAAAGTTGTCATTGATGTGCCATTTGATTTGGAGTATTGTTCACAAGTTCTACCTAAACTCAAGTCCTTCTATTTTAGTCACATGCTGCCAAGGATTGTAGATGAGTTTCTGTCAGGCAGACTCATACTGTGCCATAAATATGTACATATGTGTAAATAGGCTCAGCTTCTAGTCTTTAACCAGCTCAATGGGCATGCCAGACACCAGCTTTCCTGTGTCTGTGTTGATGTGTGATGATACCTAACTGTTAATAATTGTTCCGCTGACCCTTTGTTAGGCTAATTCCTTGGTGTTTTTCTTTTTATAGCTAGTGCTCAGTTTTACCATTTGAATAGTAGTTGTGATTATAATTAATATGTATAATAAATTAAATGGCCTACAAATAATGCCATAAGTGAAATGTTTAAATTTAGTGTTGTTTTACCATTTTAAAAGTGAATAATTGTAATTACATTTAATGTAAACAAATGACACAAGTTAATAAATTCCATTAGTGAAATACTGTATCTTCTTGCCTCCTTTGAAATTGCAAACATCAAGGTGCCAAACACAAACTATTTAGTATAAAACATGAGATCCAAAACACATTCTTGTGCATTATAATTCCATTGGTTTACAGTTTACTGTAAAATAACTAATCAGCAGTGCAGAATAGAGATACCTGAAAAATAGAATGTTAAAGACAAATCATATGTGCAAATGATAGTACAATCAAGGCACTGCAGGCAGTCAAATAATTATTTACAAATATTAAGCTACAGTGGAAATCAGGATCTGACATCTAAACGTCCATGCTCAATCAGCATCCTCATGGATGATTTCCCCCTGCATGTTTACAAGGGCTGCACAGATTCTGAGGATTTTGTCCATTTTGTGTGCCAAGTTGATGGGTACAGTCTGTGAGATTATTTTGAACACTTTGAGCCTCCTGATAACTCTTTCCACATGTATGCGCACATTTGCAATCCTCCTTGTGGCAGTTACATCCTCATCAGACAACTGCCCTCCTTTATGAGTGAACGCTGGTAGAACAAGGTTAACCCTTCTCTCAAACAGCAGATCTCTGATGGTAAAGCCTCTGTCTGCCATCACTTCATCGCCGGGACGAAGATACTCCAGGAAGCCAGACTCCTGAGTGATGAACTTGTCGCTACACCTGCCTCCATAAGCAGGAGAAATGAACATAACAAGCCCACACGGGGCAATAGCAACTAAATACTTTATAGTATTGCTGGAATAATAATGGCTGTATGACTCGCCTCTGGAGTCAAGGTTGTGTGGTTTCTGCAGGTTTGTCTCAGTGCAGTCAATGATGCATGTGGTGTTGGGGAACTTCTCCCTGAAGCACTGAGGCATTGTGCTCCTGATTGTCTCCCGTGGCAGCCAAGGAATGTAGATTCTCATGTGCTCCTCCATTGTGTCTATCCAGTAGGAGAGGATCCTGCTCACTAACCCCTGGGACACAGCAAAGCGTTCTGCAAGATCACCCTGGAGTAGATTCAACTTGAGTTTCATCATGGTCATCAATATTTGATCCATTACGTGCATCTTAAAGTTTGCTTTATAGAACTGTTCCAGATATTTAACATGATCAAAAAAGGCACTGAGAGAAAGGCCTGTGTACAACACACAGCTAGTGTCATTCTTCAGGATGGCATGGGCAAGGGGTTCTTCTCCACCACATTGTGTTTCTCTGTCGCATACATCCTTCATCTTTTCTCCTAATATGTAGGTGTGATCCATCAGTGCCTGAACCTCCCACTGAGTGTCAGCATCTTTACACATAGGTGACTCTGACTGTGGATCGCTCTGGTCAGCCTCCTCATCACAGTGGCTGTCATCTGCCAAACATAAGACCGCATAAGCCCAGTTTAGCAAACAACATAAAACATACCTAGACTACTTACAACTACGTTAACACCAAGCTAATAGAGCAACACCTGTATTAGTGCTCATTCAAATAATCATATTGCATATATTGCTTCCAATTTTTACAAATGCCCTGGTCTAGCATGGATGAAAAATACATATATCATTAACCCTTGTGCATCCTTATGGATATTTTTGTTCTTTTAAATCACTTTGCCTGTGTTAATACTAACTGCATAAAATTTGGCACAGGTTCAACATGTTTCATAGAATATATATATTATACAGCCAATAGGATAAATTATGCAACGATGTTTGTGTGGGTGTGTTGGTATATGGATGTCAGAGTGTGGTTAGTATGTGTGTTATAAAAATAAGTATGTGTGTGTTTGTAATATTGAGAGAGAAAAACTCAACTACAATAACAAATCCAATCACTGTGTGCACCAGTGGAGTTTTGCTGGCACCCAATGGGGAAAATCTGTTACTGCGCCCAAACAAAATCTTACAGAAAACAATTTTTTTGAGATATCAACCTCAAATTTAGAAGACAACTTATTTAGATTTATGGCTTTGATTTTCTAGCCTTTTTAGAGTTCAACTTGTTTCATAAAATATATATTTTATATAAAATAATGTTCATAAATAATTTTCATAAGCTTAAACTTATATAACTTTTTTGGGGATTTACTTATTATTTTTTACTTAAGCAATAATCTGCCAAGGGTCTTCTTTAAAATGAGTCTGTGCTCCCAAGCTTCAAATTTTTATGACAGTTTTTTGACACGGACATTTTTGTCCTCTACGTGTAACTTTTTTTAATTGATGCACAAGGGATACATATACAGAGAGAACAAACTTAAAAGACAGTTTGCTTTATGTGAGAGCATATATTAACTGTCAAGAGGGACACAAACTGTGAACTAACAAGAGTTAACACATTACCTTGCGTAGCAATTAAACATCCGTTAACTTACCTGGGTCTGCTAACCTCTGGACACGTCTCCTTTTTGTTTTTATTGGGACTTCGTAGCCCAGCCACTTTTCTGGTATCGGGTGGTCTTCTGTAGGTCTTGTATCCACGAAATGAAAAGAACAAACATACGGTCGCTTCGGTGGTTTCTTCAAATTTAAAGCTTTTAACCACAGGCGAAGGGATTCCTCATTCTTCGGCGGGGGGTGAAGGTCGTAGGGCGCCTCGCATCCACATTCAGCTCTTGTACGCGATTGATGATTAAAACACTCCTGCTCCAAGTAAATCTTTCTTTTGTACCAGTTATTATGACAACCTCTAACTGCACAAACAATCCCGGTCTTCCTCGAAGCCATAACGATGAGTTAGTTGTTACCATAGACAGTAAAGTGAGTTAGCTAGCCAGTGACCGGAAGTCCCTAACCGGAAGTCTCGCACAAAAAACCGTCAACTGGCTGCGTCCGTATTTCCGTTAAAAATAAGGTGAATATGATGTCTATGGTTCTTCCTACGTGGTGGTATGTCGACATTACCCTGGCCTGAATACTATAGCCTTCGATACACCACAAAGACTTGCTGTCCTGGTCACAGATGAGCCAGCTAGACATGCACAAACAATTGGTCCACTTTTGAACTCTTATATGTCTCCCATTAGGCTATGTTGTGTGGATTGCAGAAGCCTATTTTATGTACAGCTGTGCTATTGCTCAGCTAATTCAACCAGCACACTCTGCTCGTACTATTGGAATGTAAAATCAGTGAAGATTGGCCACCAGGCCACGTATAAATTGGCGTGCAAACTTCAACATTATCTAATAGCCAGTGTTTCAGTTTCATTGTCCAACCTTTTTGTCTTAAGACTTAACTTATTCGACATAAATCAAAGAAGTCACTGACTGCTTTTCATATAAAGTGCCGTAAAGGTGTTGTGGTAAATCATTGGTATTTTACCGAATAAATAAAAATATAAACCTTACCTTTTTATATTTAATGCAATATAATTAAACATGTCTTCAGAAATAATAAATTCTGGTTTGTTAGTTCTGCTCTGTTGGAATCAGAAACGATCCCACAATTTAACCATAATCGATTTCTGACGAATCCCATTTGGAACATTTATTGCTCCGTCACTGTTTCAGGAGAATGAATGTCACACGCACAGTGGGTGTGTCTACAATGAAATTATCGCCGTAGTATGAATACCTCCTAATATGCTAAATTCACAAACATTAAAACACATTCAAATCTGTGGTATTCTTTGTCATAAGTGGATATATTTCTAAAAACTGTCCGAGGAGCGCGTTGTTATTATAAAATCGCTCTGGTCTGGACTAATTAATAGTTCCTGTGCCTCGGTTTCTACACGGACTTGTTTGACAGGAGCGCCCTGTGTCTGCTTGAGATGGCGGCCAGATCGGAGAACGCGAGGGCCGAATAAACAGTAAACCTGCGCGTTTACAACCTTCCGAGAAGCGCAAGCCGTGTCATTTATCCCATATCTACATCCTCTAGAAACAGAAGAGCGCCATGGAAGGCGGGAAACCCACCCTGCCGCTGGTTTACCAGGCCGTGCAGGCGCTGTATCACGACCCGGACCCTGCCGGCAAGGAGCGCGCCTCGGTCTGGCTGGGAGAGCTGCAGAGATCGGTGCGTTCATTAGCGGGCCTACTGCGCCACAGCACCCTCACTCACTAATTAACATTTACAATATGCTATCCATTATAAACAGTGTCCATTTAGACCGAAATGAAGCTATCTAAAACATCAACATTTGCTGTGTTTGGAAGTGGATGTGGTCACATGTGTTTGGGCTCTTGTGGGGGTTTATTTGTATCCATTGCTAAATCCATCTAGCTTGTCTGTGGTTGGATGGTCGAGTTATGGGTGGATTTAGGCAGCAAGTTTTGCGGAAATTGTTATTTTAAACATAATAACTTGCGGAAATCGAATTTATCACATAGACTGCCCTGTTAGAAAGCTGGTAGTTGCGCTTTGAAACATGGTAGCGAGTTTATAGCTGTGCATTAACTTAGCTGGTTGACCATGTTCTAGAAACCAGATTGACCACCTCATTAACAGGAATGATCAACAAGTCGTTTTTTTTTTTCATTTTCTTTCTTTTTTTTGCTGGTCCAAGATGCTTTACCATCTTGTGCCAGCTAAATACCAACTACCATGTTCCAAAACACGGTTTACTGGCAAGGTAGGTTGAATTCAAACTTGGCTGAATTCAAACTGAATTGGCTAAGTTATCTATTCTAGAGCATTTCTGTGCATCATAAGACATAGGCTTGTTTACATATTAATGTTATAACATCAATACTGCGATTGTAAGTCCGTTATATATGCATTTATACCATCTCTATGCAGCATTAAACACCACTAGTTTGCCGTTTCACCCCTTCTGCTTTGGGTTATTTGTTCTTAACTTAGTTCCGCCTCAGCAAACTGTAATATCGATGATATGGAAGGTGTTAAAATTACAAACCACAAACCAGTGGGTGAGATTTTGCAAGACATGTGTTGCTTTTTTGCAGAAGAAAATTGTACAAGACTAAATTACCTCATAATTCTGTAAGAATCAGCTTCTCCTGCAATATGTGGCACAATATTATGATGTCAATAGTGTAAATTGCATGGCTTCACTTTGACGCTTAGAGGGATAGTTCACCCCCTAAAAAATCGTCATTATTACTCGCCCTCATGTCATTCCAAACCCGTAAGACTTTATCTTCTGAACACAAATGAAGATCTTATTGATGAAATGTGAGTGATTTCTGTCCCTCCATTGACAGCTACAGTTCATAAAGAGATCGCAAAACTAATTCATATGAATTGAGCGGTTTAGTCAATTTTATTTCAAGAGACTTGATCGTCTTATATGATAAACAGATTTAATTCACATATGAACAATCAGAAACTCAACCGAACCTGCTTGATGCACAAGATCAAACCTCATTGGTTCTTGCAGAAGCTCAAATGTGCTGCGAAACGCACAATAATGAACCTCATTGATTCTCGCACGACAAGCGAACATGCTTGAGCTTCCGTTTACCACAAGTTGGTGAATGTTTATATGTGAATAGAAGCCTAAATTCAATCTGTTTATTATATAAAGCGATCATTCTCTTCAGAAAATTGACTAAACCGATCAATTCGTATTGATTAGTTTTATGATCTCTTTCTCTTTATGAACTTTTTGAAGCGTCAAAGTGCTAGAGTGAAACTTTTTTTCAGTCAATGGAGGGACAAAGCTCTCAGATTTCATCAAGATCATTTGTGTTCCGAAGATGTACGAAAGTCTTACGGGTTTGTAACCACATGAGGGTGAGTAATTAATGACAGAATTTAAATTTTGGGGTAAACTATCACTAAGTTTATTGTCCTGCTCCTCACACATGCTGATCTACCAAGACAGCAAGACAGTCTCTTCAGGTTGGTTACACATAATGAGTTCCTGGTTCCTGATGTTTCGATTTATTTGCATCAGTAATGTGTATCTTGTTGTGACGCATCTGATGTTCAAGTTTTGCTTTTACTTGTTTATGCAAAATACAACTGGTCTGACTTGATACTCAGTGGTCATAGTACTAACAAGAGAGTGGGCTGGCTGATATAATGCTGATCATATATGTAAAATGAGTTAATACAGGTTATTCAAGGCTATTGATGTAAAGTAATAATTTCTAGCACTATTTAGTCATTACAAATCCTAAAACAGAAATTATGCATTGATGAGGGTGGCAATCGTCTCATAATGGACAAATCATCAATGTTATTGGCACCTCCTCACTGAAGTTGTTTTTCTGTGCTGAACCTTTCAGATGTACGCGTGGGAGATCTCAGATCAGCTCCTGCAGCTGAAGCAGGACGTGGAATCGTGTTACTTCGCAGCCCAGACGATGAAGATGAAGATCCAGACGGCGTTCTACGAGCTTCCCCCAGAGACCCACACTGCACTGAGAGATTCACTCCTGACTCACATCCAGAACCTCAAAGACCTGTCTCCCATCATCGTCACACAGGTAATGTCCCAGCATCTGTCGGTCCAGGGGTCGTGTCTGCTAAACATTCTTGATTTGTGTCCTGTGATTGCTGAATCAAAATGCAAGTCCTTATGACCTTAAACATCTGCTGTTAATGATTGTATATTGAACATGCAGTGTGAGGTGTTGATAGGGACCGTCGATCGCGACCACATTTCAGTGTTACATATTGAGAGCTGTTAAGAAAGTGACGCTGATGCTCTGTCATTCTCTCTCCCAGCTTGCATTGGCAATCGCAGATCTGGCTCTTCAGATGGCCTCGTGGAAAGGCTGTGTTCACACCCTCATAGAAAAGTAAGAATCTTCTACAGACCTCTACAGAGTTAGAATTAGGTTTGCTTGGCTGTAAAATTAACTTAATAGCATTGATTGTAATCACCTGAAGCACAAATAATCCAAATGGTCTTAGTTAATATGAGCTCAATAAACGTGTAATAAGAATTGTTTAAAATAGTTGTTCATTGTCACACCTTGAAATTTTATCATCTACCCAATGCTTGATTTTACTCCTTCCAGGTACAGTAATGATGTGTCCTCTATGCCTTTCCTGATTGAGATACTCACGGTTCTGCCGGAGGAGGTGCATAGCCGCTCTCTGAGGATCGGAGCTAATCGACGGACCGAGATCATTGAAGATCTGGCCTACTACTCTACCACAGTGGTCACTCTTCTGGTGCAGACATTATTCTATCTACAAAGCAGTTTCTATCATTTATTGTCCTCTTCCCAACCTAAACAAGATGCCTTACCTGTCTGTTCATAGCCAAATGGTATTGGTGCTGATGCAAGAGATGTGAATCACCATCATATTATGTCATCATCCCTCCAGTTTAGCTGTTAGCAAAATGCGGGACTCAACTATTTACTTTTTTAAATTTGCAGTAATACAATTGGAGGGAATACAAACATTTCTTCTTTAGGCCCTTCATATGTTGCTTTTACTTTATTTTCTTTTAATAATGCCCAACCATTGTTCTGTGCTATCATTTCCTCCATGCAAATCATTTTAACGATTTAGATGTTGCATAAGCATTTAAATCAGTAGTGTCCAAACTCGGTCCTGCAGAGTTTAGATATAACTTGCCTCAACACACCTGCCTGGAAGTTTCCAATATGCCTAGTGAGCCCTTGATTTTTTAGTTCAGGTGTGTTAAATTAGGGTTGGAGCTAAACTCTGCTGGACAGTGGCCCTCCAGGAGCAGGATTGGACACCCCTGATTTAAATGCACGGTTTTTGATTCTAAACTAAGCTTGGCTAATATTGTTGCATTTCCATGATCAGGTGTCATGTGCCGAGAAGTCCGGACATAATGAGAAGATGCTTATCAAGATATTCCGATGTTTGGGGAGTTGGTTTAATTTAGGAGTGCTGGACAACAACTTCATGGCCAACAATCAACTGCTGATGATTCTCTTCCAAGTGCTGGTGAGATCCGCAAATAGAATCTGATATTCAGTTCCTTTCTCCCTTTCTCTTATATTTAAAAATCTTTTTTCCCCCTCTTTATTGCAGCAGAGGGATGAGACGTCTACAAACCTGCACGAGGCGGCGTCAGACTGTGTGTGTTCAGCGCTGTACGCGATTGAGAACGTAGCCATAAACATGCCCCTGGCCATGCAGCTCTTCCAGGGAGTCCTCACCCTAGAAACGGCCTACCACATGGCCGTAGCCCGAGAGGACCTCGACAAGTATGTATGGGATTGTTTATGATCCATGTATGCAGATCATGCAGACCTCTAATACTATGGCTCTGTTCCCATACCCAGTGAGCTGCATGCTGCCTACATAGATGTCTTATGAGGCAGCGTTTTGAGTCACATGGTATCATAAGTGACAATTTGAACGGTGTTCATGAATAGCTAAAACAAATGGCGCTTGTCACACAAAGCCTACTGGAGACTCAACTCACAATTGATTTCAATGGAGTTGATGTTAGCATGTTACTAAATGGAGGACTCTACTTAATTGATTTGAATATAGTTTGACATTAACATGTTGCTATGCTAAATACTTGGAAATAAACTGGAGAGTTGACTCACAATTGATTTCAATACAGTTTGATGTTAGCATGTTAAGCTAAAAGCTCCAATAGTGCAATACTTAAGATGCGAGCCTCAAATCAGTTGATTCTAATAGATTTTGCTAGTTGCTATGCTAAGATTTCAAATTGTGTCTTAAATTAAACTGGAAACTTGACTAACAGTTTATTTAAGTAGAGCTTGGTGTTAGCATGCCTTTAAGCTAAAAGCTTAAATTGCGCAGTGCACTAAACGGAGGACTCTGCTGAATTGATTTTAATATAGTTTGACATTAACATGTTGCTATGCTAAAAGTTCAGATTCGCACAATACTTGATTTTTATATATATATATATATATATATAAAGTTTGACGTTAGCAGGTTGATATGCTAAAATCTCAAATTGCTAAATTCCTTAAATGGGAGACTCAACTCAGTTGATTTCAAAAGTTTGATGTTAGCATTTTGCTATGCTAAAAGTTCAAATTGCACAATACTTGAAACCAAAGACCTGACTTGGAATTTGATTTCAGTAGTTTTATGTTAGCATGTTGCTATGCTAAAAGCTCAAACTACGCAATACTCTAAACATGAAAATACATGGCACACAAAAATTGTGTGAATTAGTATGAAAAAGTAAAACTTTTTTTAATCAATATTCCATCATTTCATGATGGAATTTTTTTTATTTAAACAATGCATTAATAGCTTTCCTTCTCATTGAAAGAAACCTCACTAAGCCTTATAATTTTGTCAAAATAATGTAATATTAAAAGCAGCGTATTCATGCTCCTGAAGTAGGAAGCTCACTAGGTTTTGGTATGGTTTTGGATCTTGCTTGCATTTTTCTACCACAGGGTGCTAAATTACTGCCGAATCTTTACTGAATTGTGCGAGACGTTTTTGGAGATGACAGTAAGGACTCCTGGCCAGGGCATGGGAGATCTACGCACGTTAGAGATGCTGCTTATTTGTGCTGGACATCCCCAGTATGAGGTGAGTGTGAAGGCTGACAAGTATTCAATCGTCTGCACCCATAATGACAGGTGAGCATGTATATGTGTCCTTCAACAGGTGGTTGAGATCTCGTTCAACTTCTGGTACCGTCTGGGAGAGCATCTTTACAAAATGAACGATCCAGCGCTGCACAGGGTGTTCAGGCCGTTCATACAGAGGCTACTTCACAGTCTCGCCCGCCACTGCCAACTTGACCCAGATCATGTGAGCATTCTTCTCTTTCCACATGTCTCGCTTACTGCTTCACAAGAAAGATGCAAATCATTAATTAGCCAGGTTTCCATCCAAAAAAAGGTTTAGTGCATCTAAATGTTTACCTATATAGCTGATAGAAATGCTAATTATCGGTCATTTTTTGCAAATGTTGACAATCTTTTTCCGTTTAACTTTAGCACATAAATTCTAGATCGATACTTCAAATGTTGTGAAAAATTTATTTGGAAACACTTTTTGCTGAGAAAAAGGGCTTTAACGCAAATAAATGTGGTTTCACGTGCCTATACACTAAAGCATCCACGTTCGTGCCGTTGCTCCCCCTAAAGAACCGTTTCTCTGTAGTTCAAAGGCGCATTAAAACTTAGGCTAACCTGTGTGTGTGTGTGTGTACAAATTCAGAATAGGCAGTTATTGTTCCCATTTTAAAAAATAAGACCAATAATAAGCATTCTTTTCAATCTACAGTTAATCAGAAAAATAATACAAAACTGCACCTGTTTTTGAATGTTGCTTGATGATCAAGTTTAAATAGTCTTCATAACGAAGTACAGAAAAAACACAACACTTGTTAATAAAAATAATTGTATGTATACATATACAATTTAATAATGTATAATACATTTTTTTCAAATGGATGAGGGAAATATACGCCTTAAAGTTGCAGTAGGGAGTTTTGAGAAAATGTTGACTTAGCCTGAAAATTTGAACAAGCACAACTTCCAGGTCCAACCCCCTTGCTCTCTGCTGCGCTACAGCCCTCCCTCCACAGCTCCTCCCCCACAGCGGAGCCTGCCGTGAACGCGCAGGCTAGTAAACAGGGCCACCGATGACGGCAGATTATAAACAGTTATGGAACATTCACTAATAGGGACGAAACATCAACAATATGCTTTACATTGACTATGGCCTGACCATACTTTGACTACAAACTTGGTCCTCAAATCATTATGTATTTTGCAATACATGTAACTTTATAACGTTGCACTCTATAAGTTATAAATAGCTAACGTTAAAGGATTAGTTCACTTTTAAAAAAACTTGCTGATAATTTACTCACCCCCATGTCAACCAAGATGTCCATGTCTTTCTTTCTTCAGTCGAAAAGAAATTAAGGTTTTTGATGAAAACATTCCAGGCTTTTTCTCCATAATGTACTTCAATGGGACAAAAACGGTTCAAGGACCAAATTACTGTTTCAGTGCAGCTTCAAAGGGCTTTAGACGATACCAGACCATGAATAAGGGTCTTATCTAGCGAAACGATCGATCATTTCAAAAATAAATAAAAAACTTTAAGTTTTATAAGCACAAATGCTCGCCTTGCTCTGTTCTGTGATGCACGTTCGTGACTCTCCTGTTTCAAAATGAACAAATCTTTTTTTCGAATCATTTCGTTCGTTGAATGAACGAAATGACTCCGAAAAAGACTCGTTCGAAATGAACGAATCTTTTTTGCGAGTCATTTCGTTCGTTGAATGAACAAAATGACTCGGAAAAAAGATTCGTTCATTTGGATGAACGCGTTCGAACAGGAGAGTCACGAACGACGGTACGCGCTCGCGCTGTGCAAGAGAGGGGTTATCAGCGCGTACACGAGCATGATTGACACTGCTAAGACATTCCTCCTGGCTCTGATTGGTTATTTCTGACCGGGAGCGGTGTATTTCTGCAAATGGCAATAGGACCACTTGGAGGAGCTAGAGGAGCTTGATTTGTACACAGATTATCTGTCTCATATTCAACTATCAGGACATAATGACAGTTTTAACAAATATTTGTTTACAAAAGTTACCTACTGGAGCTTTAAATCTCCGCAGCTCATCAAAACTAAAAATTTGTCAGATTCTGGCCTGCACGATTAGGGGAATGTCATATTGCGATTATTGAGGTCAATATTGCGATTGCTATATAATACACAAATGGTTTCATGAGTCAACTTGCTTGGTCCTCAAGGAAAAGACACGCACAGATTAGTGATAATGCTGAAATGTCTATTTCTCAACTCAAACTACCAGCAACAACTAAATGCACAGTGTTAACAAAATTAAATAATGACATCTTTGCATTACTGCAAACTTGTTATTGTCTCAATAGTACAATAGCATAAAATAAATAACACAATAAATAAGAACATTTGTATGCTTATGAAAATAAGATACTTTGAACATTCTGTCCAGACAAACAGGGACATTTAAGCAGGATGTAACATATGCTTTGTATAAACTCAGTCTGTGGATCATTTTTGGTGTAAGTGTATTGTGATTGTCTAAAAGTTTAGTGACATGTTACAATGTTTGCATGGTACAATGACTGGTAGGCTACTGTTTTTATTATTGCTTGACACAAATTTCACGATTTCAATTCAAATCTTGTGATTTGATTCCGATTCAATATCGATTCATTTGGATAAATATTAGGTACAATAGAGAAAATATTTTTTCTCAAGGAAAAAAAAAAAACTCAACTAATGCTGTAAACATAGAGCCCTGTCAGCTGTTATTATTATTATTATTATGAAAGGTTAAAAATAACAACACAAATTAAATATAATGTGGTTTTAGTAGGCTATAATAACATTGTTACAATATTATAATGATATAAGTAAAAATATAATAAATATTTAATATTGTGTGCACACATATTTAGCAAAATACTCCTCTCTATATATAATTTCTCTAGCCAACCAACATGCTATCAAATGGCTTTCCTGAGGTAAATATAACAGTGTGTGACATTGTTCTCCAGCTGTTTTATTGACCTCTCTCCGCAGTTGAAAAACACTCTGATTGATCGATATTATGTATGAGACATAAACATTTCGGTAAGTTGTAGCTACTGTCTTTCAACACACCTATTGTTCATTTGTGTTTATTAACTAGTAAAGAGTAAGAGATGTTCGGTTCACGACCACGATCTGTCACGTCACATTTACAAGCGCCAAAACGCTATTGTTTGAATTTTGTAATAAAATTGACAGAATCTGAGAGCTGAGAATTTGTTTCCTATCAAAAATAAACTTCCTCGGTCTAGTCTGTCAGTGTCCTTTTTGCTTTGCGATTTTTGTTTCTCTGCGTGAGAAAATGGATTTGTGGCGTGTGATTGCGTAAGTCTCACACTGAATGAGTGAGAGTTAGCAGCTCTGCTCAGTGTCGGTTATCTTATAGCCAAAATATTGCGATATAACAGGTTTTTTCTGACCACCAGTTCAGTGTCCTTCTGCTCGGCATCATCTTCACCTGTGTTCTCTGTATCATATCATATCATATAATCGCATAGGCTTGACGTCGCGATTGCTATATGATTAATCGTGCAGCACTATGTCAAACGAATGAAGGCTGTTGGAGTTTCCAAAGCTGACAATAAGAAAAGTTAAATATTTTTTTTAGCTTTAGAATAAAACTTATGCAACAATGCGGGTTTTTTTAGGGATGACGTCATTACGTGCGCCATGTTATCGGTAAAAGGCCAATTAGATGGAAACAAGCTGGGGTCAATGGTTTCGCAATCTTTTTTTAACGCATATTCCAGTGGATGGAAACTTGGCTGTTGATGGCTTCTAGCATGTGCAACAAAAATGAATGAGGTTCACGATTTCCAGCTTTTTTTACTTCATTTCTTATTTTGTGTTTCCTGTACAGGAGGGAGTCCCAGAGGACACAGATGATTTTGGGGAGTTCAGGATGAGAGTGTCTGATCTTGTGAAAGATGTGATTTTCCTAGTCGGCTCCATGGAGTGTTTCTCGCAGGTAGAATTTATAGTTTCAAGAATAGAAACATGAAGTGAAAGAACCCAAAGTGATTGTATAATTTAGCATGGTTTCCTGAGAAACAAGAGGGAATATTTAATCAAAGTTAACTATTCTTTTTATAAACACTTTGTGTCCTCTCGTCAGCTGTATTCGACTCTGAGGGAGGGAAACCCCCCATGGGAAGTAACTGAGGCCGTTCTGTTTATCATGGCTTCCATAGCTAAGAGTGTCGATCCGTAAGTATCACTTTCAATCATGACTCAGCAGCTTCATTTTCCTGCGACTGGTGTAGTCCTTAAAGCACAAGCGTTGAGTAATATATTGGCAGATTATATATATTTCAATATCTTATTGTCCTGTGTTTTAAAGCTAAAATGGTACTAAGTGAAGCGACATGATAAAATAAATTCTTGTCATTTGTAGGGCTAGGAATTGAATTGATACAGATTTGCTGATTAATTTAGATCCTGATTCACAAGCTCTTTATTTGATCAGATAAGAAGATAAATAACTTGTCTGAGTTATTCTTCTAAAGAATCTGTTTTGTTTTTGAAACAAGAATCTTTTGTTTCAGTAATCAGGCTACACTGGTTATGCTGTTTTTTTTTTTATGAATTTTTAAAGAACATTTCCTTATGAGTCATTTGTTCATGAATCATTTGTTCCTTAATAGAACCGGCTCATGAGAAAATTGTGAATCTTGTTAAGTTAAATGTTTGTTTTTGCGTGCATCCCTTGAAGACAACTTACTAGAATTTGCGTTAATTTGCAGGATGGTTCAAATGAAGATTGCAATTAATCATGAAATCTGTTTTCTTAGCCAGCCCTAGTCATTTGTCCAAAACACTTGTTCAAACTGGTTATTCTGTAGTACATGAATGTTTAATGCTAAAATGTCTCCCTCTGCTCGTTCCTAGTGAAAACAATCCCACCCTAACGGAGGTGCTGGAGCAGATAGTATTGCTTCCCGAGACCGTCCATCTTGCTGTCCGCTACACCAGCATTGAGCTGGTTGGAGAAATGAGCGAAGTGATCGACCGGAACCCTTGCATGTTAGGTGACTGTCACAAAAGAGTCCAGTTGATCTTCACCTGCAGGATGTTTTGTTCTCTCTATGTGTTCATGATGTATGTATTGGGTTGGCAGATCCTGTTTTGAACTTCCTGATGAAGGGTTTGCGGGAGAAGCCGTTGGCCTCTGTGGCAGCTAAAGCCATTCACAACATCTGCTCGGTGTGTCGAGACCACATGGCGCAGCACTTCCAGGGCCTGCTGGACATCGCCCGCTCTCTCGACTCCTTTGCCCTGTCGACGGATGCTGCTGTTGGCCTGCTGAAAGGTGAGGTGCCCTTTTACACTTCAAAGATGTTAATTGTAGGTTTTTTTTGTGTTGTTCCTTGGTTGTTAGCTGGTGTTCCACACGGTTCACATTTAAGTAGCGTTCTACGCTTTCCTGTTGGTCTTAGTCATGCCCTTGTTGTATGGCTGGTTTTGTTTAAGTGGTGTGATTGGTTTACTTCAGGTACGGCGCTGGTGTTGGCCCGACTCCCCCTGGAGAAGATCGCGGAGTGTCTGAGCGATTTGTGTGCAGTTCAGGTCATGGCACTGAAGAAGGTTAGATGCTCGTGACACTGGTCTGTATGTCTACTGTCTTTTTAACTCAATCAAGTAATGTGTTGTCTTTGTGTCCAGCTGCTGGCTCAGGACTCCAGCAGTGGGAAGTCATCAGACCCCACCGTGTGGCTGGACAGACTGGCTGTTATCTTCAGGTTAGACCCAACCTTTCCACCAATGCGCTTTATGCCAGAGCTCACTGTTTGTAAAATGTTTTATTGGATTGTGACTACTTCTAGTCCTCTGAGAAAACCGTTGTTTCCTACTAACACTCTTGAAAATGATTTTAAGGTTTCTAGTGGTTTAATCTATTAATTAGCTGTACATGGATTTGTTTGTTTGATTGATTGGTTTCTTTTATTTGTTTATTTATTAGTTTATTTTTACTATTAATTTTAATATTTAAACCTGGATTTTGCCATGAAAAATTAAGCCATAGAAGCTGTCATGGTGTTAAAAACAAACAAAAATAATCCTTGCATCATGGCTTTGAGACTTCAGAAAATGATAAAAATCGAGTGTAGAATTTGTTGCAGATAATTGGTTAATTTAAAGTGTACATGTCAAAAGATATTAAATGGTACGGCATCTGAATTCTACACAATATTTTCTTGATCTTAATTTGCACAATTTATCCGTGCATCGATGTTATTGTTATTGTGTAGAAAAGTGTCTTTCATTAGCATCAATGAATAAAAATCCCTTGTTTCCCTGTAAATGTTATCTTTCAATAAGTTAAATGTGTTGTGAAAGCCGTTTTTTTTTTTTTTTTTTATTATTATTATTTTTCTCCATTAGACACACAAACCCCATAGTAGAGAATGGACAAACACACCCCTGCCAGAAAGTCATTCAAGAGGTACCCTTACATGTGCGTTAACTGACACATTATTTAAGTCTGTTTTTAAAGTAGTTTCTTTCTGATCCTCATCTCTGTTCTTTGTTGTAGATCTGGCCGGTGTTGTCAGAGACGTTGAATGCCCATCAGGGTGATAACCGGATAGTGGAGCGCTGCTGCCGCTGCTTGAGATTTGCAGTGCGTTGCGTTGGCAAAGGCTCTGCTTCTCTATTACAGCCACTTGTTACCCAGGTGTGTTTGTGCCCTAAAAATGAATGTCCCCTGATCTGTATCTGTGTTTTTGGAATATAGAGCTGGTGTAGGTCTTAAAGATGTTTTTTTTTTGTGTGTTTTAGATGGTGAGCGTGTACCAGGTGTACCCTCACTCCTGTTTTCTGTACCTGGGCAGTATTCTAGTGGACGAGTATGGCATGGAGGAAGGATGTAGACAAGGCCTTTTGGATATGCTACAGGTAACGCATACAAACATACTCCAGTCTAACAACCTATAAGCCAGGGACACACCAAGCAAAAGTGATGAAAGCGAGCAAAGAAGTCATGACGGCACAGACAGAATGCTGTTCTTATTTTACGTCTTGTGCTGCGATGATGATTAAATCAGTGTTACACTCTTGCAGGCTCTCTGTATGCCGACTTTCCAGCTGTTAGAACAGCCTAATGGACTGCGCAATCACCCGGACACAGTGGATGATCTTTTTAGACTCGCCACAAGGTACCAGTTTGGTGGTTTTGTACTTCTGCCAGGGCTCCAGACTAACTTTTTTCACCTCCGTCCTGAAAAACAATTTGAACCGTCCTAAAGTGAATGTCAACCGTCCCAAAATAAAAATGTTGTTTCTGTACTTTATTATCATCTATAGTTGTTAGTCACATAATAAAAACAACATAAGTGTTTATGATATATATTATTATATTTATTTAGCTTCATTCAAAGTAGTTATCTGTAAATAGATAAAACACAGATTTAATAAAAATTAATCTAGATACAGATTTAACTACTGTGACTTAAATATCTTAAAATTAAATAAAACCACTTTTCCTAGAGTAGAACAGTCTTCTTTTCAATTAATGATATTTGCATTCTTTTTAACTTGCATACATCATGACTTTATTTTTTCAAGCAGCAGACATATTTATTTGTATGAATTAAATATAATGAATCCTTATTAAAGCTTTTAACGAGCAGTGAATACTTTTCTCTTTTTTTTTCGTTGCTTGAATATTAAGGACACAGACCGCATTACTGTCACTTTAAGACATCGGATCAAATGCACTGATGCACATCCGATACACTCACAACTGTTTAAGACATAACCGGCATAGTTTACATGAATACTCTCCAAAAACGGACATTTAGACAATGTTGTGTGTATTATTTTGTCCATTCAGACACGAAAGAGAGCTCAATTCAGTACTCCCTCGCTGTATAGGTTTCTATGGCTGCAAGCTTCGGTCGTGTGTATGCGCACAGAAAACCGCACCGAATATAGCTTTTTTTGTGTCGTCACTCTTATTCAGATCTTTAAGTGCGCTTTACTAATTCTCCCAGACGTTTACATTTTTTTTACGTTTTATGAGACATGCAGTGCATGCCAACTCGCTGGGTAGATCAGCACGTTACAGTAGGCTACAAATGTGCGCATCTACCACAAACGCAGGACATCAGTTCTGACTGGATCTCTGCCCAAATCGTCACTATCTAACATTTTGGTCTAGTTTTTATTCACTGAATATCCGTTGTTTAACCAGCGCAACATATTTGCGATGTCATGAAGCCATTTGATAGATGTACTGCGGAACGAGTCTCCGCGAGTAGCCAGCCAGTGAAAGTATAACTATAGTAACATCATGAGAAGACACGCTCCGTTGTAGTCAGCGCTTGGTCGGTTCATTTTGACATTTTGTAAGTAAGTTAGCCTAATAGGCTAGTAATAAATGAACACACATACAAAAATGTCTTTCGTTCTGTAGGCGTCCTGGAGAATATTTCTGTTCGTCCTAAACACATTTTCTATCGTCCCCAGGACGATAGGACTCCGTTAGTCTCGAGCCCTGACTTCTGCAGAAGTGTTAGGAAAAACAAGCAACTTGAAATAAAACAAGCTCAAAATAAGTGACTTGTCACACCAAAATAATGTACATTAAGATATTCACCCATTTTCTCTCATTATTTCAGGTTTGTCCAGCGCAGTCCGGTCACGCTACTGAGCAGCAATATTATCATCCACATCATCCAGTGTGCCATCGCTGCCACCACCCTGGACCATCGAGATGCCAACTGCAGCGTAATGAAGTTCATCAGAGACCTTATTCACACAGGGGTCTCCAATGACGTAAGTGGCACTGTTGAACCAATCGTAAGACCTTGTATATTACGTTGTCGTTCCTGTTCATTCATTGCACATAACTTATTTTCCTCTCTTTCAGCATGAGGATGACTTTGAGGTGCGAAAGCGTCTGATTGGCCAGGCGATGGAGCAGCACGGGCTGCAGCTAGTGACTCAGCTGATCAACACCTGCTGTTTCTGCCTGCCGCCTTACACTCTGCCTGATGTGGCGGAGGTACTCTGGGAGATCATGCTCTTTGATCGGCCGGTATGTTTTCAACCTTTCTGAACACGCACCGCTTTTTGAACATTGCTCAAATACAGATTCATATTTACATTTAATTTGACAGCTGCGTTTATGTAAAGTGACTTGCATTAAAGCAGAAAAGAGGTCTTGTATTTAATTTAAGTTTTTTTTATTATTATTTTTTTTTTTTACATTTTATTGAAATTTTATTATTTAGTCTAATTTTAATTTTAGCAGTGCTTTTCTCATCACCCAGAATAAAATTTGTGGCTGAATTGCATCTTATTTTAATTCCTTAATTTCCTTTTCCTTTAATTTTATTATTATTTTATGTTGTGATAACCACAAGATGTTTTTCTACTTTTTTTAAAGACTTTTTAAATGTTTATTTGTGTCTAGACGTTTTGTCGCTGGCTGGAAACCGCACTGAAGGGTCTTCCAAAAGAAACAGCAGGAGGCGCTGTATCAGTCACACACAAGCAGCTCACAGACTTCCATAAGCAGGTCACAAGGTGAGTTTGTCTGTGGCTGCCGTCACCTGAGCCTTCGTTAACAGCACTGGCATTAGGATAATTTCATTACACTCCCGAAATAAATTGGCCTGTTCCCTAATTAAAAAGTGCTTTTGTCCACAATGCAAAGTAATATAGTGCTCATCAGTGTTGATTACAGGCAGCATTTGTCTTTTGAGGTATTGCAAGCTGGTGCACATACAGTTTTCCCTGCGATTAGCTCGACATGGCAAGCCTAAACAAGTACCCATAACCAGTCGTCCAGGAGGGTGAAGTATTTCATACTTCAGCAAGTCTTGACCTGAGAAACAAGGAGCCTCCCAGCGTGGTGTAATGTACAGATGCCAAATACATATTCTGACAGCGCAGAATGAGTCACAGCCTTTCTTGGGAAGTCCAAACCACGCCAGACTGATGCAGTGCCGTTGCGTTGCTCGCCCATCCTGTCGGCGTGTTTTTACTGTGATTTAGTAATAATAGGCCAAATTATTGTTCAGCAGTTTGTTAAATTGATGCTAATTTGTTCTCTCTACCCCAGTGCAGAGGAATGTAAACAGGTTTGTTGGGCGATAAGAGAGTTTACAAGGCTGTACCGATAGCTGTCTTTTACCTGCTGATGCTGCAAGACCAGGTGAGAGAAGCATATTAAAACAAAAATTTGTCTCTTGGGCAACAGGGAAATATTTTTCAAGAAATAAAATATATTTACTAATCTAAATGATGATTAAATCTGTCTCATTGTGTAACAGGGAATTTTTTTTCAGGAAATAAAATATTTTTACTTATCTAAATAATTAAATCAATTAATTTAAATGAGATGTATGGATTTTTTTGCTCTTTTATTTTAATACATTTCTAAGTTAGACTTTTCTTATCTCATTCTTATGTTTGTAAATTATTTTAAACTACATTTTAAATGAACATATATATACTCAGGCCTGGATTTCTCTCAAATCCAATCTATTTTTTTTTTCTCACAATCAGACAAAAATATATATTTTACATCACAAAGACTGGAAAAGTCTTGTAAATTCATTGGTCAGAGTTGTGGGAACCCTGTAAATGATAAAGTTATTATAAAATTCTCTTTTCCTCTGCAGGTCAGATTTTTTTGTTTTGCTAACATTTGGAGGAAGTGGCAAAGGGAGCCATGATGACCACTGTTGATAAACTAAAGGGAACTCTTGCATGAAGGATTTGTGGGACTTGGCACCATGGGAAAGCCAACCAATTGGATTGGAGCTTTGGAGTGGCAGGGTTTCAGGAAAAGCAAATTGCCTTGTGGGTGTCTCAAGACCGCAGCCCCATCCCTCCCTTTTACCCCTCCAAGCACACCGATGCCAGCTGCAGCGAGAGAGGGGTTTCGGAAGGGACATCGTCGTCTTGAGAGGGGGTGGGCCATCGAATGGACATTGAAACGTATACACCCATTTCAACGTCTGCATCAGTCGGATTTTTGGGGATCCATCAAAAAACAAAAAACAACAAAAAAATAAGGATGTGCCTGGTTGCAAATCATAATGCATCGTTAAAAAAAAAGACTTGTACGTTTTTAAAAACAAAATGGAGATTTATTTTCATGGACGTGTGTTTAGAGATCAAGACATGGCTTTGCTGCCAGTGCCATACAAATGATTACCAAACTAAAGATTGTCACAGCAGCAGCCTGCGCCTGTGGGACATTTGCAAAGGGGAGAATCTTGGGAGAGTTGGTGTCACCCTTGATCTTTTTAAAGTTGGCTGGGATTTTATCCGTACAGGTTATGCTGTAAATTATGGAGGGGACTGACTGGCAGGTGTTTTTTTTTTTTTTTGTTCTTTCACTATGTTGGCATATCTCAAGAGACTCTGAGATCATCTTAGGAGCATGACCGACTGATTGGGCGAAATAAAATCCAACATTGTGAGGAACAAACTAATCTTTGTCTCGAGTATCTTTTCCGATGCACTTGTGTGTTTGAGAACTGATTTACACTTTTTCTGCAGCTCTAGGAACCTGTTTGACCAGGTTTCATTTTAAGAAAGTTACATGGGTCCTTTAGGTCTTGTTTTCTGAGTCACAGAGTAAATTGAACCCTCTTCTATTGTTTAGGCCCTACAATCATGCGTCTCTCACAATTGCACGTGTTAACCATCAGGTCACTCCTCCCGCGTCCCATTTGCTGAATGAGCGTACATAGTCATATCCGTTCAAGTACGACAGGTTCATGTTACTGGCACGGACCTTATAGGATGATGTCAGCATATGTCATCCGCCTGCTCGTAATGTTTGCAAGGAACTTGCATAAAATGAGTCTTAAATCTATGAGTGACAGCTTATTTAAGGTTTTAACAGTTGTACTAACGTCGAGTAGACGCTCAAATGTTCATTGGGTGAATCATACAGTGGTAACCTGATCATGCCAGCAACCATTTAAAATACTGCAATGGTATTTATTGAAATCTAACATTTTAAAAGACAAGTTAACCAAGACATAATAAAAAAATAAAAAAACGGGGAAAAAAAGTGTCAAGAGGTCTGGTCATATATATATATATATATATATATATAGTCTAGTGTTCAAAGGTACTGAAAGGACCTCCAATTTTGAGCAGGCAATGAACGATGGTGAAGGTAATGGAAACATGGGTTCCTCTTTTAGTTAATGGATGTTCTGAGGCCAGGTGGGGTGTGTGTTTTGAGACTGCAACAGTCTATGGAGCTCTTTGAACTGCTCCACCGTCTGGTCTTTCAAGTCGGGGTTGGAGATCTGCAACCGAATGCTGTCTGTAGACCACGAAAGCTCGCCTGAAAACATCTCAGTAAGGATTCTTGCAACAACTGGAACCACCTAGGAAAAAAATGACAGCATAAACTTTCAGTATGAGCACATGCTGTTTTTTTTTTTTTTGGTGTGAAAATTGATAAAGCAATCTATGCTAGGTTTGACAGTTGTTAAATTATAAAACATAGTTGTGGTTCTGGATGTTGATTGGCTAATAGACACTATAACAGCTATGACAATGTTGATTGTCTTAAATACACTAAAATAACAGCTATGATGTGAAACATCTGTTCACCTAGTTAGAGCTATGCTATATTGTAAACACAATGCCGTACGTCATTGCTAACAACTCAATTTGGCAATACAGCACGAACACCTTGTACACCTTCCTGCATAAAGAAATGACTAACGTCTTCACACTCCAAATGAAACCAACAAACATAGATTTCATCTTCACACCTGGACAATGATGAGCTTTTTCTCCTTGGGCTTTCTGTCTGGCCAGTCCTCTCCGAAGCAGAAGTAGATCTCAAAGGGTGGTGGAGTTGGTGCCTCCCCTTTCTGATACAAAATGAGATCTGAGGAGGGAAAAACAAAACCCACTAAATTATCACATATCAAATCAATGATTTCTGGTGGTCAAATGCATTTTTGGTGCCTCTTGTGAAGTTCATGCATGAGTTTGGAAGTGATTTTTACATATACTGAATAAAGTTCTCTTTTTCACTTCCCACCAAAGACAGGAAGCTTCTGTAGCACAAGTGCAACAAAATAAGAGCAAAGGGTGTTGAATTTGCAGTTTATGTATTTTGTCAATCTTGTGCTGCCACAGAGAATGAATGTGAATGTTTTGTCGCCTCAGTGTTACATGCATCAAGGTTTATAGCTATTCTTCATCAACAGTACATACAGTGTGTCAAAATTAATAATTCATTCTGATCAATATTACTTCCACTATGATTCTTCCAAACTCTGAAACTTGAAGCTCAAATAAAATCCAGAGGTTGCCAATTGTAACATTGGGTTGGAATTAATATATGTTCAATTGTTTGTTATTGCTGTAATGCAGTCACAATAAATATAACATCATGATAATTGAAATCCAAAACTGGTTCCTCTTACCCTGAAGGAAGTTGTTCAGACTGAAGACCCTTATCTTCATCTCTCTTTCCATTGGATTGGGCGGCCCCTGCTCAGGCACACCTGGCCCAGACCAGAACACTTTACACTGGCACAACCTGATGGCATAGATATCTTGTCCCCTGATCTCCAAAATCAGCCCTCGGTCCATCACATCCAGCAGATGATCGGTGTAGAACCTCTGCTTTTCATTCGGGATCACAGCGGTTCCTGGAAACAGTACCTGCTGAAGCGTGACTGGACCGAACAGCTCCACCTGCTCTGGTGTGGGTGCCAGGTTACCATAGTAAAGTCTACAACCCTGAGGGTTACTGACAGTCAAAGAACCAGCTGTCCGACCCCTATATTGGAACTTGATATCCAGATCAGTTACTAGAAGAGAAAAAGAATGACCATTTTATCATCATTCACTTCTTAGTTTTCTCTCTTTTGTGGAATACAAAAAGATGTATTCACAAATAAACATATAAAATACAAATAAAATACAAAGGGAATTGTAAAAGTGGTCCGTATGACTCCCAAGTCTTCTGGAGCCATATGTAAGGTTTGTGTGAGAAATAAAAAAAAAAATATATTAATATCAAATATTAAATCACTGATAATTTTCTTAACAGCTCACAAATTTAACAAACCTTTCTGTATCTGGCGTATCAAGAAGTGTTAGGCCAGGTCTGACATCAATGATGCCAGATGTCAATGATGCTAAACATTGTAACCAATCATGTGCCAAAATTGAAAATGCACATATTAAATAATTAAATAGCAATGACTTTTTGTAATTGTGTTCACCATTAACTTGCATTGTATGGAAAAGAGCAGCATGAACATCCAGCCTAACATTCTCCTTTTGTGGTCTTTTAGAACGACATGATGGTATATGATGACAGACCTTTCATTTTTGGATGAAGTATTTCTTAAATAAAAGATTCTCAGTCTAACAAATTAAATTTTTATAATACAGCCAAGGTGTGCACCGTATGATGTGCCTCTATGCACGCTCTTGCAAAGTCATTTAACATCAGCATTACTCAAAATAAGAGGGTGGGACTAGACTTTTTCTGAGATGTAGGTATGTCTTCATCATAAATTGCAACATTAATCCAGAATAACAAGGCATTAGAGGCTTACAGGGCAACATGTGTGGACTGCTCAGCAGCTCTGAGATGCAGGGATGAACCTGGTTCTCCGCTTGAGATGGCACCTCTTGCATCAGTGTATCCACTATGGTTGGAGGGCCAACAGAATGAGAGACTACATCCTGAAGAACAGGAGGAGGAATGACTCCAGACCCCATTTCCATACCATTCGAGAGTCCTCCACCATGAATGGGATATGATCCCTGCTCAATTTTGATTGCACTGTGATTGGAAAATTCAGGAGGTCCTGTGCCGGGCTGGGCAAGATGAGTGGTCATAGGAGCACCTCCGTTGGGGTTATTATGGATAATTTCTCCTAATAGGTTCATTTGAGGGTTATGGTGGGCAGTATTATAGCCATCGCCAATAGAAGATGTGAACGGAACGTCAACTCTAGTAGGGTATGCCGAGTAGCTGGAAGGGTCTATCGGAAAATATAATATTTTTTAGTTTTAGATTTATATTTCAATTGTTTTCCAAATGACATCTACATTGAATAAATCTTACCAATGGAGAGTTTGACAAAGTTTTGCAGCTAAAAAAAAAAAAAAAAAATTCAATTACAATATGAAGAAAATAGCAAAAGTCATGTTGATTTTACCATTTATTTATTCCAACAGTTATTCCTCCACGCTCCATGCTCTTCAGCACTTACCTCCTCTTCCTCTTCCTCACCAGCATCTAAAATCAACAAAAGAAGAGATGATTTATTGGCTCATCCATTTTTTATCCCTCACTGACTAGGCATGCATTCCGGGTCTTTACCTCCATTGACTGACTGGTCGCACACCTCATAGATCTTATAAGGCTGGACGGGGGTGTCCTTAGTGCCATCATAGTGGAGTCCGAACTCTCGGCTTTTGTTAAGTGCACAGCGGAGGTTAGCCTTCCATTTTGCTGGATCTGGCTCATCTACTCCTTCCTGGTACTTGCCTGTTTCCAGAGCCCAAGCCTGCAGAGCAAAATGAGTGGATGAAGGGATGCTTATGGGAAATGTCTAGTCATGTCTTGTCTTTTTATTAAATAGAGAATGGCCTGGTTTCACAGACAGAGCTTAGATTAGGCCTTGGTTAAATTAGGATATTTAAGTAGCTTTTATAAATGTGCCTTAAAAATACATTACTGGTGTGCATCTTGAGACAAAACACTGGCACTGACATATTTTAAGATAGGACAGTGCAAGCTCCTTTCAGTTAAGACAGCTCAAACATGTATTTTTGTCTGGGACTAGGCTTAAACATTGTCTGTAAAACCAGGCAAATGGGTCTTAAGTTAAGTTACAGTCCATTCCGAGTGTAATGAGGGGTGGGGCATTCCTATTTTAGCATTTGATTGGGCAAAATCTGCATTGTGCAGGATGAGTCAACAATATTTTGGTCTGTTTCCAGAAAGACTAAATTTGTTGATTTTAAAGCATATCCCTGCTAATCGTGGAGTTTGTTAATACACCATGCATAAAGACGCAACAAAACTGCCAAAAAAACAACTCTAATTTTGCTTTCACAGGTTCTTTAACCTCAAGGTTCTAAACTTTTCATGACTTCCTCTTAAAATCTTGCTGCAGTTGAGTCAAGTGGAATTGAAACTCCAGTTTTAGTTCTCAAAAAGGGTGGTTGCAAAAGTACTGAAAAGCCTATCTTTGAACTAGAACTTGTAAATACAGACATTTAATGGTTCAATGTTTCAATTTTCAAAAGCACGTAAGGACAGCGGTTCACTTTTCAATCATTTTCTGTTATTGGAAGTAATAAATTCTGAAAAGTTAAACTAGTAGGCATTTCAGTATATTGAAACTCTAAAGCAGCCCAAAATGTCCCCCTAGTTCTAACTTTAGAACAGAATAAGGGTTGTGACAAAGAATGTAACCTCAGCATCCAGATGATAATCTTGGGTTGGTGTTGAATTGAAGCTCATATTATGGGTAAATGTACTATTGCAACATCCACAAAAAGGGTTATAAACAGCACGGGTGATGCCAAAACCATATGATTCACCTTAAATATAGTGTTCTCCTCTTCCAGGGTAGGCATATGACGAGTGGCGTGTCTCCATGGGATCCGGAACAGTCTGCGCTCTTGATTGAGCCAGTGCAGTCCTGGATATTTCCCACTGTTAATCTGGTGGAGTGAGAAATGTTTACTTTACTAATGTAGAACTTGCTCAGGGTGTCAAGATTTCAAATGATATTCCTTCTATTATTCCCTCCATTTTAGATGCTGATATCTGGAAGTACGAAAGCAAGATGGCAGCCAGGCACTGATACCTTTCCAATCTGTTTGAAGCATTGATGATGAGGTTAATATTGTGTCAAGTGTTTGAAACAGGGGTATGGTAAATCCCCAGAGTGGTTTTATGAATCTCTTTGTTGGTTTGGAAATATGGTTAAAACTATTCTATAACCAATTTTTTCATTTACTCAACTCACAAATTTGAAAGCATATAGTGACCAGAGACTTTTAAGTTTAAAAAAACAACAAAAATCTCCATTTTGGTGGGGTTTAGCAAAAAATGGCATTTGTTTTTAAGCAAAAAATGAAAAATTAAAACTTTTTTTTTTTTTTTCTCAACGCAGCGAATTCAGAGTGTTATGAACTCTGCGTGGGGAAATCTTTAGTCCTCAAGAGAAAATCTCAATTGCGTGGATTCCTATTGACTTTTCTGGATTTCACAATTCTGCAATGCACACCTTTAAAACAAATTATAGGTGTCAAAGTAGTCTATCCAACTTTTGCACTATATTCCGTTTCTGATGTCATCTGAGGAAAAGACAAATTTAAGTTGTTATCCACTGAAAAGAACATACCCTCTGCTGTAGAACTCATATCATTTGCGCGTCATGACTGGTCATCTGACATGAGAGTAAAATTTGCAAATGGCATAATAAGAGTAATTAGAACTACTTTCATGGTGCTTTTTGTTCATGTACAGTGCTTTACCTGGTCATCGTTCGCTTTAATTGTATTAAAAGAGAATCTGCTTTTTATGTTCCACATGAGAAAGTCATTCAGGTTTGGAATGACATGAGGGTAAGTAAATGATGCCAGGATTATAATTTTTGGGTGAACGATCTCTTTAAAATCCATGATCAAAAAGGTCACAATGTGATTAATAGATCACAATTCACCTGTGCCAGCAGCCATGGCTTCAGACGAATCCTCCGTGGTTGACCACTCATGGTGCTGGAGAACGAGGGGGTCAGAGGAGGTGGTAATGTGAACACTTATTTTGGTCAGCAATTATAGCACTGGGGCAAAAAAAAAGAAAAAAAAAACGGAATAGTTACATTGTTGACAGATGATTTAGTCTGGAAGTTGGCAACTATCAGAGAAGAACATAATTAAAAGTTGAATCTGCAAAGTTGGCACAACCAAAGAGATGCTGACAAAGGGACAAGCTGAAAAAACATCTTATACAACAACAAAAAAATTAGGGGAATTTTAGGGCAACAAGTCGAATAAATCTTTAGCACAAAAGCAGCACAATGACAAATGTGACAAGACGTGAGCCTTCAGGCCTCTGCCAAGTCCTCAAATCGCTGCTATAAAAGCAGGTGCTCGTGGGAAAACAGAAAGCATGTGGGATATGGGTATTTAGTTTTTTAAAAGCTCAGTAGCGGGGAGGTCATGTTACCTCTGTAAATAAACGTCAAACATGACTGAGCACAATAACAGCCAAGATCGAACGCCACCATTAGCACAGTCCGCTTTTATAAGGGGGGGGGGTAAGGCCAAGGTGCTGATGTAATAGCTGTGTATCTGACTTATGCAGAAATGAAAAAGAGGCTGTGAAACTTTCAAGGCCATTTCTTATTAAACACACTAACAGTCATAAGACGACTTGTGAGCTTTTTCAATGAGTGTAATGGTTTCTTGATATTGCACTCCCACGAAGGAAGTTATAAATACTACTAAATTCATTCATTATGAATTGATGAGGAACAATTGTTAACCAAACGCTAAGAGTAATTTTGATTTGGTGTAGGATAGAGAAGTAGATGAAGTTCCCAAATAAAGAAAATCTGTTCAGTGTTTTCCAGCTAAGTTCCTTTAACTCTCTATTGCACGGTTATCTCTATAGGTAACAAACCCAGTTCTCTACTTTTCAAGCATATAATAGGGTTAATAATGAAGGTCCCCCAAAAAGCTATTTTTTTATTTATTTTTCATCCATAAAAAAAATTAAGGAACTATTTATAGTCAAATAAATTATGTTTATGTTATGAGCTAAAAGCAACGTGTGTCTCAACACAGTTGAGTTAAATTAAAAGTTAAAAGTTAAATTAATAGAGATAATTCTATTAAGATACGGTCAGCAGTTAAAGCACTTTTGTTTAGAATTCACCCACTTTCTTTTCAGATATTTAAAAATAAATGTAACTTATTATTTAATTTATTTTCATTGTCATGTCATTTCCTTCCTAAAATAATAATAAATATTTTCATTTTTAATTTATTTATTTTAAATTATTATTTATATAGCATATTTTCTGTTTTTAGATTTTAGTAATGAGGTCAAATGTATGCAAATAACTTTAAATAGCTTTGGTTTCAAAGTACAAGCAAAAGATAAGGGTTAGATATTGACTGATATTATGCTTTTAAAATGAGTAACATGCAAAAATACACACAAAAGATACACATCACCAATTACTCGAGAAACCACAATGTTGCCAAAACGCCCATTTAATTCCCACCTGTCCAAATATAACACGCGACAAAACCCATCCAGAATCAATTATCTGTCAATTTTGCACATGTTGAACAAACCTAAAATCACTTACCTGCAGTGAAAAGTATCCAAACTTTGAATCGGGCTCAGTTCAGCGATTACCTGACGGGCTCATATAGATCAGGTGAGGTTCACATCCGCGTCGGTTCGTCCTCTCGGCTCCAGCAGATCAAGTGTCCGTGGACTGACTGATCCCTGCTCTCCAGGAGGACTCTTTCATATCCATGTTGGGTTTTTTTTACAAGCATGAGACGACATAAACGTATTTGCAGAAGTAGAACAGGTACCACCCTTCCGGATGACAGGGGCTAATGTAAACGGAAGTGGTGCGTGTTTCATTTTTCATACATGTCCTGTGACCCTGTGTTGTAGTGTTTATCATTTCACAACAAGAAAATGCCATAGGTCATATCATTTGGCAAAATAAGAGAGGTAAATACTAGTTTTATTAGACTGTTAAGTGCTGTTTTGAAGTCGGTATCCCATTAGTGCAGAATTTATGAACTAAACATTCACTAAATATGCCAAATGACAGAAATACAAAAATGCTCATTTAATAAGTCTGTTCGTAGGTTATATTAAGTGTTGTTTAGACTTTAAACTGCAATGCGTTTATTTGTTCACTAGGTGGGTTCTGTGACTGTGTTGGTATTTGTTGAGACGTCATGTGACCAAAGGGGAACGAAAGGGAGTGACAGAGGGTTGTTATTATTGTTTTATTTAGGCTTTTCCTTTCTTTCTTTATTATTTTTATTTATTTAAATTTTTAATTATACTGTATATTATTTTTTATATTTGTTGTAGTCTACCTTTGTTCAATTTGTACATTACTATTATAATATATATATATATATATATATATATATATATATATATATATATATATATATATATATATAATATAAACACATTTTGGAATTATAGGCCTAATATTAACTTTTCAGTGCATATATTGGGTGTTTATAAAAGACACCCTTTTAGGATGGGGTCCGTGGCATCTAAAATATAAAAAAATATTGCATTACATATTACAAATATTATATTCATGCGATAGTGTTGGCTTAGATATGTATATTGTTAAAGAAACTATAAGTTGCATTAGTAGACCATTAAAATATATAATTAATTTGTCTTTTAATACAGGTTTCTTTCCAGATAAAATGAAGGTGGCTAAAATTATTCCACTTTTTAAATCTGGTGATAGGCATAGTCTCACAAATTATAGGCCTATATCTTTGCTTTCTCAATTTTCAAAAATTTTGGAGAAGCTTTTTGTTAAAAAATTTGATTATTTTCTTGAAAAACATTCTTTTATACATGATAATCAGTTTGGGTTTCGAAGTACCCGCTCAACAGCTATGGCTTTGATGAAAATCACAGAAGACATCACTACAGAATTGGAGAATAAAAATCACACAGTTGGTGTTTTTATTGACCTTAAAAAGGCCTTCGACACTCTTGATCATGGAATATTGATATCTAAATTACAGACATATGGAATTAGAGGTGTAGGATTAAACTGGATTATTAGTTATTTAGAAAATAGACAACAATATGTAGAGTATATAGGCCATGAATCTAAGTTGGAAATAATACAGTGTGGAGTCCCTCAAGGCTCTGTGCTGGGGCCTAAATTATTTACTTTATATATTAATGATCTCTGTGATGAATCAAAGATTTTACGTTTTGTTCTTTTTGCGGACGATACTATTTTTTTTTTGCATCGGGGAAGAACATAAAAATATTAATGAATACTATTGAACAAAAATTGGTCCTACTTCAGAAATTGTTTAATAAAAATAAACTGTCTTTAAATTTAAGTAAAACAAAATTTATGTTGTTTACAAATCAAAAATGCCCTGAAAAAGTTTGTTTGACTTTAAATGGAATAACTATTGAGAGAGTGTCAGAATTTAGGTTTTTAGGAGTACTCATTGATGAAAAATTTAAATGGAAGTCACATATAGCTTATGTAAGAAATAAAATTTGTAAAAACATTTCCGTTTTGAGTAAAGTAAAGTTTATGTTAAATTATAAGGCAATGAGAATCCAATATTGTTCCTTTATTTTGCCATATTTTATGTATTGTTTGGAGATATGGGGTAATTCTTATTTTACTAATTTAATGCCCTTATTTATTTAGCAAAAAAGGGCCATAATAATAATTAATGGAGTTACTCCAAGAGAACATACTACAGGACTGTTTCTGGAGTCAGGTGTATTCAAATTGAAGGATTTGGTTGCTTTACAAACTTTATTAGTTGTTCATAAAGCAAAACACTGCCTGTTACCGCATGGACTGCAAACCCTTTTTACTGTAAATAGTGAGACAAGTAGAAGAAATAATGACTTTAAACAACCTTTTGCTGGAAATACATTCAAACAAATGTGTGTTTCAGTTTCTGGTGTGAAAAGATGGAATTTTCTAGAAATGATCTAAAATGTTGTTCAAACATTCTACAATTTAAATACAAGTACAGTGGTGTGAATAAGTTAGGACACCCATGCTAAAGTTGCCTAAAAAGAGGAATAAAATATCATCTTTTGGAAATTGATCTTAATGCCTTAATTAGAAAAATTAGGAAAAATCCAACCTTTAAGGACACAAATTTTCTTTGTGTATGAATAATGTATCGTAAATAAATAAATGTTCTTCCTTAAAATACAGGGTGCATAAGTCAGGCCCCCCCTATGTTAAATTCCCGTAGAGTCAGGCAGATTCTGGATCCAGGATAATATGCATCCTGATAAAGTTCCCTTGGCCTTTGGAATTAAAATAGACCCACATCATCACATTCCCTTCACCATACCTAGAGATTGGCATGGGGTACTTTCCATAAGATCATCTTTCAATGCAAATCAAACCAGCTATTAGGCTAACTGAAATAACACCATGCCAATCTCTAGGTATGGTGAAGGGAATGTGATGATGTGGGATATTTTAATTCCAAAGGCCAAGGGAACTTTATCAGGATGCATATTATCCTGGATCCATGAAATAACTGGCCTTTAAAAATAAAAATCTGCCTGACTCTGTGGGAATTTAACATAGGGGGGCCTGACTTATGCACCCTGTATTTTAAGGAAGAACATTTATTTATTTATAATACATTATTCATACACAAAGAAAATTGGTGTCCTTAAAGGTTGGATTTTTCCTCATTTTTCTAATTAAGGCATTAAGATCAATTTCCAAAAGATGATTTTTTATTCTTCTTTTTAGGCAACTTTAGCATGGGTGTCCTAACTTATTCACACCACTGTATAAACAGAGGATACTTAATTTATATAAACATGAATGTGAAAATTGATCAAATTATAACAACAATGATGGTCTCGTTGTTGTTTTTGTTGCTAGAGTTGTCATCATTGCATCATTGTTGTTTTTGTTTGTTTAGTGTTGTCTAAGCAGAATTAATAATAAAAAAAAAAAAAAATTAAAAAAAAAGAGAGAGAGAGAGAGAGAGAAAATGTTGTTATCTTTTGTCATGTCGGTGAGGCCATCTAATTTGTAATTTTGTTTTTTATTATAAGAATGGGGTAGGAGTTTATAAGATATTTTTTCTTCATCCTACTCCTGTTCTTCTTGTCATGGAATGTACTTTTGTTGTGTTTGTTGGACTTGATAAATTGCTGTTGTGGCATTTCGTGTTGCATTACCATGAAAAGAGAATAAATAAATGAAATGAAATGAAATTAAATGAAAAAACACCTTCATTAGACTAGCATAGACTACCATATGAGTTTGGTATACTTTTTTGTTTTGTTTTTATTAAGACTAAACAGCATTTTAATTCGATTTTTATTATTAATAATGTGCTTGCAGTTTTATGAGTTCGTGTTAATGAAAAGACTGCATTGAAAATTTTGGTTTAAAATTAATTCCAAGAGTATTTAAACGAAATAAGGAAAAATAAAAGAAAAAAAGTTAAAAAGTGATTCATACCGAGATTGCGCAATGACGTTTTGCGTGACCGTGCGTGACCTGCGTTTCCAGGGGAACGTGACTTGTTAGGACTCTGGCGTGCAGGTATTCAGTCGCTTTGTTACATTAAATAAATATTTCTATATTTTTTCTAACAATTTTTCTTTTGATCTTAAAACGATCTTAGACTAAGGCGTCTGTTTTTTAATCCGGTGCATTGTCATTTTAAACTTTACTAGTGTTGTGATAGAAATCAGGTCACATTCATTGATGTGGACCAGGTTTAAACCTGAAAAGTTTTTTTTTTTTTTTTTTTTTTTTTTGCACCTTTAATGTTGTGGTATGAATGCTGAAAAGTTTGTTTTTAAATTAGACTTTTTATTTGGTTTTCATTGTTTTGAGAATGACTGGGGAAATAACAAGCACACACCGGTTTGCTAGCAACTTCAAAAGTTTGGATCTCCAAATGATGGTCCACAGTCAAGAGGTTCAGAACCTTCTGGGACCTCTTTCACTACTCTGCCACATCAATGGTGACAGGACGACAGGTTAGTACTTTCTTTACAAACTTTCACTAGTTAAATTATTCTTGAAGTTTTGACATCAATATTACAGTTTTGCTGATTTACAAATTCATCTTCAGACAGGTCTAAGGTCAGATCAGAGTCTTCAGCTTATAAGAAGGATAAAAGCATTCCTACCTCTTTGACACAGTTGTGCAAACAGCTGGAGGAGATAATCATCCAGAAGTCACAACATTACTCCATCTGCCATGAAGACAGAGAGTCTCTGGTCAGTCTCAAACAGATATTCAAATATTCATCATCTGAAGTATTTTGCACCGTACAGTAGGCCCTATTGCAGATGAATTTTTTTATCAGATTGGATTCTCCTAATCCACCAAAAGCATCATATGCCAATTTTTGACAATTAAATAGAGAATTAGAGGGACTTTTCATAATGTTTAGGTCAAAATTATACATTTGTGCATTTGATTTTTTTCTTTATGTTTATTGCTGTTCTTTATTAGATGTATGATATGTTATGTTTTTATGATTGTAATTATATTATTTCTCATGCATATAAAATCTATAGAGAAAATAAAGCCAAAACAGATGTTGAGTTGTACAGTTAGAGTTTATGCTGTCAATCTCAAACTTAAAATACTCCCAGAAGTATAAATTATTTTTGAAATAAGTTTATGTGATATATCCCTTTTGCTTTTGACCTTCAGACTGCAGTGTTGACCTCTGAGCTGGGTCTGATCTGGCAGAACCTGAAAACCCCGTCTGTGGACACCACACTGTCCCAGGAAGAGAAAGTGCAGCTGAACTGCCAGATCTTCAGTGAAGTGCTGCACATCTGTGAGCAGCTGTTTCTTCACTACCTGCAGAAGACGAAAACTCTACAGAGGCGAGGTGTCTTCAGTGACTGTGCTAATCGCAGAAGGGTGGCAGCTCAGCTCGCTATGGACTGTACCAGACTGTGAGAGCTACTCTTTTAATCTAAATTACAGAGACTTTAACAGGCGTTGATCCCATAAAATAGGTCATTTGATGACATATAGTGTGGCATTGCTTATTCACTGTAGATTGTGACTGTTTCTATTTACAGCTTGAATGTTCGCTCCATAAGATGCAGGATTGTCACAGGAATCAAGGCTGCACGGAGGGCCAGAACAAGTGCTGTTACACAGAAGAAGACACTACAAACATGCTCTGATAGCATGGAGAGGTCCATGACGGGCAAACCACAGGAAAAAGCTGTGGAGGATGACCTCAAGGAGGTGCGTTTGTGTGCATGCGTGTTGTAAAGAAAGACAGTATGGTCAAATTAATACGTTTCTATGTGTCCAGATTCAGGAGAAAATCAGGGAGCTGGATCTGCAACATGTGTATGATCTCCTGCCCTGCCACATGATGCCAATCTTCTATAAGACAGACACAAGGTGTACGGCAAGATACACAGATACGTTTAGGGATAGTTTACTCACCCTCGTGTTGTTCCAAACCTGCAATGTTGTTTTGGTTGATTGACAGATAGATAGATATATAGATAGATAGATAGATAAATAGATTAAGGACACTGTAATTTGTGCATGTGTCCAGGTTCCACAGCTCGCATGGCCAGTATACCGACACAAGAGGAGGATCAGAGTCCCAGTCAAAACCGGTTGTTCCGAATGAAGGTGACCAGGATTTTTTAAGCAATTGCACTGCACAAATTCCATAGTGCAACTTTTCAAACTTTCAACTTTTTCCTCCCTCTCAGGGATGTCATTCCATGCCTGACCTACAGAGGGAGACACTGCTAGAGGAGCTGGAGATAAAGCTGCCCAAACGGCCTCCATCCCCATTGGTCCTACTGTCCACAGATCCTCACTCCAGCCTGGAGAAACGCATCAGTCCTGGGGAGGATCTGAGGAGGTTGGGCTGTAACGAAATACCCATACAACATCTGAATCACAGTGTTCTATGTGCATGAGTAATCGGAACTGAAACTGCATTTGTGCGTATGTGTGTTTTTTTTTTTTAGATTATTAAAAGAAAGCGATTACAAGGATGACAGTATTTGTGAGACAGATCTTATAGAAGCCATGATCTGTTTTAATTCTAGCAGACTCCAAGGGCTCAAACAAAGACTACAGGTACAGAAATAAACTCACTGCGGCCATAATCGTGTGCAGTATACCTGAGCCATCTGCAAATGTGATTTACAGTTGTTTCATGGGCATTTCTTTCTAGAAAATGATGGAGGAAGAAGAGAAAACAAAGAAGCACAAAGTTCTTGTGGAGAAACCTTCACACACACAAGGAGACATGGCCATAGTGGCGGTTTCACCTCACACCATTGTGCGCACAACAGCAGCCAGAGCGTCTGATAGGGTTTTCCCAGAGACCATCAAACTGTACCCACCAGTCTATAATGACCTCAATAAAGAGGTGCTACTCATATCACAGCAGTGTTATTTTAGTATTTTATATATATACATTATACATATCCCTCCTACATTGTAGCTACGACATCTAATTTGGCATATGTAGGACTTACCTGTATAATCATTCTAAACCTCTAGATCGATTCAGCATCGGTTACTCAGATGGATCGGAACTTGATTGGAGAAAATATAGAAATAAGCAAAGTCTATGACGAGTTATCCAAAAGTATTTCAACTAAGTATTTCAACTTTGATGAGGTAAGCTGAGTTAGAGTTTGTGGACTCAAATGTAGATATTTTGTTGGTGACATCACAACATCCTCATATCATGAAGTTGAGAATATTAAAAGCAGCTTTCTATATTTAAAGGACCCCAGGATTGAGCCTGCTCTGACAAATGCCACATGCTGCTCAAAAAGAGTAATGAATGACAAACTAATCAACCCATCACTCAGGAAGCTCAGCCCATACAGCATATCCCACAGGTGTTCTCTTCTTCCTTATTATCTGTGTTTGTGGTTATTTGGTACCCCGAAATGATATAAAATCTATTTAACGACATAAATGTAGAGAGAGAATAAAGAGGTCTGAGAACAGAATGAGGCCTGTGGATGCGACTGCACGAGCGTACAGAGCTTGGTTTCAGTGGTGGAGGTGTCAACTATCAGTGGATGATTATCTTAACTACATTTCCAACCAGGTAAGTTTATAATAGCAGTGTGTTTATAAACGATTAATGCTAAATGTATTCAGGATGCAGGATCAATTGTGGATTTGAACAGTGCTTGTGTTATTTTGAAGGACTCTGATTATCTGTCAGTGCTGTTTCACCTGTATGACAGTGATGATGATGAAGAGGCGGAGAGACACAAGCTGGCTCAGCTGCAGAGAGACAAGAGGAGAAGGTCTTGTATTAACAGTTGGCATTCATTTCTAGTTCTTTACTCTGAGAATGACACATAATGACTTGCGGTTGTTTCGTCCATGAGACAACACTTCTAATACTGAGAATGTGACTGTCATCAAATGGTTAAACACAAATGTTTTGCCTGTCCCATTTATTTTATTTCTATAATTAAATCAAAGTTAGCCTGTAGATTTAGCTTCTAATTCTTATCTGACCGTCATCTCTTCCAGAAGGCAGCAGGAAAGGATCAGTTCACTTAGGAGACGGAAACAGGAATTTGTTCCTGGATTCTGGAACATCAACACCATAAAGATGGGAGGACTGGGGAGGGAACCAGAACTGGATGGCATGTTATTGTTTTCTATTAAAAAAAAATATTGGTACATTTATGAAAATGCATTATTTAGTGTCCAAAAACGAATGAGTGACGAAGTAAACCTGTGTTTCAGAGAGACATCCAGAAGAGGAAATACAAGATGAAGTGAGTTCATGTTCTCTTCCTCATAAAATAATGCTGCTCTTCTGTTTCCACTGAATTCTGCTTCGTCTATCACGTCATGTTAGTGTTTTTTTAGGACAGATTTCTGTATAGCAGAAATAATTTTGAAACGCACAGTTGTAGCTCAAATAATCACTTTTTTGAATTAGATAGATAGATAGACAGACAGACAGACAAGCTGATAGATAGATAGATAGATAGATAGATAGATAGATAGATAGATAGATAGATAGATAGATAGATAGATAGATAGATAGATAGATAGATAGATAGATAGATAGATAGATAGATAGATATGCAGACAGACAAGGAGATAGATAGATAGATAGACAGGCAGACAGAGAACGAGATAGATAGATAGATAGATAGATAGATAGATAGATAGATAGATAGATAGATAGATAGATAGATAGATAGATAGATAGATAGATAGATAGATAGATAGATAGATAGATAGATGGATGGATGGATAGACATGCAGATAGATAGATAGATAGATAGATAGATAGATAGATAGATGGATAGACATGCAGACAGACAAGGAGATAGATAGATAGATAGATAGATAGATAGATAGATAGATAGATAGATATGCAGACAGACAAGGAGATAGATAGATAGATAGATAGATAGATAGATAGATAGATAGATAGATAGATAGATAGATAGATAGATATGCAGACAGACAAGGAGATAGATAGATAGATAGATAGATAGATAGATAGATAGATAGATAGATAGATAGATAGATAGACAGGCTGATAGATAGACAAACAGAGATAGACAGGCTGATAGATAGATAGATCGATAGATAGACAGGGACAGGCAGAAAGACAAGCTGAAAGATAGATAGACAGACAGACTGATTGATTGATTGATTGATTGATTGATTGATTGATTGATGTTCTTCAGACTGTGGGAGGAGAGGAAGATGAAGGTCCAGCTGCTGGTCTGCTGGATGAAGAACAAATGCAGGTCAGGCTGGAAAGGGTCTGGAACGCCCTGCGTCTGCCAGAAGGACAGCGACTAGACATGGCCATCAAATACAGCTCCCATGAGTACAGGGACCATCTGCAGGAGGTAGAGATCATGAGAATAAACTCGCCAGGCTTTCCATCATGATCATCAAGGTTTTTATGTTGTCACATGGATTTATTTGTGCTATCAGGCAATTGCTGCATGGGAGGAGGCTGCTCGTTTGATCCAGAAGAGGGAGCTCTTGCTCTCCAGGTTGGAGGACTTTGAGAGAGAGGCATCAGACCCCAACAGATTTTTCCAGCGAGGTACATCAGAGGCACAGAATAATGAATTTTGACCCTTGAAATTTGCTTTTGGGATGGCATATTGCCTGCATGGCTTTATATTTCGAGAAATTATTATAAAAGAATGAATCTAATACAGATTCATTGCGAATTCACAGGTTATCATGGTTCATCTATCGCTAGAATGGAGGAGGCAAGTCAAAGGGAGAATCTCAACTCTCAGATTTCAGTCGTAGACCAAGAACTGTCCAAGACTATGGGCCACATCACAACCCGTTTCAATGACAGCATCAGCTATGAGGTGAGTGCATCAAGGCACGTCATTGGTTATCTGCACTAGAAGCTGCTCGTCCTGTTGTTCATCCTTGTCGCTGATTTGGTTCTCACAGGGTCGGCCGTACAGGGAGAAGATGCGCTGGGACCGAACTGAGATGCTGTACTGGCTGCAGCAGGAGAGAAGGGTCCATACACTGGAGATGTTTGTAGAAGGACGGACGACTCTGCCTGTAAGGCTTCCTCCTCTAAACCAATGCCAGGAGCTTCACTTAGGCAGCCATCAAACTCTCCACGAACAACCTCCATCAGACTGCCAGAGAAATGGCAGATTTTAGCAACACTGTGAATTAAAAAAAAAAAACTCATGTAAGCCAAATACAGTACTAGCAAATAAAAAAAGATCTGTTCATTTTTAAAGAGCTGTTTTTATTTAGATTATTGCTTTATTTAGTATATTCTTATTAGTTGCTGAAGAAATTTCAGACTCTGAAAATAAGTGTGCTTGAGAGTTTTACATTAAAAAGTGTATTATTTATTTTATATATTATATGTATTACACACCAGTGTTATTTTAGTATCTCTGAGATACTGTTATTGTTTTTATTAATATTTTGAATTAGTTTTCATTATATTTTCATTTTAATGTATTAGTAATTTTGTTTTGTGTTTTTGTCTTTTTTATTAGTTGTTTAATATGTCTTTTTAATTTTTATTTCATTTTTAGTTATTTTAGTACATTAAGTTAAAAATGAACATATATTGCCATATAACAAAAAATATTGTTTTTAAATTGTTTTAGTTTTAGTTAAATATAATAACCCTGGTACACACTGCATGCATGTATAATTAACTGCATGCATGTATAATTAAAAGTAGTGTAGAAAATGGCAAATGATCATTATATTATTTATGATTTTGTTCATATTTTAACTGACAAACCTGTTGGTTGAATATGTTACATGGATTAGACAGAGGAAATATGCTGCCCAAAAATTGTATCTTTATTTTACTATTTAATATGCAAAAATCACTTTTTTACGTAACTAAACATTCTCTGTTTATAAAGTTTCTCATTTCATGACTGGGGGTGATATTTACTTTTTGTATGGTATGTTGTTTCACTTATTACCAGTAGTTGGCAGTGCGCCCTTTGCCTTTTGTTTGCGTTGATCCTGTCAACAGAGAAGAAGAGGAGGATTCACGGCCCTCTGATTGGCTGTGTGCGCATCACGTCATCTGTGCTGTTTCTAAACGTTTCCTGTCGAATTTTCCATTTGGGATTCATACATCTCTGTTTTCAAAATATTTCTGAACGAAATGACAGCGAATAATAGGCATTCGCCGGGTATGTAATTTTATTTGTATGCTTAATATGTCAAATTCCCTCTTAATAGAGCAGAGTTAACGTTATTTATTTTACAGTCTTAGCTGATCATAACAACACCAATGGTCCAATGAACAGCCTCTTAAAAAAAAGTAAACATATCTCTACATTATCATGTAGAGATAATGTAACAAACATTATTACTTTGATAAAAGTAAATGACATTTTGCGCTTAGATAATTAGGTCTTAACTGGCAAAAACAGCATTTTATGGTTGATATGAGGCACTTTAGAGAGGTTTCTTATTTCTATAATGCAAAACACCTGTAACGTTACATACAATATTACAGCTTATAAAAGAACAGTTAAATCATTTTAATTGATTTCCATTGAAAGATATTGTTTGTAAACAGCACTACAGAGTTATAATGAAAGAATTCGACGTTTTAAAAGTCAACAGTGTCTATAAGCAGTCTATTGCTCTCAATGACATCCATCAGCCACTTTTCCCTGAACCTCGTTTGTCCCGGAATATGTTTGAACCTGTTGGTTCCAACGAGGAAGTGAACGTCCACAGGCAGTGTATCTGGTTTGATTTTGGAGATTTCTATGATGAAATACACGCTTGCTGTGGCTGTGGGGATCGGGGTACTTCGGGTCGGGATGCTCCATTTGGCTCCGTACTGGTATTGCTTTTTAAACTCCAGCTCTGTTTCCTGCAGAAACTTCAGACTGTAGAGCCAGCCGGGCTGCTGTATCTCCCATGTGTCCATGTATTGCCTGATCTGCTGCTCTCCGATCTCGATTGAAAAGTCTTTGCATGAGATCCAGTCGATATTTTTGATTTTATGGTCACTTTGTGCGATATTTGCGCTGTCCATCTCCATAGCTGTCAGTGTTTCTGTCATGTTGATGTCAGTTTCCATGGTGATGACAGGGGACGGGTGTTCCATTAACTCCACGACGTAATGCTTTAAAATGATTTTAATAGTTCACCGTTTTTTGTTGTTGTTGTTGTTGTTTTGCTTTTCAAACCTATATGGTTTCTGTAGGAAAAAAATGTAACACTTTATTTTAAGGTGACGTAGTTACACATTACTACATGCACTTACAGTAAATTACAAGCAGGGTTTGAAATTAACTTTTTCACTCACCGGCCAAATTAACTTATACATTTTTAAGTTACCAGCCATTCAGAACTTCTACTAGCCAAAAATAAATAAATAAACCAGATTAACTACATCACAGCTTGTGTCTGTGTGCGTGTATACACACACACACACACACACACATGGATACTCTTTTCATGTAGTTACAATAAATGGAGTATTCAAACTTCAAAAAGGACACAAAAGTGGTCCATATTATACATGCACTATATTTAAAATTTTCAAGTCAAACCATAGTTTGTTTTTTTAGCTAATTTCTATGCAGTTGCAAGGATGTTCTGTGTGGTTTCTTACTTTTTATGATATTAGACATTATTAACTTAATAATAACAAATGACAATCTTTCACTTTACAGGTCGCCTTTAAAATGAGGAAAGCTCCTACTCTTATAAGTAAGCACAGAGCTCTTATCTTGCAGATGTGAAATGGCTAAAGCTTTGATTGAGCTCTGCATGGCTCAGTAGCTTTGATGCCAAATCCACACAAGTGTGTTTTCTCAAGGAATATCCCAGAATTCCCTCGAGTAACCTCGCCGCATGTCGCGCATCAGAAGCACACTGGACACCGTTACCAAGGCCGTGAGCGGAACGGTGAACACCGACCTCTTCTCCAAGATCACGCGCCTCAAACCCGGTGCCACCCAGGCCAAAACTATAGAAGTTAAAGTGGAAAGCGCCGAGGCAGAGGCTGGAGCTGTCATGACTGTGGCGGCACCTGATCCGCCCAGGGAGATTGAAGTAAAAAAAGACATGGAACCTCCTAAAGAAGCCCCCAAATCTATTAGTAATCTGTCAAACAGCACAGGAAACACATCCAGCGGGGTTGCAAAACAAACGCTGCAACGCTTCCAGCCCGCTGCGTTCACAACCAACATGGATGAAACGTACAGTCACCTGGCTGAACATGTCAATGCCTACTTTGGAAGCGACACACGAGATGACAAACGATCACAACTGGATAGAGGAGACACAACACCTTCGACATCTCAGATCCAACCTAGCGCTCTTCCCAAAGTTAGCAAGGATCATATCCTTATGGCAGCACCTGTTTCCCATAGATCCACACCAGAAAAGCCCCCTGGTCCATCTGCCATTGACAAGGATGGCTCCATCCCAAATCCACAAGCCCCTTCTGCTCCAGCTCAGGACGAGGGCGTTTCAGCCATCCCCATATCGCCAAGGAAAGGCATCAGCCATTACCTGTCCTACCCTAGGCCAAGCGTCCAGGCTTTTGTAGGTAACTACATCACTCCTCTCGTTCCAAAGTTTAGAACGGACTCAAAGGGTGGCACGGCAGAGAAGGACAAACCCTCTGGAATCGAAGTGACCGTGTCTCAGGATGCAAAGAGTGCAGAAAGCAAGGAGAAGAAAGAGGCAGAGGAGAAAGCAAAGAAACTGATGTCTCAGAGGGAGAAGGTAGAATAGACTTAACTGAGTTATTTTTTTTTTTTTTTGTGAAAGCTTAGAGTTTCAAACAACTGATACATTTATTTCAGTGTGGTCAGCGGAATAGTTTTGGGGTTAAATCATCAAAAATAAAATATTGGATAAATTAAGCTTGTTTTTAGAACCACACACAATTTTAGTAATATATGTTTAAAATACATATATTACCCGAATTGTTAGTGTATATATACATATACATATAATTCATGCAACAGCAGCAGCATGAATCTGTGTGCAATTCATTCTTATATAAATTGTCACATTTGATTGCATGATGTTTTAGTAAGAATGTATTTTTTTGATTTACACACAAATTGCCTATGCAAAATATATCAATTTCCCATTGATTATAATGCTTAAAGATCAAAAGTGACTGTTCTGTGTGTTGTATGTAGATTATAGCACGTGTTAGTGTGGATAACCGAACCAGAGCACTGGTCAAGAGTCTTCAGCGAGTCACTGATGTGAAGGTCACCATCAGCCGGGTGGAGGAACTGAGCTTCCACCTGCTGGAGTTTCCTGAGACCAGAGGAGTGGCAGTCTCTGTAAGTGTGTCCAAAACATGTCTGTGAGGAGGACTCACTTTATTTTTCTACATTGTAATCTCAATCAATAACGTTCTCTTTTTCATTTCTTCCTTTCTCTCGCTGTGTTCAGGAGAAGATCATCACTTGTCTGTTGCGTTTGAGGCAGGCACGAGATTTCAAGCTGCAGGCTGCAGTGAGACAGGCTCTGGCCCTGGTGGGCTACAATGACCCGGTGAAAGGCAGAGGGATACGTGTTCTCTCCATTGACGGAGGAGGCACCAGGTGACAGACAGATGATAGTTGGGGGGAAAAAAATGATTAACCTAAAGTTAACAGATTGTGAAAGGACTTTTAAGATAAAAGTAGGTCAGCCCAAATGTACTTAAAAGTAGGTCATCCAAAAATAGAACTGACACAATTTTGCAATCCCTTTAGATGTTGTCTGTCATCCTAGGCTAATTTTCATGTTTGAAATTTGTCACAATTTTACCTAGAATAAAAAAATTAAATAAACAATATAAATAAAACTAAAATAAACAAAGTGACAGCAGTGGGTCATGATAAGTAAAAAAAAATCAATAATAATTATCGTTAATCAGTAATTGTTAACATTAGTTAAATACATTAGTTAACATGAACTAACAATTCTGTGTTCATGAATTAACATGAACTGCGTAATAATTAGTGTAAAGCGCTTTGAGTACCAAGAAAAGCGCTATATAAATGTAACAAATTATTATTATATTATTATTAATTCTACAGTATTTGTTAATCTTAGCTAATGGTTAATCTCAAAATTTATGAATACTGTACATTTTAAAGATCATTAGTTGTTTCTTTTAACATTAGTCAACACACTGTGAACTAACCGGAATATGAACATTCTTAAGTAACATAAAGGTTAATAAATGCTGTAAAAATATATTTACTCATTGTTAGTTCATTTTAGTGAATACATTAACTAATGTTAACAAATGAGACCTTATTGTAAAGTGTTACCAATATAATTATCAATTAAAGACCTTATGAAATATTTAAATTGAATAATTAAGTAGTGATAAAACTTATAAATATATAAATAAATTGTGACCAGTTATAGGATTTGAACTATAACTGAACATATTTACATACATTTCCCTATAAATGTTAATCCTAAAGTGTAAAAAAAAAAACATATTGTGCATGATTTTATCCGTCAACTACTCTTAAACTTTTGATTTGCTTCGGTGAATCGATCCTTTAGTTTCATGTTATAAGATTTATGAACATTTTTATACTGTATGTACAGTGACATGTGCAGGCCTGTCATTTTATGTCATTGTTTTGTAGGGGTTTGGTTGCATTACAGGCTTTGTACAGGCTGGAGAGTTTGACAGGGAAGCCCATCTATCAGCTCTTTGACTACATATGTGGAGTTAGTACAGGTATATTATTAAAATTACTTGCAAAATGTCTACAAGGTTTAGGAGTGAATAATCTTCTTCTATGTCTTATAAATCTTCTATGATTTTTCTTAGGGGCCATTCTGGCTTTTATGCTGGGTGTGTTCCAGATCCCTCTGGATGAGTGTGAGGAACTCTATCGGAAGTTGGGATCTGATGTCTTTAAACAAAACCTGATTGTGGGCACAGTGAAAATGGGCTGGAGTCACGCGTACTATGACAGCCAGATTTGGGAGGAGATCCTCAAGTAAGACAATGAAGTGAACAAGCCTATTTTATTTTATTTTATTTTATTTTATTTTATTTTATTTTATTTTATTTTATTTAGTCCAGCAATATTTTGAAGCTGAGATAGAAATAACAAAATAATAGAGGTAAAGACGAGACACATAAAATAAAAGCAAAAATAAATAGCAATAAATAAAATCCTTAAATTCATTCTATCTCATTTGCTGTTTACATTTAATGTATTATTTTTGTTTTGCCTTTTATTCACCACAGAGAGAGAATGGGGAATGGACTAATGATAGAGACTTCCAAGAACCCTAAATGCCCCAAGGTGGGTTTCAAAATATATATTTGTAACAGAAATTAAATTCTCATCTTTTCACGGTTTAGATAAATCACTCAATGCTTCCACTAGGTGTCGGCAGTGAGCACCTTAGTAAACAGAGGCCTGCCGCTGAAGGCGTATGTCTTCAGGAATTATAACTTCCTGCCTGGGGTTCGCTCACACTACCTGGGTGGCTGTCAGCATAAAATGTGGCAGGCCATTCGAGCCTCCTCCGCTGCTCCAGGGTACTTCCAGGAATGTGTACTAGGAAATGACCTCCACCAGGTAAACCACACAAAGTCTGGTCTGCATCATCTACTACATTCTGTCTGCTCTTGCTATCAACTTATCATTATATTATGTTCATGAATTCTCTGACTGTTGACGTTATCCTCGGTCAGACATCTTGCACTATTGAAAATCATTACAAACCTTTTTAGGTTGTTGTCATGAAGAAGAAGGAAAAGCAAACTCTGCACATACAGTTCACAGACTCTGACTATTTCCTGTGCTGTCTCATCAGTGCCGCGCATTGAGACTCATTCGTTTTCTTGAGTGCCGTCACTTAGGGCACTTCAGTTCGGCTGCCTTAAAGTGGCTCTCAGATTGTTGTTTGAAGAGATTCCTGTCAGAGGGTTTGTTTAGATCTCTGATCCACTTCTCTCTGAATCATCACACAAAGGACGATACCTATAACAATAAAGATAGAGTTTTAAAAATCGTTCTAAACTGAAAAGTCCACACCACAACTAAAACGATAACGATACAGAGGAACGATACGGTTGGAATCACTTTTAGAACGATTTTTTTCCAGCTGATGAATGATAAAAACATTTACATCCTATCGGAATCAGCCCTGCTTTAAAGAACTTTAGCCTTTAAAGCGGCAGTCGACAAAACTGCAGCATGCTTATCATAAACATAACTATATTGCGTGTTTGTGTGGACACTATATAGTTACCGTTATAGTTATCTTTAAAGTTATTGTTCTTGATGTAAATGTGATTGTGGCTGCGTATTTACAATATGCATCAAGATATACACTGTAATACAGAAGAGATACACAAGCAAGATTTGTTCAGCAAAGTGTATTATTTTTAATAGTTCATGATCTGAATATGTTTCTGCACTACACTGGCGTAGCTGTCAGGTCTTTTTGCCTGTCTGCTTGTCTTCATCAAGCTCAAACTGGCACGGTGCCACGGCTGCCACACTGCACACACCCTCACAGCCTGGGTTTCATCAGCCTGAAAGTCTCTCCGCTAAACGGCAGACATTAATGTTGAATCGTAGCCCTCAGCGGTGCCTGTTGCGCCATCAGGAAGGCGTCATTCTGTCCGTCTGCCTATTGACACCCACCAAGTTCACATACTGCTTTTCACAAAGTCCCTGTGTTCCCAAATAGGCAAGTAAAGCAATTGGTCACAGAGCTAAATGAATGCCCAGATTCATTCAGAGTCTGATGAGATCTGCGGTCAATAGGAAGATGAGCCTGTTAGTATATAGAAATGGTGGTATAAAACGGCATTTTTTTATCTATTCATTTATTCAAAGTACATTTAAAATGAGTTTTAATTCATTTTAATATTTGTTGGGGCATAAACTAAAAAAATGTCCTGATACGTCACATGAGTAAATGACATGATTTTTTTTACATGAAAAAAAAGATCTATTTAGTTATTCAAAATACAGTTCATTTCTGATAATGATATATTTTTTTTTTTGTATTGATATTATTATTTCAACAAATTTAGATATTGTTGATGGGCATTAAGTAAAAATTATGTCACATAGGTAATTTTTTCTGTTGATTTATACATTTACATTTTTAATCTATTAATTTATTTAAAAATACAGTTAATTTCTGAATTGAAATTCATTTGAATAATTTTTAGGTTAAGTGAAAAATGGAAGGAAAAAACATTATTTAAAGAGTTAAATTCAAGTCATTTGGCATAGTCTTTTGTCATTTTATTCATATAATCAATTTTTTTCATTAATTTTATATAAAGATAATAGTATTTTAACAAAGTATTCTTAACTTCTTATTAATATACACCAAATCAAAGTCATGTGGTCCAACCAGAAATGCTAAAATGTTTTTTTTGTCCATTATTTAAAAAGATTCTTCCTTTTCTTTATCATGGACACTCTTACACTCCATTGACCCACATGTTGTTTTCATGCGTCCATCAGAAATAATCCTCATTTTGTGGTCAAATGTTCTTTGGGGAACAACAGAAGAGAAATTTTGAGTGACATTGTCCTCAGGTAAGGCCTAATTTACTGTTGAACAAGATGAGAATGAACTATTTTTAGATCTTCATCTAATAGTCTGTGTAGATGAATCCAATTTTTTGGCCTGAGGGCCAACCAAACCCACTTAATGCACATTCATTAGGTCAATCTTCCCATGATTCCTCATTCAAAGCCGCTGTGATGTGTTTTGATGTATGTTTTTGCAGTGTGGGATGAATGTGTTCTAATTAAAATGCAAATGTAGTAGAGGCTCTTGGCTCTAAACCCTGTTGCCAACAGAGCACTCGATGCCCGGACTCCGAATGCCACCAGTGGAAAAGCTTCTCTCTCTCTCTCTCTCTCTCTCTCTCTCTCTCTCTCTCTCTCTCTCTTACACTCTCTCTCTCTCTCTCTCTCTCTCTCTCTCTCTTACACTCTCTCTCTCTCTCTCTCTCTCTCTCTCTCTCTCTCTCTCTCTCTCGCTCTGAATAGCACTTCAGTTTCTTCTCAACATGCCAGGCCTGTTCTCTGTTATGCATACTCTTCTCAAGGTCTTTCATCCATCAAACAAGAAGCCAGTCCTCAACTGTTTGTTTGTTTTCCTTTTTCATTTGATTGATTCATCAATTCATTCATTAAAGGAAAAGTTCACCCAAAAATGACAATTCTGCCATCATTTACTCACCCTCATTGAGAAAATAGGATTTTATTTCTCATGTGGAGCACAAAATGAGAAGTTTTATTTTTCATGTTTTAAAATTTTATTTCAAGTAAGAAAAAAGTTTATGGTTATAGTTTTGTTAACTATAATAACCCTGTAACAAACTGGATGGTGACCATCAGCTGTCAATCTGTTGGAAAGGACCATAAAAGTAGTCCATATGACCCATGCATTATATTCCAAGTCTTCTAAAACAATATGATTGTTTTCTGAGAGTAATAGAGTGAAACTTAAGCTTGACAGCCATGGTCACCGTTCACTTTCAATGTGTGGAAAAGAGCAGCTTAGACATTTTGCTAAGCATCTTCTTTTGTGTTCCACATAAGAAAGAAATGCATACAGGCTTTAAATGACATGAGGGTAAGTAAATAATGACATTTTTCATTTTGGGGTGAAATGTCCCATTTATTAGCTTTTGATTGATTCATTTGTTGATGTATCCTTTGTTAGCTTTGGATTCGGAAAGCAGAGTGTAGTTCACTGATATGCATCAGTATCCGTGTCACTAAAATGTAGGGCATACTAGAGAAATAAAGGATGTTGTTTTCTCTGATGTGCTCCTTAAAGGAGACATTGAAACAGAGAAGGATGATGCCAAGTAAATGGATTTCAAATGCCTCAGGTAAAATGAACACATCTACCCACGTCTTCTACAGAGGAGAGATCTTTCATCCATTATACTCAACAGTGATGATTCCCATAATCATATCAGCTGGAAATGCAAATTCACCTCTTTTATGCCGTACCTCTAGTGTTTCAAAGAATAACCCAGATTTCCACATAGAAGCCTTGCTTTTGGACAAGAATAGATGCAGTTATTATGCAGAACCTCAACATTTCTTTTAAATAGTATATTTTAGTTTCTCCAATTTTAGTTGAGATAGAGCACACAAGAATCTATTCTCGCTTACAAATATGGTTAGTTGATTGGGATATGATAAAATGTGGTTAATGTTTTTTGATTTTATCCAGGACGGTGGTCTCTTGATCAACAACCCTACTGCTCTGGCCATCCATGAGAGCAAGTGTTTGTGGCCCAACACCCCTGTGCAGTGTGTGGTGTCTCTGGGAACAGGCCGATACGAAACCATCGCCAAGACCAGCTCAAGCACTTACACCAGCCTAAAGACCAAACTCACCAACGTCATCAGCAGCGCCACAGACACTGAAGGTGAGACCGAGACGATAGGGTCACATGATCCGGGATACATTTATCTGCTGTTATTGCGTTGTTCTGTGCTGTGTGTAGCACCTAGGGCTCTGCATATTCCTCTGAAGGATCCCAAAGTTAAAAATTAGCAGTCCAATTTTAACAGTTTATACAACTATACAACAGTGTAATGAAAACTGTATTATGACTTTATTGAAGAGACTGTATTATGCCCTTTTACAAAGTCTTAATTTTGTTTTTGGGGTCTACTAGAATAGGTTTTCATGCTTGAATGTTCAAAAAACACCTTATTTTTCCACATATTTGACATTATTGCAGCACCTCTCTTCCCAGTCTGTCTGTAACACTCTGTTCAGTTCTTTTCTCAATGAAGCCTCTTCTTTCCGAAAAGCACAATGTGGTCTGATCTGTCAACCATTTTGACTGTGTTTTATAAATGTAACGTCCCTAACCATAACCGTGAGTTACTAACTCTCATTAACATTAACACATTACTAACGCAACTCAACCAGGCCTCGCCCCTTTTTTTTCCGTATGCCTTGGGCGGGACTTATTTAAATGAGGGATGTTGTGATGAGTATGTTCCCGGAAGAAAACTCAAGACTACAATAAAGCCATTTCAGGGAGTTCAGAAACAGTGCGCACTGATATAGAGAATAACTCCCTTTGAAGTGGACTTTATGCTTTGTATCTTTGCAGACCTTTTCATGCTCAAACAGCAACATTACACACTAAAGAAAGTTGAAAATGTCAAAAAGCATAATATGTTCTCTTTAAATGATGAAACATTGCAATTGTTACAGTTGTTTGTCACTCACTATATAAACTATTGTATTTAAACCTTCTTTTTGTATTGTAGAGGTCCACACAATGCTGGACGCCCTCCTTCCCCCGAACACCTACTTTCGTTTGAACCCTTACATGAGTGAGGATGTCCCGTTGGATGAGAACAGGCAGGACAGGCTGGACTTCTTGCTGGCTGAGGGTCGCATCTACTTGGAGCGTAACGAGAATAAGTTAAGGAAAGTGGCTAGTGTTCTCACTCAAGAAAAGGGCGTCGTTCAAAAGCTAGCAGAATGGGCACAACTTAAAGCTGACATGTACGATGGATTTCCCTTTCGCTCAAAACTCTGAAACTCTAAACCAAACTTCCACAACCACTGACCTTTTCTGTTGTCTCTCTAATGTATAACAATGAAAACTGTACATTGCAATGGAATTAAGTGTTTTATTGTCATATCATTTAAAATAGGGAATCAGGTCTGTTGTCTCATATCGAGCACATATGAAGACTGAATAGGTCCATTATAGGTCCATTTACGCCTCTGTTGTGGGTCTTGTTTGAAACAAAGAGCCTTGCAGGCATTAAATGTTACCAGCAACACTGACTAGCTATTACTTGCATGTGCTGCTTGTTGTTTGTTGGGATTTACTAATGTCAATTTGATCCATTAATTTACAATAGGATAAAACTGTTAAGTGTCTCCTCAAGAAAATCCTTAGTTGTTTATTCTGCACAACAGTGCAGGTAGAGTTGACTGAACTAACAGTACTGTAGTTAGCATGAGGCGAGCTGCTAATGCACAGACCCAAGTTTGTGCAAATACATTTCAGCTAAACTTTATCATTTTTTTATTCAAAGTGAAATGTTCGTAATTATCAACCTTTATGTCAGAACGCAAGAGGAACCAACAGCACTGTCTGATGTTTTAAAAAGTTTGCACAGAATGTTTTGAAAGCACTCAATGCAATTGTATTATTGCTGAATATGGCTCTTAATCTTACATTGGTTATTGTGGAAATACTAATGAAGTGATGATTGATTGATTTAGTGTACTATGTTTGAATGCCTTGGCTGCTTTCGGGTATACATTTTTATTTGCTTCTGTGTGCAGGAAAACATTTTACATAATTTATTGGTTTTGTTCAGATTGAGTGTATAATATGTAAAATATCATTCATCCTTGAATGTGTTAAGTAAAATTATGACAGTGTTGTAGATTCAATTTTAACAGCTTGATTCTGAAATACAATTTTTTCCTAATAACACCTTTAAACTATTACTTTTTCCTAATAACACCTTTAAACTATAAGAGAAATAAAGGTTTTTAAACCTTAATTTATTTCAGTTTCAGTTTTTCCTTCTCAGATAAGATATGTTATCTTATTATTTTAGATAACTATTTTTTGTTCCTCTTAATATTGATAAAGAGTGCTGATCATTGGGAATCTAACATTTACTTGAGGTGAAAGCTATGTAAATCTGAACCACAATCATTTTATTCCATTTGTAATTAATCTGGCAGTATTTAATTGATTTTTCCAATTGCAAAATTGATTTCTGTTTGTCTGTTGTTCCACACTGTTGGCACATTAGCTGGTATTTTAACAGCCTGTCAAGCCTGAAGTCAAACACATAGATGTTCTATATATTTCAAATTGTATAGCCCAATGAGAAATATTAACATTTATAGACTGACGAGCCTCTGAAAATTAGCCACCTTTATACAATAAAGGTCAGTGAGGTTGGTTATTTCCTCATAAGACCTCAGTTATGTAGCCTAACCTGAAGTGAGGAATGTGTCTTATCCATGGAAATGTTCAATGATGTGTCAAATCCCACAGGTGAGTGTGAGGAGAGACTATATTTGATGGAAATATGCTCAAATCCGCATTTCAGTGCTACCGGGAGCTGCCGTGTACACGCGAGACAGCGGACTGCACTGAAATTCCTTCTTTATTTAACAGTTTCTAATCTATATTGTTTCCAGTCCAGTTCTGTTACTGTTACGCAATCACTGCAGTTTTTGTCGTAATCCATATACACACAGATGCTAGAGCTGAGAAGGTCACTGGTTGTTACTTCCATCGATCGAGGAGCTTTAGAGCAGATAGGACCATGTCTGATTCAACTCTTGCATCACCTCCTCCCAGAATCCCCTTAGCCAGGCAATGGAAGACCAGACTAGAGCATTCTGACACCTCAAGTGTAAACTAGATGTCCCTAAAATTATTCCAATGATATACTCCAGTGCAATATTATTATTTGCTGTTGATCTAAGAGGTGGAGCTTAACTTAATTAGGTTTAAGAATAAGGTTAGGGTTTGGGTGTTATCCGATTAGGGCGAGAGAGCTGGATGTCAAGCTTCACTCATTGGCTGTACAGTGATCAGCCTCTCAAAAATTCCCTTGCTGGAAAAAGAACAGACTGTATAAGCAACTACCGGTTGGTTCTGGTACAATTATTTCTAGATGATATATGTTTTCAAAGCCATCTGCAAACCAATGTAGGAAGTGGGACGTATAAACAAAGCCAGTCTGCATTACCTCAGAGAGACGTGAGCTATGATTGTAGAGTGCACTTTAGGTAGCCTATCAGAACAGACGTTCTTGTTTAAAATTTTGGTTAGAATTTAGTTTATATGTCTTTTAATTTCAATCCCTCTACATGCTAGTCTATTTTGGTTATTCTTTAGTTCAGTAAACATACTACTTCCATAATTTTGTACACTTATGTCACCATTTGTCATCTGTTGTGTCTTGTAGCCCTTAATTCCTTGTTCCCTGCATTACAAATGTGCCAGGACTCTTGAGAACAATAACGGTCCCGTGTACAGTAAGTAGATAGCCTACATCTATTCATGTTTTAAGACGTGGCTGCCTGCATGGGTTTCAGACTGTTCGACTAACATGCTCATTTTCACTTGCATTGCCAAACCACTGAGCTATTATAAATCAGATGTCCTGCACTGAGGGGGGAAAAACATCACAACGCAACTTTATCCATCTGCACAAAACACAAGGTATGGCTTTGACAAAGTAAGATAAATGTGTGTAGACTGAGAATTGTAGATTTGAGGTTGTTTTCCATGACTGTACTTTAATGACATGGGAAAAAAAACGGTGTTAAAACACACACACACACACACACACACACACACACACACACACACACACACACACACACCACAAACGTATGTTTGTGTCGTGTGTGTTTTAACACTGTTTTTTATGGATACATTTGTTTGTTAAGCCTTTACTGTAGGCCTACTACATTTCGATCAATTCAGTCAGTCATTAATAAAAGTGGCAATGCGTTTCTTTCAAAAACAAACAAACTTTGGAACCATTCTTTTTACGTTAAGAATTTACAGAGCGTGCTCTCTGTATCACAGAGTTTAGTAGTAGTGGTGTATGTGTGTTTATCTGTGTGTTATCCGCTGATTAGTCTCTCGCTGCAGCTGCGCCTGCACTGAGCGTGCGCGTGACGGCGCTGCGCGTTTGACAGCAGCAGGAGCGCTCGAGGAGAAAGAGAAGCTGCGGCGCGCGCCCACTACACACCAAACCTACATCAATCCCATGAAACCGGACGGGTCGAGGATTCATTGCTGCAGTCGGTGAGTTTTACGTTTCATTGTCTTGAATGCAGCGTTATTCTCTCAGAGTTTCTGTCGAGACGCTTTTCGTAAGGAGAATGCGCAGTAGGTGCAGTATTTGAGTCGATGAGGAGCATCCAGTCGTTCTTCTCCCATGGCAACCGATGATGATGCGGATTTTCACGGCAATATGGCAGGGCTCACAAAGAAACGTTTCTTTGAAATACCACGAAACTTGTCCGTTTAATCCGAACGGCGTTTAAAGCTTTCATTGTGTGTCGTGTTGTATGCGATAAACGGCCCATAATGAAAGTCTATGTTTCATTTAAATCTTGCTCAGCCACCAGCAGGTGTTCCCATCATTCTCAGGCTTCACCCTCAATATTTGTTCATAATGGCGCATTTCTAAAATGTAAATATTTGATTTGGATATTTATTCCTTTTCATTTGAGAACTAGATGGACCTGCTGACTGTCATTTAATGAATAAAAAAACGTTTACAGCCATAGGAAACCCCACAAAAGACAACGGGAACAAGGCTCTTCCATTCGTTATTGCTATCTTCCTTTCATGTCTTTGTTTCTTAAAAAAAAGAAAAAAAGAAATCCAGACTTTTTAAACGTTTATGTAGACACTTTCAATTAATAGGGTGCAAATGGGGCCTAAACTCTTTAAAAATGTACATAGTTTTTATAATTATTTTACACAATTATTTTTATTTTAGCAAATTGTAAAAGGCTATACCTAACCGAAATGTTGATTGTCAGCCTCAATGTTTTAAAACGAAATATTATTTAAGCTGTTTTTTTTTTTTACCAAAATCTGGGACCTCTAAATATTTTTTTGACTATTTTATATTAAATAAATTAATCTAAAATTAAATAAATCTAAATGTAATAGGAAAACATTTAATAAATAAATAAATAAACTATGGCTGCAACATTTAGCTCAAATTAAACTATTATCCACCTAGTTTGGTACCAAATGTTGGTCGCTGTTTCCCATAAATTAAATCAAAATTATTGTCTGATCTTACAAAACCTTGGGTATCGGGGTTGAATCGAATGGTTGAGCATTCTGGGAAAATGAAATTCAGTTATTTTCTTGTCATCCCATTATGCTGTAAAAATACTGAATATTTAATATATTTTAATATATTTAAGCATGAAGAAAGACTCAAATATTGAAAACCTACAAATGGACAATGCAAAAGGCTACACTTGTTCATTTCTGTCAAGTGAGGAAACACAGGCATTGGTCGGTGTTTTTATTGGGCCTCAGGTGAAAATGAATGCAGCATTATGCTAAACGTGCCATAATGTAGTGTGTTGTGTTTATGAGGTTACAGGCTGTTGCATGTCAAACGTGATTTAATTAGGATTGGTGATAAGATTTAGAGTTATTTTTAAATTACTCTTTATGACATTTACTATATTTGGCTTCACACTTCGAAAACCTCTTCATTGTGTGTGCTATAAGTCACTGAAGTGCTATTTCTTTTTGACGTTCAGCTTCATAGGTGACCTGCAGGCAGTCTAACATCGATAAACTGAATGATGATTAATGAATGAGAAAATATGGGACATTTGCTTTCATGTCCCTGGCAATGGGATATTAGTATGCACGTGTGCATAACAGCTGTTACTTTGTGTGCTGCAGAGCCACAAGTCTCTCAGTGAGATGAGAATAGTTTCCCATTTAGCTTTTCATAGCAATTTTTAATTAGCATTTGTATAGGGCTGTAACGACAGAAATGAGTCTGTGTGAGAACGAATGCCAATGCAGTTGAGAGAGATATCAGAGCTGAAGACAGGAGGAGAAAGCCATTTGTGGAGCAGGACAGGTTCTTTATGTTTAGGGGTGTAAATATTTTTATTTTATTTTTTATTATTTTTAAATTGAATTTGATTCATGATTCTTTACTAGCTCTGAAATTGTTAATTTGGCATGACTTGATTGTTTTGGTGCAATTCATTATTATTTACATTCTTTGTCATTGCTCCATGAAATGCTCTGGAAGTAGATAGGATATCTGATTTTGGTGGATTTTTACAGATAGTTTAAGAATGTGTTTTGAATAAAAAAAATGAACTTTCATATTCTAATGCCCATTACTTTGTCCGGTCGATACATGTTTAGATCTAAATTATGCTCAGTCCATGAAATTATATTCTGCACAGAGTCCAGGTGGAACCACATCAAACATTTTTTTTGGATGGGAATAAATAGCAGTGCTAATGAAGCACAACAGGCACCAGGTATGTGCCACCAAGCCAGCTGTGCTTCATCACGGACCTTTACCTTCTCATGCACTCTCATCTTTGCCTTACCATCTGGAATGAAATGACTGGATAATAATGCAAAGAGAGGATTACAGGGAGGGAAATAAATAGCTTTTGCTGTGGTTTTGGAGTGTTTGTTTGTGACTCAGTAAGTTCAGACTGGATATTTACATGCACATTGCACCAGCTGCCATTGGTATGGCAGGCTAGACATTTGCATGCTCATAATTGCTCTGCAAATATGCCACATGAACCTTGTGTCCTGATTTTAATGCATCGTAGATTCTGAGCCTGATTTAAACGCAATGAACTTGTGTAATTCTATCTTGCATACTAAGTGTGGTAGATTAGTGAACAATCGTCTTTGTGACATGGGATTGTCAGCAGAAATATAACAGGTGTTTTGCTATAGGTATCAGTTGCTTCTATTTCCTTTCAAATCAGTCTTGCATGATATAGCATTGGGATTACAGATTTATTTAGTATGGCCACAACATCTCTGTTCACATGCCTGTCTTTATTTGTTCTCTTTAAAAAAAAAAAACATAAACTGACTTTGAACTATTACTTTCTTGTGTTTGATAAACGATTAGTGGAGATTAAGGTCAAACATGTCAGAAGATGGACAGCATGTTCGGCATCATGTGATTGTGCCTCTCTCTTTCAACCAGCTGGTGATTTGTGTTTATAAGATGTGGTTACATAAGCGAAATTTTGGTGAAATTTTTCGTTTAATAGTGTAGCAATGTATGAAGCACAGCTCAAAGAGTTCAAGCTTTCTGTTGGACCAAGCGGAGAATTTGTGAGAACAACTTGAATCTGTTGCGCAAAGAGTTTACAAAGGTAATCTTTTACCTTCCCGTGTAGGATTGACAGGTGTTGGATATACTTTGAAACAATTTTCATAAATAAAATTCGTAAATAATTACAAATAAATGACAAGTAGGCCTAACATATTTAATTATACATGACATCTTTAAGCAAAGACTGAAATAGTATTTTCTTGTAAACTGAACTATAATTTTTGTTTTATTTAGGCTACTAATTCGAAAAACACTGTTAACAGAGTATTTGATTGAAAAATTAAGCAGAAAATGAGTAAATACACAACTTATTGATGGGACCCTATCAGAGCATGAATAATATTTCCTAAATATGTTCTTTATAAGGACTAATTATTGAATTCTGATGGGTTGTGACTGATTTTGCTCCTTCAGAATCGTCGGTCTAACTAAATAAATGCTGTGATCAGCAATATTACATGACAGACTGCTTAGTGACTCGTTTCTCTTAGTAGAAGTGATTTATTCCATGTGCTGTATGATAAATGTGTGCCATTTTAGTCAATGCAGAAACTGAATGCTTCTGATTGAATTACATTATAAAGCAAAAGCATTTTAATTTGGATGGTGAAAACTACAAGTAATATGTGGCATGCGTTTGCCTCATATATATGGAGTACTTCTATGTTGTGCTGATTAAAATATAAGCTTTTCAGCTCCATCTGTCTGGATACGTCTCTTATGAAGTATGAGCTGAGAAAAATGCACCGCAAAAATGCATTGGATAATTGTTTAAATTTGACCTATAGTTTATGGTATAGGTATGTGAATGTGAGACTATACTATTTTTGGTAACACTTTATTTGACAGTGTCCTTGTTACACATGTTACATGTAGTTTAATTACTATAAATGATGCATAAATACATGCAACTAACCCTAAACCAAACCTAATCCTAACCCTATAGTTCATTAATATTACTCAGTAGTTCTTAATTGTATAATTACACTGTAACAAGGACACCTTAAAATAAAGTGTAACCCTATTTTTTATTTTTATAATCAGATGATTATACATCTTTTCTTCAGTTTCAACTGTCATGTCATCTCATCTCATGAACTTAATTTGAGGGGCCGTTTACACAACACTGTTTTCAACTAAAAACTGAAAATGCAAACGTTTGAAAACGGATGTCAAATTGAAAGTTTTTGAAAGCAATACTGTTATCTTCTCCGTGTAACTTACAAAAACATGAATTTGTGTAAACGGTGACATCATGCATATTGCGGGTTCAGTGTTTAGTGTTTCTTTACAAAGTGACATCGCCAACTACTGGCCTGGCTGAAGAATACAACATTTGTAGTCGTTTTTGCAGATCCGTGGGGACGGGGATTGTTTTGACAATGGTGTCATCTGTACATGAAAAATGCAAAGGAATACTTGTTTGTTTTTAGTACATTGTTGTTGTGTAAACGTACCCTTAATTCATTTGTCCTCTTTCAATCCACTGACTTTAACACTAACCACAAATACAAGCTCTTGCAGAGGAGGAAATGCGCTCCGTTTGAGGTTTGCTATAGAGTTCAAATCTAGGACTGTTTATAGGAAAGGAATGTTATCTTTTATGTGTAACCATTATGGAAGCTGATATGAAGGACACAGTGAGTTCAGCCTAAGTACATTATGGGGTAAAAAGGCAAATCTGCTTATAAATGCTAGGAATTTATGAATTGCTAAAAAATTGCTAACAGATGAATTGGACAACAATGTCCCTAGCAAGTAACAATTGTCCCACTTATATCATGAAGACTGATGTGCTCTCTGCCCCATAATACAGTGCTTTCTCAGTCCAGTGATTGGATGAGGCATTATTCTCTGCCTGGCTATGTACTGAAGCGCTGATAATGTCATCTGCTAATTCAGTGACTGAAAGCAGAAGCTGGTCATTTTTCAGGATGAGGTTGGTTAGCGCCCTGTCCTCTCTTGCACCAAGAGAGTGTCTCTTTACATAACAGAGTTATTGGAAAAAAACGAATGAATTGTGGATCATTTCCTGAGATGTTTTTCAGGTCCATTTATGATGAAGTACATTTTATATACTGGTGTTTCAGTGAATGTGCACACGCTCTCACCCCTGCTAAAGAAGAAAATAATCATTTTTGATATACCTCCTCTTATTTTCCCACGGGTCTCAGTGTCTCTGCCTGTCGGTAATTAAATTAGGCTATGCCTCAGTAAATTTTTCACAACAGTTCAAGATGTAATTCTTTGGTTTTACAGTATAATCATTAGGAGTGGGTATCTGAATACCTAGCTATACAATATTATGTTGATATCTGGGTCAGTACATGGTACTATTATGATTTTATTTATTTGTGTGTGTGTGTGTGTGTGTGTGTGTGTGTGTGTGTGTGTGTGTGTGTGTGTGTGTGTGTGTGTGTGTGTAAATGTAATCTGTGTGTGTGTATGTGTGTGTGTGTAAATTAAATCTGTAAATGTAACTATAAAATGTAAATATATTGAAATATATTTTTCCTCCAACCATAGTTGTAATATTATGAACCTCAGTATATGTATTTATATATTTATAAATATTTATGTATTTCACTGAAAGCTACAACCGGAATAAATTACATTTTGAAATACATTAAATTAACCATTGATATAAATTGTAACTAGGCCTATATAATGTAAATATTAAGAAGTTGTTGTTGTCAAATCAACTTCAGTAAGAAGTAGCAAACCTTTTCAGACACTGGTTCTCTGTGTTTTAGCGTCAACAGATCAGTGTCATCTCAAGAACGTGCGTTTAGTTGCAAAACGTCTAACGTCCGACCAACCTAACCACGGAGAAATGTGAAATATTTAAATTGGCATGGGATCATTGTGCTTTAACCCTGCTGATTTATGGGTATTTGAGAGCTGTGGTCTGTGGTCTGCTTGCTGCTTTGGAGAGATTTGTGTTGATTTTATGACTTGGTGTAAATAACTCGGAGGTCATGGCGCCCACAAGCCCTGTGAAATTTCGCTCCTGTGGGACAGGTTTCTGTTCTTGTCCTCCTGGCCTCCTTCTTGAACCCTGTATCCTCCCTTGTACCAAAACACACTCCAAACACTCCTGTATGCTTTGATGGGGGTTTAATGTTGATCTAATGTGAGTCACAAGCATGTTTTTGCCTTTAAAAGTTTTCCAAAAAGCCTTGGCAGCTGGTTTCTGTCTATAGCATGTCTGTGAATCACAATGGAGGCCTAAAATAATCCAACTTCCTGCTTTGAAGACCTCAAACTCCCCAGCGCACCGAGACTCACTCCAGACAGACTTCTGCAGACTTTAATGATGTTTAGAGCTTCATATCAGAGTCCCTTGTCATCTGTGAAAAGTCATTCACACGAGTTATATCAAATGTAGGAGTAGATTATTTTCTGCCAGTTATGTAAGTGCATTGATATTTGGAGTTCTGGAAATATAGATTAAATTGAACATATTAAGCCATCTTTAGTGTTTTCTTCAGTGGTGCAAGGTTTATGATCTGAACGGGTGAAAGTAAGATTTGTATTTTGTAAAAACATACCTTTAAAAATATATTCTTTTGTGTCTCCCAGTTTTGCCCCACCTTTATTGGAGAAAACCAAACCACCAACAATGACTAAGAAAGAACATTCTACTAGTTTAACTTACTGGCATCATGTGTCTGATATTGTCAGATACTGCCTTGTTTTTAGAGGATTCAGAATTCGAGAGGAATAGATTCTTAATTATTTCTAATCATGTCTACCATTATGCAGATTTGTGTCCCCAAATTAATTGCAGTTTATAGTCTATAAATAACGGCAGTTCCTTGTGTACATTGTGTTTTATGAGCTCCCTGTTACTTCCACTGAATCCAGATTGACAGGGTCTGGCGGGTGTTCAGTCTGACTGAAGAACAGATTGAACGTTTGAATAGAGCGGTGAAAGACTGGAGACTTGCTGGGAGAAAGAGAGGCTTGAATTGACTGAACTCACCGCTGTGCGGGCGATCAATGCAGTACAGTTATATTGAATAACAGTGTCAACCCTGACATGATTTATGAGGTATAAATATCGAAAACGTGCATGTGGGCCCTCCTACGTACAGTATGACAAAAATGTTCACTTGACTTCAGACTGTAACATTTCTTTGGCCTTTATGTTTTTGGTCTGACAGTATTAGGGCTCAATGTGTTTGTGAGGAACATTTGAAGCATACAAATCTTTATGAATCCTTCTAAAATGTTGTGTTTATTAACTTGAAGGGACATGGTGGTGGAAAAAAAATGAGATGGGAGGAAATGTAACGAGTCAATGCTTTTGAGTTCTCCCACAAATGTTTTGCATTCCCCCAAGAAACTTTGCATTCAAAGTGTTTTGCGTTCCCCAAGAAACTTTGAGTTTGAGTTTCTCCGGGGAACACAAATGTTTTTGCAGGAGAACGCAAAAGCATTGAAATAGTTTTGATATTATGTCCAAGACTTTTTATATGGTACAGATTAACTTGGGACTTAGGGTTTGATTTAGAGCATGTAACATTCCGTGGTTGTGTTATAGGCAGTAGATCGGATCGGATCGGATCAGGATTAGAATAATGCTCAGATTTGAGCATCACAAATCAATACAGCAAAATGGCAAAGTGCAGGACAGTGTAACACAACAGCAAAGGATCTTAACCATGCTGCTTGGTTTAATAAAAATGTTAATGTCAGCCAACAAACAAATAGCTATTTAATCATTGTTTTAGCCTACTGTTAGTGCAATCTTTTTAAAATGTTCCAAGTATTTAATACAGTAATGTAATATCGGTTATCATTTAAGTTAACCGCTATAACTGCAAATCTCGATCGATATTAAAAAGTTGACTTCAGGTTTGGCTCCATTCTGGTTTAAATTTACACTTTTCATGAACCATTACATTCCCAACAGATCAGAACAAGTCTGGCCTTTCCCCCTCATCAAATATTCTGTTTCACTTAGATACACTTAATATTAAAGTAGTTTGTCTGTAGGTGTTTGTCTGTTCATAAATGGAGTCAGTTTCATAGCTTGAAGGGGAGTTGAAAGAAGTTTTGTCAAGCTGATGCATATCATAGGTATATTTTCCATTGAGCTCAGATTATGATTTTGTTTTTAATTGATGTTATTAAGGTAAAGGGAGAGAGAGTGATAAAAAAAAGGCACAATGAGACCTCTGGCCATGTTGGTGACTCTGCATGATAATAGGGTAGTTCAACGCCAGTGGCATAAACATTTAATAATTGATCACAGTTTAGACTACTAATTTTGTCTGGCAGCTACATAATCTTTTTAATTCATTAGTCAGGTACAGAATGTGCTAGAACAGACAACTAGTTCTAGGCAACTCTGAAGTTCCTGAATTGAGTCTTTGGCTTGGTCTTGCTCTCAGTCTGAATAGCACTTCACTTCCTACTTCACATGCCAAGCCTGTAATCTGTTATGCATACGACCTTCAAGGGCTCTAGAGCATCAGAGCAGAAGTCAACAGTCTACTGTTTGTTTATTCACTTTTTTTAAAACAAAGTAAGACTAGTTCTTGTCTTTCGTTGGAATACTGTGAAGCATTAGCTTGATGTAATTTCTGTCCCTAGAGAGGGTAAGTGCTAAAGTATTACTTTTGTTACCATTTTCATTCACTTTTAGGGTTTTGTTACATTTAATTTTCACATTATTTTTATGGTAGTCTGTTTTGGCCTGTGAAAAAAAAAAAAAAATATATATAGGCTATATATATATATATATATATATATATATATATATATATATATATTTAGAATTTTGAAAATGTAAGAAATACTTTTTAGTCACAATTGTTGACAGTATTATGAGAAATTAAGTAGAATTTGTGAGAAATTATGTATACAGTTATGAGAAATAAAGTCACAATTGACATAATGTTGCAGTTGCGGTAAATAAAGTCACAAAACAGACTTTCCTATAGTTTCTCTAAATATGGAGACATGAAAAGTTTTATTTAGTGTTTTTTTCCTTATCATACACCAACGTGTTGTTTTCAGAATGCATTTCAATTTTTTTATTTAACTATTTAAAAAGATTAAGATAATCCAAAATTCATAGTTAGAAGGAAAATTGCATATTTATCTGGCTTATGCATCTGTGTCCATGAAATCAGTGTGAAGGCATGGCAGAGCTGCTCCACAATGCGCTGCACTGCACTTGATTTATAACACTGTCCACATGACAAACGTGAATTTAAATGCAGGTCACTCATGGTTTAATAAAACCACTTTGTATAATAGGAATCAAGAATAATGTTGCATGTGCGCTGTTGTGTCTTTGCTGCCAGAGGCATTAGATTCACAGACGTGCACATGGAAATGACATTTCTGCCTGCTCAAGCCTGACTGGATACAAATACGGCCAAATAGGGCTCTAATATGCTGCTCTGTTGTGGACAATCGCTTTTGTCATTTTGTCAGGTCGAGCCCAGATATAGCTGACTGTTTCAAATTGTTTTTTTTTTATATGCAAACCTATATGGAGGTGTTTATTTTAATAGCGCTTATGCTGTGACCTTAATGTGTTTGTCTGCTTAGCACACAGTTTTAACTCATTTTTCTAGGAAACATTGTCATTTTAGCTATTCAATTATCTGGCAGGTAGAAGTGTGAATGTGTGATCCTGCAATAATGGAATCATATTATTCAGGACCTCCACACTCTCACAGTGTGGAATCAAGGTATGTTCATTAAATCTCTTCACTGCAGGACTGAGCTAAAACATTACAAATGCAATGACATTTTCAGAATTAAGGACCTTAGAGTTATTTCATGATGGATAGGAATGTATAAGATCTGTTTTGCGCCTTGTCAGTTTGATATCAGGTGGGAATATGGTGAATTGGATTTCCGAAAGTACAACTGTATGTTTTCATTTGGAAAGTGTAGACACATTTAGTTTTTTTTTTTTTTTTTTTTTTTTTTTTTTTTCTGAAATAGGCTACATCATTGGGATGTTTCTTGTTGAATGTTAAAATGGCATTAAGATGAGATTTTCGCAATGTTTTTTTTAATGTATTTGAATGTATGTAAATCAACAGTTGTATAACATAATTTATTATTATATTATTTTATTGTATTATGTTATCACATACTGAAAGTGACATAAAATATAAACTTTAGGGGTTATTTTAATTTTATGATTTTTTGTGTTATTTTATTATTGTATCATTTTATGTATAATGTTTGAATAAAAGCTTTAGTAGTTATTTTTAATTATTTATATCATTGTATTATATTGTGTTTTATATTCTGAAAATGACAGTGTTCAAATATAAACTTTGGTGGTGATTTATTTATTTTATTTATAAGTGACAAGAATGTCACTTTGGCTGCTTAGTGAACAGGGATATGTTCAAATTCTTCTCTCGGCTGACATCTTTCTTTACTTTGCTACTGTTCAGTCTGCAGCCCACAGGGCGAGAGTGTCCGGTGTGATTCACGAGCCTCAGGGAGTTATGAGGAGATTTCTCAATCAGCTGAGTTACTGGCTTAAGGGGAAATCTGTTCCCTCTAGTGTGCCTAATAATAGCCATCAAACGAGCCTTTCCTGACCCTCTCCTCTCTCATCCATCAGATGTATAGCTCCTCACAGAGTAAAATACAGCCCCGTAGTTCCCCATCCCTCCCGCTCTCTTTTTTTATTACCACCAGCTTGTCGTGTTTTCTTTTAAAGAGTACGTACTAAGAATATGTTTCTCATTAGCTTTCTCTCGGCCGACTCTCCCTCTGTGTCTGCTTCTTTGCTTTGGTTTGTTCTTTCCGTGCTCGCTCATTGTATGTTGCACAAGATTAGTTTCTCTCCGGAGTGCCGGCTTAATGTCTGGTGGGTCGGGGTCGCTGTGGTTGCCCCGCCGTCGCTGGGCCCTCGTTGCTGCGGTGGGTTTCCATGGAGATGATGTTGTGTGATCGGTGTGGCTTGTAAGGGAGCTTGAAAAAGGGACTGAGTTATGTGGCTGTTCTGAGATAAGAGCTGATTCCTGCCATCATTGTTCATTGCATGTTTTATAAAGGGTTATCTAGATTACAGAACAAATAAAGATAAGCGTGGTAATGAGCACTTTGTGTGGAAAATATTGCTAATGCATGCTGACCTTATCAGAGAGGGCTGAATGCCGTTTTATTGACTGTTTCACTGAGAACTATGGCCTTTATATAAACGGGCAGATCAATAAAATGGAAGGCACATAAGTCATCAGCGGGTAAAATGAAGAGCTTTCATACACCATTCACCCGAATAAGCGGTTAAAACAGAAGACACCTGGCTTGAAAAAGTGCTAAAATAATTTTAATGTTGTGGCCGAATATGTATAAATAGCCATTGCGAAATCTCTATACTATTTTGTGTAAATTAATATAAAAATAAATTAAATAGAAATAAAAAATGATTAATATAATTATTTTGTGTGTGTGTATATATATATGAAAAATCTTTATTTCTTCCCAAATCAGTTTAATGAAGCAAGTTGCTCAGAAATGACTGTAGCCTATCTTTAAAATAAAAAGTTGCACCACTGCTTTTGTTGCATATAGATGATTCCAATAGATTTTACGACCGTGAGTGGAACCCTACTGCCGTCCCATCTCTCTCTTGGCATGTGGCCTTTGCTCAAACCACATCATTAACATAAAAATCAAATAAAACTGTCTTATTGCACTGTGTGGATCCCCCTCTCCAGGTGGCATCATGCCAACAGTTCTAGTTCACTTCCTCCATCTCTCTTTTGTTTCTCTGTCTCCCTCATAATACCAATGCAATGCTTTCTATTTCAGATAAACTTTCTGTTCATCAAAGAATCATGATTTTTTTTGTTCTGTTTTAAACCTTGATAATAATAATAATAATAAATGTTTCCTGAGCAGCAAATCAGCATATTAGAATGATTTCTGAAGGATCATGTGACACTGAAGACTGTGGTGCTGAAAATTCAGCTTTGCCATCACAGGAATAAATAAAAAATGTTTTACTGTATTTTGGTATTACAAAGTGGTAATATATATTCTCTCTCTCTCTCTCTCTATATATATATATATTTATATATATATATATATATATATATATATATATATATATATATATAATATATATATATTTTATTTATTTATTTGTTTATTTTTTATCCAAAATACAGTAAAAAACAGTAATATATTAGTATTATATAAATATATATATTTTAATTTTATGTAAAATATAAAATGTATTATAAAAATAGACAAAGCAAATATATGGCCCTACACAAGATCAAGTGGATTATGAACATAAAAAGCTAAAAAAGAAAAGCAGATCTTTTGTTTCTTTTCTAGTCCTGTTGGGAGTCTGGTGGGAATTGTGTCCGTGTATTGTCCGCTAGTGTGGATAACTGTGTCCTCAGAGCTGAAGTGGAAATGACAGAGTTCAGTGGCGACTCGTCTCTGTGCTGAAAGCCCAGCTGGTGTGTGCTAAATCTGCTGTGTGAAAAGGCCTCTCCATGCCCTTTTGTGCAGCTCTCTACCACTCAGTCTATTTGGCCGTGTGTGTGTGTGAGGGACCCCAGTCTGACTGATGTTAACACTCAGACGGGGTAAATTAAAGCTGAGAGCTGGGGAAAGTAATCAGAGCTTTTCTCTTTGTTCATATTTATTCTAGACTGTATCTACATCCTCACTCATATAGGCTACTCTAAAAGCCACAGTATGCCAACACTGACCCTTCATTGTTGGATTAGATAGCTTACTTTTAGGTTACTGCTATATAATTGTTAATGGTAGAAAAAATACACAACACAGAGAGGTACAGGTATGTACTATCTGGTATTTGTCACTTCAGTTTACATTTTTTAAATCTTTTCAGGGCCATTGATTTTTAAAAATACATTAATTCAGTTTAAAATAAAAACTTTTTTCTATATTGTATGCAGTTATCCAATTAAATGAACTTTATTTAATTGCCTATACAGACACGCACACACTTGTGACTGCATATCAGTTGATTTGAGTTGCTACGTTGCTTGGCAACCACTATCAGCCTACAGTTAGTCTAATGAACTATAATCCTTGCTGGCAGAATTGTTTATTATGATTAGCCTATTATTATAATTGTTTATTATAAGTATTTTTTTAAATCTTATACTGTGGTTGCTTTTCGTCATCACTGCGATTTACTCTTATTGATGATAAGATGTTATCTGTAATCATTGAAAATTATGGGTTGCGAATGAGAATCATGTTGACTTAATGTAAACCGATGCTCTGAACCTTTAAAATGATCATTATATGTGTCATTATGTCAACATTGAAGACTGTTTCATGTGCTCAGAGGGCTGTAAAATCATGTCTAGCTATATTAGGATGAATGTCTTGGTTGCCATTGAGCTCTGCATTTGTAATGTGACTTTTATGATAGATAATAAAGTCTAAATGTGTTTATCTTATCCCAGTATTGAGATTGGTTTCCTGTTAGTTCAGAAAAGCTGATCTGAAATCAGTGCTGAATCTTTCTCCACAGGCTCCTCAGTCAGTGATCAAGACTTTTGTTGGTTAAGTGTTGAAGCTCTGCACAGCTTTTGTATTTGACAGTCATTTCACACCATTAGGGGTTAATTGGGATCTTCAGCACATCTGCGATTCTGTTCCTTTTAAAGGAAACATTCAAGCAAACACTTGACAGAACAAACAGACCTGCCAAATGAGCCTGACATGTTTTGAGACCTCTTTGAATGTACATATATCACTTTTCCTGCACTTTTTCTCCATATCTTTCTGTCTCTGCCTCTCTGTTTTCGCCCTCTCCATCCTTCGGTCCCTACGGATGCTTTCGTTTTGCTCCAGGAAATGATTTAACCCCCTTTGTACGGTGACAAAGGGGTGTGTTAATCTCACCGAGTTAGGAGGCAAGCACATGGGGGTGGATGCCAGGGAGAGTCGAGCAGTCGTGTGTGTGTGTGTGTGTGTATGAGGCAGATGTCAGAGCGTTCACCGGCCACACACATGCTACACGAGCCACAGAGAATGGTTAGAGAGATAGGCACTTGATACACACCGTAACCAGGAAAGGACTGCTGTTGACTCGCTACAGTATCAAGGTCTGGCTGTCAAAAATTTTTGTTTTGTGTTGTTGTTTTTTACCCAGAATAACACTTTTTTAGTTTGTTGTTTGGTTTGTTCTCAGTGATTTGATTGTGTGTTTTTATAGTTTTCATTAGGGTATTTTCTCACACCCTGTGGGTCAAAGTTATACCTTCAGGGTGAACTATTTCCTTTCACCTCTTTGACTCAGGTTCTGTGACTATAGTCATTAGAACAAACAGCATTTGTCCATTGCATGGTACACACCTGGTATCACCTTTCCTGTGAAAACCAGTCAGATTTGTCTGTGTGTGCTGCTGATTTGTTTATTCTGAAGTCATTGCAAACAAGGTTTTTATGGCAGCATATATGTTTATGATGGGAGGCACCTGTCTGTGGTATGTTTAATATAGTATAGATAGATAGATAGATAGATAGATAGATGGATGGATAGATAGATAGATAGATAGATAGATAGATAGATAGATAGATAGATAGATAGATAGATAGATAGATAGATAGATAGATAGATTGATAGATAGATAGATATATATATAGATAGATAGATAGATAGATAGATAGATAGATAGATAGATAGATAGATAGATAGATAGATAGATTGATATTTAACAATCAGTATACAAAATATTTAAATGTGTGGATGAATGGATGTATAAATGTTTAAACAAGTGGATGAATTTATGAAAAAATGGATGGATAAAGGGTTGAATTAATGAATGGATGGATGGATGGATGGATGGAAGAAAAAAGAAATGGATGGATAAATGGCTGAATGGATGGATGAATGAAGAAAAAATATAAGTGGATGGATAAAAAAATAAACAGATGGATCAATTGGATATTTATGGATGGGTAGATGGATAAATGAATGAATAGATGTATGGATGAAAAAAGGAATGGATGAATGTATAAATGAATGATGGGAATTTGGGAAGTGGATAAATAGAAGGGTTGATAAAATAAATGGATGTTTGAATAAAGAATTAGATGTATGGATGAAAAAGAAATGGATGGATGGATGAAAAAGAAAAGATGGTATATATATATAGATAAGTAGATAGATAGATAGATCGAGGTTTTGATAATGCAGATAATGATGATACATTTTTATATCTGTCTCTCAACATTAGATAGATATTGTATTCTCTCAGAAACCCTTTCATCTCTCTCTCTCTCTCTCTCTCTCCCTCTCTCTCTCTCTCTCTATCGTGCCGGCATGCGGCCCGTCTCCATGACAACACCTCAGGTCAGCTCTGAGAGGTGGGAGGTAGTTGGTGTGAATTTTTGTTGTCGTTTTATTGCCTGTCTCTCTCTCTCTCTCTCTCTCTCTCTCTCTCTCTCTCTCTCTCTCTCTCTCTCTCTCTCTCTTTCTCTCACAGTCTCCCTCTTTCTGATCTCTGTGAGACAGCAGCTGTGTGTGACAGCTTCACTAGAGGCTGGAGGTTTCCTCAGTTTGCTTTAAATTGGAGAAAACAATGCAGTAAAGCAACGCAGTTCTCCCTCACAGCGTCTTTGTGGTCCGTCTCCCATCAAAAGATGGAGGGGGGAAGCTGTGTCAGCGGCCGTGTTTCTGGTAATGTGGAATGAATATGTGCGTCTCGAGGGAGAACTCTAATGTATGCACGACTATGAACCAGCACGTGTGATGTAGAGGTGCCAAGGGGGGTGTCGATGAAAGCAGGTCTCTCTGTCAGTCTTTCTGCTGATCTACAGCATGGCTTTGTGTTTGCACAGGAGCAATAATGTTTAGAAATCCCAGTGGGGCATGAAATAACACATTTTGTATGTGTTTTTTTTATTCACTTTTTGGTGCATCTGTGATCCAGCAAGTATTTTCTCCTTTACTCATAATGTCCCTCAGTCGTTTGACACGTTCCTCAGTCATTTGCTTTGTCATATCAGAGTTCTTCTTCTTTTCTTTTTTTTACAGTGTCCACACCATTCTGAGCTGTTGTCGTCTGGTTGGAACGAGAGGATCCACACTTTCGTATAGTCTAAACGGGTAAGATGTGGCTCACGGGATTCTTTTTTCATTTAATTTCATGCGATTTAATTTTTCACTGACTTTTTGATGTACTGTTTGTAATTCAGTGGCTGTTTCAAGACAAAGAGGCAGAGTAGAAACATGAAAAGAAAAAAGATGAAAAAGAATGATTAAGAACTGATAAGTTTGGATTCATGACATGTATCCCTCCTCTCTTCACCAACTAAAAACTGTTACTGAAAGCAAAAGAAATGAGCATATTTTGACCGCTTGCACACGCTGCTGTGTGCTGACAGATTTTTACCATGTTGAAAGCTGTGAAAAGTGTCTGATCGCTCTCATACTCTGTTGTTTGTTGTTTCAAATATAAAAGGACCCAAAAGAATCATATAAAAGTGAACTTCTGAATTCATACTGTATGATAACTTGAACCACTGTAACTGAATCATTAGGTTATTTGAACTAAGGAACAAATCATTCTTGAACAAATCATTCAGACGAGCATTTGAGCTGGATCAGTTGATTGAAAATATCTGAAAATAACTATTTGTTTATGAATCAGGCATCACTTCTTGCCAAGCTAGCATGGATGCCAAGATCGATCTGTTCCTCCGTTTTAACACAGTCATGATTTACTTTTAATAATAGTTTTATGGTGTTTATGGGTCATTTTGTCAGTGCCAGTTCGTTGTAATCTGCATTCCACAGAAGAAAGTAAGTCAAATGGATTCGGCTTGGGACAAAAATTTTTTTGTGTGTGAACTATTTTCAACTTTCATTTTTAGGGATCTGAAACCAAAATAATAAATACATTAAGATGCAAGGTAGTAGCTAAAAGTGTGAAGTACACAAATACACATAGTACACATTGTAGGGAAAAAAACTTGAAAGTGCTGATCTATTAATGTGCTGAAGCTGCATATGCTGCTCTGTCATCCAAAGTGTTCGATTTGGCCTCTGAGGGCACAAACCTGGCTGTCAGCAGTGTTAGGCAACAATGTGAGACACTTCCGCCAAAAAAGCCAATGAATCAGTTAAGCCTTATATAATCTAATCTGATTTAATTCAGTGAAACATGATGAATATGTAGAATAAATAATGACAAATCTGTAGATCAGATATGAGCACATCTTTACCTCAGTGTAAATTGCGAACTTTTACATGCCATATTTTGATTGAGTTCTGTTGAAATTATCCAGAAACCTTCATATTCTTGCCATGACTAATGTATTAAAAACACACACTGCTTGACTTCTTGCTAGGAATGCAGTTGATAGTGATTCAGAGGAGTTGCATGCGATTGGTTGAATCATTTTACTATGATTAAAACTGTTTTTTGTCTTGAAATGAATGAACTTGAACGTGATCTTTCCCTAATGATGATCCCTGCTGTGCTTAGACATTACTGGGAGCGTCTAGCCCCGTTAGAGCGGATATACAGACGCGTTCTCTAGAGCTCAGCTGTGTTTTGTTGAAAAGAGCAGATAGAAATAGACATATGCATGAGCATGATGCTGCTGGGCAGTTGTTTTTATGACGTATAATGCTGTCAACATTTTTTTTTTTATTTGTTTGTGTGGACTGAGACACATTTTATAATATATTTGCTTGGTGATTCTTCAATCTGACTTAAAAATAATAGTTGACCCAAAAATGAACATTCTGTCATTTACGCACCCTCAAGTCATGTGAAACTTGAATGACTTACAGTACTTTCTTCATTGGAACACAAAAGCAGAATGTGCATGCTGCTCTTTTCCATTAAAGTGAATGGTGACCATGGGTACCAAGTCAGATTTTCAGTAAATAACTACCTTAAGGAGGAAGTGCATTAGCATGCTTTAAATCATATTTATCTGACCGTTATCAGTTTGTAGCAGTAAATGAAGAGATGTCTTATCGATCAAAAGTTCAGTATGGAGTACCACAAGGCTCAGTACTAGGACAGTTTCTGTTCACTTTGTACATGCTACTCTTGTGAGATATTATTAGGAAACATGGCATTAGTTTTCACTGTTAAACTGATGATACTCAGCGCTATATTTCTTCACGCCATGACGAAACTTACCAATTCACAAAATTAACAGAATGCATAGCTGATATAAAAAACTTGATGAGTATTAATTTACTACTACTTAATTCTGAAAAAAAAGAGATTCTAATTATTGGACAAAAAACTTCCTCACGTAATAACGTAGAATACTGTCTAACAGTTGATGGCTGCTCTGTCAAGTCTTCGTCGTCGGTTAGGAACCTGGGTGTGCTCTTTGATACCAATCTTTCATTTGAAAGTCACGTGTCTAGTATATGTAAAACCGCATTTCATTGCTCTCAATGACAAATGCAGAACAATTAGTTAAATGCGTTCATGACATCAAGGCTAGATTATTGTAATGCTCTTATGGGTGGTTGCCCTGCACGCTTAATAAACAAATTACAGCTGGTCCAAAACGCAGCAGCTAGAGTTCTTACCAGAGCCAGGAAGTATGACCATATTAGCCCAGTTCTGTCAACACTGCATTGGCTCCCTGTTAAACATTGTAGGCTACAGTATACATTTTAAAATATTGCTGATTACTTACAAAGCACTAAATGCTCCCCAGTACTTAAGCGAGCTCTTAACGCATTTGTGGCGAGCAGGACGAGGCCGAGGGCTGTGGGAGAATGGCGCGAGGCCGGTGGCGTGATTACCAATGAGCGCCACCTGCGCGACGCACCGGTCTCATATCTCTCACGGAGGAGCGGAAGCATAAAAGGAGGAGCGACGACAGTGGAGATAGAGAGAGGCCAGGCCTGAACTTGTGTTGTGTTTGTTTTGTTATATGTGACAGCAGTCGTCCGTGAGGTGCTGCTGTCTTTTACTTTCATTTTGTATTTGTTTGTTTTTTTTACATTAAAGCTTGTTGAATGTAAAAAAAAAAAGAAAAAAAAGAGGAAAAGACAGCAGCCCCTCACGGAAGACTGGTGTCACATATAACAAAACAAATACAACACAAGTCAGGGCCTGGCCTCTCTCTATCTCCATTGTCGTCGCTCTTCCTTTAATGCTTCCGCTCCTCCGTGAGAGATATGAGACCGGTGCGTTGCGCAGGTGGCACTCATTTGTAATCATGCCACCGGCCTCGCGCCATTCTCCCACGGCCCTCGGCCTCGTCCTGCTCGCCACAGCATTATAGTCCTTCACGTCTATTGCGATCTAAATTCCGGACAGTTGATAATACCTATCATTCCATACCTAGAATATCAAAATCGACTGCTGGCGGTAGATCCTTTTCCTATTTAGCACCAAAACTTTGGAACAGTCTTCCTAACATTGTCCAGGAAGCAGACACACTCTGTCAGTTCAAATCTAGACTAAAAACACATCTCTTTGACCTAGCATACACATAACACATTATAGACTTCTATGATTCAATGTTAGGCTGCATACCGTAAAATGTCAAATAATAGCCGAGTCCCAAATAGACGCCTGTCTCTTTTACACGCCTGGTTTGGCGACAGGTTTGGGTAAATAAAGGCCGGTCTCAAATAGAGGCCGGGTCTGTTTTTTAGTTTCGGGTTGTATTTAATCTTCTAAAACCCGTCACATCGTCCGCTTTTTGGCGGCCGCCAAAGCAAATTTGTGTCCCGCCAAAGTCTTTTTTGATCGGTGAGTGATGTAATAGAATGACTGCTGCGCTTGACAGGGCGTAAACGAGCAGAGAGAGCGCCCCGGCCGCGCGCGAACACTCTCACGTCTTCAAACAACACGAGCGCTGTCTTGCTCTCTATCCCTCGCGCATATTAATCAAAATCAATTGTCACGATAGTAAAAGGTCGGAAGACCGCAGTTTCACGTGGAGCATTTGGAGATTTTTTGAGATTAGAGACTCTAGGAACAACATCTCAATGAACAACATCTCAACACTAAATTATAAAGACCTGTCTCATATAGACGCCTGTCTCAAATGCAAGCCGGTGCAGTTCAACGATTTGGGAAAATAAAAGCCCGGGCTATTATTTGAAGTTTTACGGTAGATTAAGTCAGCCGGAACCGGGAACACTTCCCATAAATCCTGATGTACTTGTTACATCATAAGAAGGATGGCGTCTACGCTAATATTAGTCTCTCTGTTTATCCCGAGGTTTACCGCAGTCCGCCGGATCCAGGCCATATCCGGATCTGATGAAGGACCTGTGCCCAGACATGACGACAACGCAGTCCTGAAGTGTCAACTAGTCTCTCCCATGTGAAGGCCTCCTTCCCTTCCCTTTACCTCTGTACAGATAAAACTTTGTCGGGATAATTCCGGTTCACGTGGCTACACGGAAGCAATAAATAATTCTGTATTATACATTTTAAGGCCCGACAAGTAGTTTGTTGAGGGTTGGTTTGTAAAGAAGGACTATACCCCTGCATACCTATCGACTAAACACATGATGCACATGTGCATGTTTTCGTGGGTTTGCGTTCTCGAGCCAACGGTGTCTTGTTAGCGGCCCCTAAGTTAATAACTAATGATCTTTGCAACGGAAGTGAATAAATCAATCAAAACTAACTTTAGCTGGACAATAACTTTATTCTAGAGCTGCTGTAAAGCCAAAACAATCTGTACTGTTACTGTAATTTTCTATTTCCTATTACAATCTTTATTGTTAAAAGCGCTATATAAATGAAGGTGACTTGACTTGACTTGACTTAAGCATCATAAAAGGAGTCAATTTGACTAGTGCAGAATATTCCATGTATTATATATATATATATATATATATATATATATATGTGTGTGTGTGTGTGTGTGTGTGTGAACTATCCCTTTAGATTTACATATTTGAACTCTGGCTTTATGACTACAGCTAAATGTATTGCCTGAGAATTCTGTTCCTGCTCCACAAAAGGATTAGATGACATGACAAGTATTACATCATAGCACATTTTGAAATGTGTAATGGCAGTGATATCGGCACATACTGTAAAAGCTCCTGTTCACCCACATACAGCATGTGGACAGATGACCACAGTTTATCTGAGCATCAAACAGATGGAACAGAGAGAGCAGTGTGCCAACCCATCCTTTCCTCCTGTATTCTCTAAAATAAACTGTGAAAAGAGATACCATAGAACATAGCGTAGAAATAGAATAGTGAATGAATGAATGAAATAAAGGATGAATTTTAATTATAAATGTATTATTCAAAAATAAAGTATGATATAATATAAACAAAAACAGAATTGGTACTATATTGGTAACATATTTTTAAATTCATACTTAAAACAAATGAATAAATAACATCTTGTTCTCTGTCCTTTCCTCCTGTATTCTGAAGTTTATGCACTTAGACATTTATGCATTAGGCTATTTATTTGTACAATTGTAATTAATTCATTAATTCATTCATAATAAATGTAGGCCTATTATTTAAATTAAGGTATGATCAGGTGTGCTCATAACTTTTTTGGTCTGGTTCTCAAGGGAGCACCTGGAGATGCTGTTTGTTACTCACACTTTTACGCGGCACACTTATCCTACAAGCTGCCTAAATGGAAAATAACACTATTTGATCACTGTAGAAATTAAATATAGGTTAATCTTTGTTAACGCTGTATTTTGTTATTGTATTAAATTATACAGACAACAGCAGAAATATTAGGCTGCTGTCACTTTAAGAATGAATGCACGGACCAAATATACTGACCGTTTTCTTTCTCAACTTTTCACTTATGACATAACAGAGAGAATTCTTGCAGAGACGGGTATTTTGACATATTTTTTGTGTGTATGTGTCCTTTCAAGTGCAAGTAAACGCGATCCGTTGCACCCCTAATTATGAACACACTTATCATCATGATTGCTATCTTACCAGAGATGTAGAAAAATCCTACTCCAGTAAGTAAACGTGTCCCCAAAAATGTTGGTGCTCAAAAGCTGGTACTCAAAAGACTTTTTCTGCTGCACATTGTTTATTTTTACCACGCATGTTACCAGTTATGTGCAACCCTGGGTATGATGTATTTTAAACAAAGACAGAAAATATACTATTTTGGTAACTTATTTTTAAAGAATTTTCATTTTATAAAACTAAATTTTAAATATGAACCACCATAGCAACAATAATTCACATTCAGACCATGCTGGAACTATAGAAATGCTTCTTTCACTACTTTGACCTCTGTCATCTGTCTAGATTCATCACGTCTGGTCATTGAGATACCCCTCACACTCATTGTGTTTTTCCAGAATACAAACCAAGTCTGGTTTACAGTATTGTGGCCTCTCTTAGAAGAGGTCTTTTATGAAATGCTCGACCCACTATCTCAGTGTTTCATCACTGATGGAGAGTATAGATTTTATACAAGAGGTCACCACTGAGGCAGATTATATAGTCTGATCAACAGATTGTGAGACATTTGAGAGCTTCTTTACAATCAGTGTTGAATAAAACATAACGTCCCCCTGTTACACATGCGCTCAGGGAAAAGCACTGCAGAAATGAAGTCAGTAGACTGAAGTTATGACTCACAGCGTTCAGGAACCATTGAGTCATTTCTGGACATTCCCGGCTGCTTTTTAAATAATTAATGCTTTGTAGTAGTTTCTGAAGGATTGACAAAGAAGTACTCTGTCTTCAGTATATTTTAGTCTGACATTCTTTTAACATTATAGAGAGTTTATTTATTTTTTTATTTTATTTTGCAACCGAGGCGGGTAATTTAACCCTAGTTTGGTAGTTTTAGACGTTGTGTGCTCCACATTATCCTGAGCTTTGTGATAACAATGCAAGTGATTTGTGTTTACCTGTAGGAGAAACTTGAAAAACAGGCCCTCACAGGAAGCATTTATTACTCTGGAGTCTAGACTATATTTCCCACATGAAATCCTGTGATTTTGATTGAAGTGGCCCTTGGTCTAATAGATGTGGTTTTGTAAATGCATTGTGAGTCCTACTTCAAAATCTGTGATCAGCTATTTTAATTATTTTACTCTGAAACATCACAATTATAAGTGAAATGCACTGTCAGTTCTGCTTCAAAATGTGAGAACTGCTTACATTTTATGAAAATGATTAATATGACTTAAAGCCAACTTTTTTTATTTATTTTACTCTGTAACACATCACAAGTATGAGTTAAAAGCAATGTGAAACCCATGCACCTTTACATCTGAGATCTATGTAGATTTTCCCAAGTTTTTCCATTGTTATTTTAGAGTGTGTTCTTTATATTTGAAGTGAATAGTTCTGCTCAGAGTGGTTCGGGTTTCACTGTATTTTCAGCCTAACTGAACTATAAACAGCATAAAGCAACAATGCAGTTCGTGAGTTGCCAGACAGGAGCTTGCTGACAATCAGCAACTTCCCAAAGCTCAGGAGAGAAAGAAAGCTCTATCGTTCTGCTGACACTGCAAGAACAAGTGACCCTTTAGCTGTGGATAAACTCACACCACCCCTGTTAAATTAAGTTAGCTCATTTATTTAGATAGTAATGCTGCTAAACCCTGGCAGTGAACTACTAAAACAATGCTGCGCTGTGGTTTAGCATTGTATTGCTTCCGAAAACGTCATTAGTTGGTTTTTGAACATAGCAACAAGGTAATAGCAGACAAACTGCCAACGGAGCAGTTCAATAAGAACAGTTAAACGTTTGTGAGCTTATAGCCTACTGTGTGGCTGACGGCTAATTTTGACTTTTAAAAGACAAATTTGTTTGTTGTGTCATACAGTGTTAACATCTGAAATGAAATGCATGCTGTGAAACCAGCTCCGTTTGTTCAGACAGATAATTCAATCAATTTTCTTGACTCATTGTTTGTTTTGCAAAATGAGTCAAAGCAATGTTTTCCATAAACTGTTTGAGTAAACAGGGATTTGATTGGCCCAGAGGTACTTCATGAATTAAAATACAAAACAAAACAGCATTATTGTCTGGAGAACACGCATGAGCTGGTAAACAAACGTTAACCCTTTAAAAACAGCAAAAGCTTTTAGCATAAAACTGCTGTATCATCTGTTTTTCCACTGTTTTATCTAATTCCCTCTTTAAGGGCTTCAGACTTTGGTGTGAAAAGAGACATTTAATCATGTCCCCTCTCGTTTGGCCCGAAGGCATCCTGTGCTAAAGTAAAGAGCGGTTCATTCTTTTCAGTCTCCAATGACAGAGGAGAGCTGTTGAGAGAGCTTCTCTCAGTAGTGTCCTCTCCTTGGATTTACATTAAAAAGATGGATGGTTTTGGCTGCGTTTTGTGTGTCTTATAATAGGCATGTGTGTGTAATAAGTGTGTTGCCGTGGACACGGAGTGATCGTTAAATTAGCAGCCCGGTTCGGTCTCTTGACTCAGGTCTTCTTGAGAATGAAGGAGCTGTTGAGAAGAACTTGTACTATCAGAGGAATAAGTTTCCCATGTACTCTTTCTGAGAGTGCATTCTCCGGATGGCTGTGAAATATAAAAAGAGAGAGCTTACAAATACAGTACTTAACCTTGCCAATTAAATTGCTTTTAAAAGGGTGATTTGAAAAAAAATTACACAATTTTGTTTTTCCTGAGGTCAACTTATTATGATAGTTGAGGTTTCTGTTTTGAGTTCTGAAAAGTTTTAAAGGGGTACTTCCCCACTGGCAAAATGGGCTTTCAAAAAACTTGGCTGCCTATGCAGTAGAAAGTCAAAAACATTTAGGAAAATCTGTGCTACCTGACTAGAGAAAACAAACAAAAAAGGCTGTAGGAAACCGTCAACATCCATAATGCACTGGGCATGTTGCCGTCCAAGGCAACCCCCTCCAGTTTGCTATCCATACGCTTGACCAGAGTTAAATACTTCCTTGGTTTAGAAGGAAATACTTCTTAACCCTCTGTTAATCCGACTGTCTGTGGGCGGGGATACAAAAATGCGGAAGTGTAATTTGTAGTTTTCACGGAAACAAACTACACGACTTTCGTTGACCAATAAACGTGAATTTCTTGGTCCAGGTAACAAGTAAACATTGTTCATTTACATACTACCGACATTGTACCAAAACAAAGAGGGTTTAAAATCAGCAAAGTTTTACTTTTAAGTTGCGACCCAACTACCCAACACTTTACTGAAATTGTTTATGAGTAAACAGGAATTATTAATTTGATAAACTGAATAGACTCAAGTGACTATTATAAGAAAGCTAACATTATTATATTATATACAGGGTTTCCGCGGGGTTGTAAAAGGTAGTAAATTAAATTATGCCAAATTAAGGCCAGTAAAAAGTAGTAAAAAGTAGTAAACGTCATCTGACGAGGTAGTAAATTTTCGAACCCCCATCCAACTAGGCCTATGAGTTTCAATTTGTGTTAAGTGCAGGACTTTGTTCTAAAATTCCTAAAATTCGCGTGGATTTATTTATATGTTGCGAGTAGGACCTGAGCGATATCATGTGACGTGGTGTTTGTTCGTTCGCGCGCGCTGAAACAAACTGGGTACCCGGCTGGCCTGGCTTGCTGCCCAACCTGTTCGCGAGTTCGCTTCTATTTCAGTCATCAGTCGGCCGCCAAAGCCATATTTGATCGGTGAGTAGCCTAATGTAGACGACTGCCTGCTCCGCTTGTGACAGGGTGCATGTTAACTGAAAGAAGGAACAGAGAGACAGCCCCGGCTGCGCGCGCGCACTCAATTCACTCTTGCTCTCTCTCTCTCGCTCATATTAATCAAAATCAATTGACACGATGGTAAAAGGTCGGAAGACCGAAGTTTCACGTGGCGCAATTGGAAATTTATTTCCCGCTGTGTGTGAATTGTGCTAAAAAACGTTGCCTTATCTTCTCTGAAAAGCTTTCCCCACATTCAGCTGACATAACCACACTTTCAATAAACGGAAAAATCTATCCTAAAAAAAACTATTTGTTGACACAAATTTTGTGCGATGTCCTAACTGATGGGATAACCACATAATGCGTACACGTCCGCTAATGACGCGTCACTTTAATGAATGGTTAACAACTGATCTGTCCTCACGGGACTTCTGAATCGGTAACTCAATATGGTTCCATTTATTAAAATCTAGTTAACTACATTGGTTAACATGAACTATTAATAAACTGCACGTCTACATCATTAATTAATCTTTCTTAATGTCAATTTCACCATATAGCCTACATTATTGAAATGAAAAGTTGTATTTGTTAACATTAGTTAATGCACTGTGAAGTAACATGAACAAACAATTCATGTATGTTGTAAATTACGTAGTATTTTCAGGTTATTTATGTTATAATGTGTAGAAACATTGCCAAAAAATAAATAAAAAATTTAGTTTAGATTGGAGTGAGTGCAAAAAAAAGTGCAAAGCAAGTTGTTATCTAGCAGCAATTTTTTTTATTTAATTAAAAAAAAATGTATCTGGCAGCTAATTCTATTCAATTTTACAGTATATGGTAGAAAATTAGACTTAAACTTTTAAAATAAACTTTTTAATGCTTTTTTAATGTTTTTATTCTACTTTTTGATATTGATATGATTATACCAAAACAATTATCAGGTCCAGCAAAGAAGAATTTTATGTTAGAAAGCTTTTAAATCAAGTGGTAAAATCAAAGCTTAAAAAAAAAAAAAGAGGGCAAGAAAGGATGTGTCTGTCGGCCACCACCGAAGACCAATTTTGACCAAGGAAAAAACCCTGGACATTATGGGGAAATGCAGGTTTTCGAAGATATTTCATTACTTTACTTGTCTCTATACGCCACTACAGTTGCATATTGAAAACGTGATGGTATTAAAAAATATTGTGAAGGTATTAAATTCAATTTAAGAATTTCTGTATATACCCTGTATTAAATGAAAGATAAAATATGATAGAGCAATAGAATGAACAGTGACAAAAACAGAAGCATGCTCTTTAGCAGGATTAATTAAGCATGAAAATATCTGAAGGAAATATATATTTGATGAACAAATTAAGCCAACTAATATGATTTATATTCTTTTGGTTTATCTACTAATACATTTAAAAATTACAAATGCAGTGAAAATTCAGGGATCGGTTACGGTATCGATATCAGCGAGTACCAAAAATGAAAGTATTGGTATCGGTCTCGTTCTGCAAAAAGTGGTATGGTGCATCCCTAATTGAAAATATTTAACGGGATCGCGTGAACCAGTGCCATATTTGAAGCACATTTAGAGATGTGATGAAATAAATTGCTGTTTTGGGATAGTAATTTCACTGCTTAAGTCTGCGTGTGTGAGAATGTGTGTTTGTGGGTAAGTGTGTGTGATGTGACACACTTTATTATTAATCTTTATTAATGTTTATGGCTGTTAAGTGTCATTTGTTTTTAAGTGCCATGGTTATTATTCACCTTATTAGGGCTAAGGGTTAACGTAATGGTTAGGATAACTCAAGGGCTAGGGTTAAAGGGGTCATATAATGCAATTTTTGTACAAGTTAATATGACTCTTTAGGGTCTAAATGAAAACTTTGTAATATACTTTTATTAAAAATTCTCATTAGTATTTTAAGAAAACACTCATTTTACCAGCTCAAAAATAGCTCTGTTTTCAGCACGCCGTTTCAGTGCATATGCCTTTAAATGATAATGAGCTTTGGTCACCCCGCCCCTCTGCGTACACAGTTTTTAATAACACAATAACCATAACGCGTTGTTCATTATAAACGTGGGATTATGAATTATATTGAGAACATTGTAACATTACATAGAATACATGTCGTGTTGGTAGTAAAGAATATTGTGGAGGTAGTAAAAAAGGTAGTGAAAGGTAGTAAATTCATCTCTATGATTCCTGCATATACCCTGATATAGTATTTTCTCTTTTTTTCATTTTTTTGTGCTTTGCTTTGTTGTTTAGTTGTTTTGTTTTGCTTTGATGAACCATTGACTGAGTGTTTATGTCAGTCCATCCAGTTTTTATATTTCTAAAGTCAAAGAAATAAGTAATCTGACAACTTTTAATGTTGTCTTCTAAAGTGCTTCTTTAGGATTTTTGGGGGTCATAAAATAATATTATTGTTAAAAAAATATACATGTGAGGGGGTTTGTGGTATTTGTGTGGATTGGGCTATAAGATGTGCATTATGTCTGCAATGTTGAATAAGTTTCACTTTTCATGAAGTATCAACAAATCATATTGGTCTCAGTTTATTTTGTGTCTCATTCTCATGGTAATAGCCAGCCCTTCTCAGTACACACAGTCTGAAAGACCCTCCCCAACATGAGATGGACATTCTGTCGATGGTTCTCACACTTCTGTGGCCTTGTACACGGGATAGATGAAAGTTTCATTAAAGGGACTCATGTAATTACAGTATTCTGACTTCAAACTAGACATTTCAATAGAAAAAGCAAACATTATTTACTATGGTATGGTAACGGACCAAAGGTTTGTTTAAAAGGTAGTTTAAATAGCTAGAAACAAACTCAAATACGAAAAAGACAGTTTGACAACAATGACTTCTGATCTCCCTCCTTGTGAATGAGAATAACCACTTGTCTAACACAAACAACAAGTGAGCCAAACCCACAAAAGGCAGCAGTAGGATGTGGTCAAAACAAACCCATATGAATTGAAGTCCTTTTGACTGTACGGTATGGTCTCTGTTCACTTTTTTACAGTAGAAGGCCATTCATATGTAAATTATGTCATTCATTTGCATATATTCTTCTTAATTTATGCTGGGATTATGCTGAGATGAATACTAAAATAGACTGGTTTTGGAGAAGCCTGTGGCAAAATTGATCTGGCGGAAAGTGAATTTGCATAATGACTCATAGATAATAACTCAAGTTATGTGAATGGCTCTAATATAAAATATTTAGACGTTTATAGAAAATTGCTGATAAAAATATTGACTCTGGCTTTTTAGGGCATTTGATACATATTCCCTTTAGTTTGTTTATCTTTTTTGCCCACCCAGGGTGGTCTTCGTCCAATAAAGAAGCCATTAGCCAAGTTGATCCAGAAAAGGGGCCTCAGAAGCCCCGCTGCCCTAGATTGAGATCCATCATTTAGGACAGAAGGACAGATGCCTGTGCCTTTAGTCCTTCATCCAGCCAATCAGAGAGTGATTAGATCAGATTACATGAGCTGTATCTCTCCTCCATCTCTATTGATTCTGTTATGATATGAATGAGTCAGCACAGTATCTAAATCAGTTTTCTTTCTGTTCTGTGAGACCCAATGTTACCACAGCATCCCTCTGAGCTATTTTAAAGTCTACTTATGCCAAAGGGCCAGGGCTACAAGCCACCATTTAAAATAATTAAAAACTATTAATATGCTGCCGTCTATCTCATGAAATTTCTCATGCTGCAGTCTACACCCCCCCCCCCCACACACACACACACACACACACACCACCACCACCTTAAAAAAAATCAGAGAGCTATTAAGAAAATATATGTAAAAAGGAAGAGATATAAGTGAATTTTTCATTAGTTTGTCTTGATTCAGTTAATTTTACCAGAATGTTAATAGCCTGAATTCGGGAACAACATCTGTTGGTTAATTCATTCATACATAAATCATGAATTGCCAGAGAAAAAGTGTTGAACATTTAATGATTAGAAACAATGTTGTTTGTGCTATGCAAATTTGTAATTCAGACAGACTATACACGACTGCACATCTCTACCATATGACAACACAGACATGAATCTAGACTTTGTCTCTATGGCCCTGTTTACAGTTGGTATTAAGATGCATTTTGGTCGATCAGATCACAAGTGGACGACGCTAAATACAGGTGTAAACGGGGTCTGCAATGTTGAATAACTTCACCCTTTCACTTTTCATGAAGTCTCACTAATCATATTGGTCTGAGTTGAGCTTGTCCACTTTTGACCGCTTCCAGAAGTAGTCGAAAATGATCGGACTGCTTTCATAGTATAAACGCTCATGTGGTCGAATGCATTCGAGCAACCACAAAAACATTATGGGTAGCGCACTAGCCAGACGGGATTTTAACTTTGTCGGCTGAAGAATCAAGTTTGTTTTGAAGACGAAAAACGTACCAAGCACAATGTTTTCTCTCTATTCCTGATTTCTAACATGCACTGACTGTGTTCGGTGTGGTCTACTATTTGTGATCCGATCAACCAAACGGTATAATACTCATTTTAAAAGGCACAGATGACATTGCTTACTAGTTTTTTTTTCACCCATTCTTATGTTTGAGAATAGCTAAAGGTCAAGCTGATTGCATGGCAACAGGAAATGTGATTGACAGTTTCCATTTACGACATTGTTACTGTCACTCTCTCCACTGCAATTGACCGGTTCAGGTTTTTCCAAAGGTCGCTTGAGCACATACTGTCACCATAGCAGCCATCAGACATGCTGTGTACATTGTCTGAAATACTGAAAATGTGCTAAATCTTGGGAGTCTTGCCTTTTTCTTCAGCCAAAAATAAGTGCTAAAGGTCTTTGAGTCTTTATTAACTTCTGTCATTTATTTTTTTGACTATTCAGTGAGCACTGGTTGCATTTTTAAATACCTTCCTATCCACACTTTTTTGTTTTGTTTTGTTTTGTTTTGTTTTGGGTCATGACCCACCACACTTGATAACAATAAATAACAAAATAGATTTGTAAATAAAATTAGATTTCTTAAATGGCATCTTAAAGAGTTTTTGTAGGCCTTTTAGATCATGAATTACGATAAATTAGTAAAGTTAATTTTTTTTTTCCTATCCATATATTTTTTCTAATGTCACTAGCCTAAATGAGACTGTTAAATCAGGGTATCCATTAAAACTTGTCTTAACCTGAAGAACATAACATTTTTAAACCATATTTTAATCCGTGTCCAAGCAACTGGCCTCTATTGTAGATTTATTGCCACAAGTGTATCTAGGTAACCAGTCCTGAATCACAGAGAAATGTGATATAGATAGATTCTAGATTGTGGCATAAGTGATGCTCACGGTGCATGTGGATATCCAGAAGAACCTGTCCCTGTCTTGAATGTCTGAAACCTTCACCTTGAGATAAATTTTTTGATCTACAGAATCATGCTCTCTCTCTCTCTCTCTCTCTCTCTCTCTCTCTCTCTCTCTCTCTTGCTGTATGACTCCGTCAAGGTTTCTGAGCTCATGAATCATGCAAAGCAGAGCCCATTTCCCTGACACAGCCTGCTACACAGCAGAATCACTCAGATAGCACTCTCTCTACCTACCGGCAGGATCAACCAATGCTACTGTAGTTCACTTCTCTGACACATTATACTCCTCCTTCCTCACTGAAAACTTTTTACTTGGGTTTATATCGCAAAAACATTGCAGTCAGTCATCCACCATAATCATCATGTGTTTTACATGTGTGTACACATGTTTATGCCACATTAAAAGGTTGGGAAACACATCATTGATTTTATAGCTTGTAAGTGTCTCAATCAATTTTGTTTTGCTTATATTGTAAATGTAAATTTTTATTTTCCTATCCACACATTTATTTTATTTTTGGTTCTGTTTTCTAAAGAGCATTGTACTTTTAAACCACATTCTACTTTTAACCATTTGAAAGAATGTACTTCATAAAATTCTATTCAGTGCATGAAGAGAGCATAACGATAAAACAAAAGGATTTCTGGAGCAGGAAAGGTATTTGTCCTTTTCTTTTTTTGGGGGGGGGGGGGGGGGGTCTCTTTACCCTCCTCTGAGGAACCAGACAGCAGGCTGTGTAATTTTGTGCTTCAGCCATGTGTATTGACATCCATATGCCAGTGCTGAGGGTGTGCTGCCATCACAGCGTCCCAGTCTCTTCCAGCTGAGTGCCCTCACATGTCTCTGTGTATGTCAGGACGATATGAGCCCACGCGAGCTGTCCGTCTCCAGCACGGATTCCCTAATAAACATCTTGCCATCTGTTTGTGCTTTTAGTAGCATAAAAAGGTCATTGTTTTTATATCTATTTTCTCTTTCAGAGTCGCTGGCTAGTCTTGGATGCCCCTGTACTGTATGTTTGAATGGTCACATTGAGAGCAAATCACAAGGCCCAGTTGCTTTGACCTGGAGGGGAAGGATTTTCATGTAACGCACCCTGCCATGGATAGGAAGAGGAGTTGCATGCTCTGTGAAGGAGCTGTTATGCTGCTGCTGCTGGGTCACATGACCACTGGATTAGAAGTGCCTCTAGATCGTGAGTATTGCACAGTGACCAAAATTGAATCTAATGTGGTGTAATAATTCCCACTAATAAAGATTTAATTTGACAGCAGTGCACAAAAAAGCTGCCTAACCTATTTTAAAATGAGTTCACTAAGTCAAGATGTGTGATTGACATGAAGATGGATCTTTTTAGACATTTTTAGACAAAATTAGAAATAAAGTCATGACATGAGAAATCAATTTCACCATTAAAAGATCAAGTTTCATAGCTTAAAACTTCCTCCTCATTATAAACTAAGTATAGCTCCAAAAATAGCTCATTTGAATATTTGTGATGTGACATGGATTTGCATTTGCATATGACTGCCTCCAGAGCATGACATTGACGAATAGTTATACATCATGAAATCATAGACCACGCCCACTTGCATTCAGTTGCTTAACAGCTGACTTTTGCCTACACTGTATGTGAGCATCGCGTCACGTCAAAAACCAATCAAACCCATTATAATCAGTGACGCTGTCAACACTGGATACAGTATACATATGTGCATTCAGTTTCTGAAATACTCCATGCACTTGAAACTGTCGACAACAGGACAAATGGAAGAGTGAAAGAACGTTCGCTAAACATGTCCAGTTTAAATAGCACTTTTGCTTCTCTGTACAGACTTCAGAAGGATTGCAACATCAGAAACAAGTGGATGGTTTATTTTAATGGCGTCCCAGATCATATGTTTGTTCAGAGCATTTTGTTTTATAAACGAGGTACAGTGTAATGTTGGAGAGTTCGCAAATAATCTTTTTTTGACAGATGAAGCGGTTAGCTTTGTTGGATCTGACAGCCGCTGCATAACGAAATGCAATTTCATAAAGCTTTGTCTGTTAATGACGATTTTATATGCATAATATTTTACACATAACATAACACTTACACACGTGCAATCATAACAGTGGCCGTTTACTGACAAGCCCTTAAGGAGCTGACCATTAAAAACGGATCATTTCAGACAGAGGGTCAAAAAATAAAAAAAATAATTGTTTGTTTTTGTTTGTTTTTGCATTTGTTTTTGTGTGCCAAAAACTGTAAAATTATAAGTGAACCTCAAGGAACATATTAAAATAATAATCAATAAATCCATGTCATGACCCCTTTAAAGATTTTCAATCCAGATTCATTCAAGCACACTAAAAAAAGTAAAATACCCATCATTATAAACATGGAAATGCAGTAGAGTGTGTCACTGTGAGTCCTCGCAGTGTTTCTCTTTTCTCAGCTGCTGCTCTCTAGAGATGCGCGTCACGTTTACATACTGACAGTGTTAAGTCAGCATCACTACTGTGTAAGCAGAATATACAAGGACTTTTAGAGAGCATTGGTCACTCTTTCTCCCTCCATCTTTCTATTTCTATCACTCTGTTGCTGTGATATCAACTACATGAATTCATAAGATACACTACCGTTCAAAGGTTTGGGGGTCAGTATGATTTTTTTTAGCTTTTTTTCAGCAAAGATGCATTAAATTGATCAAAAGTGTCAGTAAAGACATGTATAATGTTACAAAACATTGCATAGGTAAAGAGTGAAGCATATTTTTAATGATAAAGTAGTTTATCATTACAGATTTCAACTCCATCACATTGTTCAGTACAGAACGTTCCTTATTTTACAATTCTTGGAGTCTTTAATGCATGAACCACTCTTGTCAGGGTGGTAAAGCCAATGAATCATCGACAAACAATCAGCATCCATCCAAACTGCATTAGGAGAATGAAATGGCATGGAAGTTGCATGATGGGTAATGAGTGCCCAACACACCTCCGGAAGTTTCTCTGAGGGAACATAATTTTGTTTGATCTTCTCTTCTCTCTTCTTCTCTTACACTAATTTGAACTCTTTTACTCTCTGCTTATGTATTTCCTGATTCATTTGGACAAAAAAGCTAAAGTTCTGGAGGGATGTAAGTCTGGGCACTTTTGCTGTGAAATTTGTTGTGAATTAGGTCTACTGTAATTGTCTTTTGCTTTCTTCCGCTTGAAGTGTTTATGATTTTGATATGCATACTAACTTGTATTTTGTATAAAACATTAAATGATCCAACTATAAAGCTATGTGTAAATTATAGCTATGATCTGCCATGCCAACAAGAACTTTCATGAGAGTTTGTGTTGCATGCTGCATGCTCTTTGGTTGTTTGTCTCTCTGGGTTCTATTACAATGATAAACTAAAGCTGGGCACATTTATATTTTTAGATGTTTTCTTGCAGAATCAGTTTCTGCAAAGGTGGTGCATCTGTGCTGGTTTGTGTCAAGGTGTGTGTGTGTTTCTGTGTGTGGGAAATAGAGATGCTTGCCTTCACACTGGTTTCTGTGCTTCAGTGCCTCAGCCTCCCACAATAACTCATCAGTCCCCCAAGGATTACATCATCGACCCTCGGGAGAACATCATTATCCACTGCGAAGCGAAAGGAAAGCCTCATCCCAGGTGGGTGTCACTTTGAATCACCATGGTTACCGTTACTGCAGATTCCGCTGCTGTGGACTGATGCTTAACACCTACTAAACTCTTCTTTAAACATTATGCAGGTCTTTAAATGGTGGATATTTTGTCATCATTTAGTTATTTGTTATTTTATTTATTTTAAGGAAGTATTAGGCTGAAAGTCCAAGCTGCTCTTTTCCATACAACCAAATGCGGATAATGATTTACACTGCCAAACACCTTAAAGGATACAAAAGCATCATACAATTATCTTTCAGTGACTTTTGTGTGCTAAAATGCAAGTCTTTTGAAGTCGTACAGTAGTTTAATGCGAAGAACAGACTGAAATATAACTGGTTATTTGCAATTATCTGTGAATAACAGCTTAAATTTTGGACTCTTTCTCACACAAAGCTATCTTACGGCTTTAGGAAACTTGAAATATTGCACAAAGGTCATATAGACCTCTTTTATAATGCTTTATTTATCCTTTTTTCCTTGAGCTTGACAATGTAAATCACTATCAAGTTTTTTTGTATTGAAAAAGGCAGCTTGGACATTCAGCTAAATATCTCCTTTTATGTTTCACGTAAAAAAGAAAATAATAATAAAGATCTGAATGATGTGTGAGGGTGGAAACTTTTTGAATATTTTTTTTTTTTTCATTTTTGGGTGAACGGTTCCTTTATGCAAACAACTTGATTGACAAGTGAGGAACGATTAATGTTGTTATAAATAAAAATATTGATTGTAAAGTCACTGTGCATGTTCTCCTAATGGATTTTCTGTTTTCACTCTAGCTTTTCATGGACACGTAACGGCACTCATTTCGATGTGGAAAAGGATTCGAAGGTTATTATGAAGCCCAGCTCCGGCACTCTGGTCATTGACATCAGCGGAGAGAAGGCCGAGGCATACGAGGGCGTGTATCAGTGCATCGCCCGCAACGAGCATGGCTCTGCCGTGTCCAATAACATCGTCATCCGTCAGTCAAGTAAGACAGGCACAGATAAAATTGACACAGGAATGTTTTTTTAATATTTTTTTTTTAGTCGTCTCCTGTCAGCTTTTTTTTAATTGAGGCTCCAATTCTGTTTCATAGGGTCCCCCTTGTGGTCAAAAGAGAAAAATGAACCAATCATTGTACAGAGGGGAATGTCTTTAGTACTGCAGTGCAGACCCCCAGCTGGCCTGCCTCCTCCAATCATCTTCTGGATGGATAACAGTAAGACAATATCACTTTTATTCACATGCTTTTATGACAATAACACACCACACACGGCTGTCTAGCACATCCTAGTGTAAGCAGCCACTGAAATGTCATTTGGTTATGTTTTCATATACTTTACATAACCAAAGTATGTAAATTCGCTGCTCTGTTTCGGAGGTTTAGCTCTTGTTATTTCATGGTCCTTCTTTTATTGGCAAATGGTGTTTAAAATTACATTAAATGCTTCTATCTGCTCTCATACTACTTGATATGGGTGGCAAAAGGCCAAAAATCAAATACAAACAACATTTGTCTACTCCGTTTTGTCAGATTTCCAAAGACTTCCCCAAAACAGTCGTGTGTCCCAGGCTTTAAACGGAGACCTATATTTCTCCAATGTGCTCATGGAAGACTCCAGAAACGACTACATCTGCTATGCCCGCTTCCCGCACACTCAGACTATCCAACAGAAACAGCCTATCACAGTCAACGTGCTGGACAGTAAGTGTTTTTTGTCCCTGATTTCTCTTCCAAACAATGTAAATCAGGTTTTGTAATAGAAGCAACACTGCCTTTTTATGTTGAATTAAGCTTGCACAGTATATACAGAATCAGATTTTACATACTGTATATACAAAATCACAATTCTGTTGTTATTATTAGGGCTGTAAGTCTATGAAAATATTTAATTAATTATATAATGTGCCAATTCATTTGTCAAATTAGTCACATCTACTGCCCTAAGAAAGTGAAGTAAAGTGAAGATAATTCCTTGATATTTTATTTTATTTTTAGAATTTTATTTTTAAATACCTCCTCAGCTTTTTCCAGACCCGTAAATGTCAAAACATTGCATGCTCATTATTTTCTGTTGTATTCCAGTTGAAGCTATGAATGACACTGTGTTGGCAGCTTTTTTGAATGGCTCAGATTTTTGGGGTGGTGAGTGCTAGCAGAACTTCTCCAAGTGAACCCAGCCTTCATCCCTCCCATCACTTGTGTTTCTGCCTATCCAGGAATAGCTCATTACCTAATATATCACGTATAACCAGAAATATAACCCACTTCTGTAGAATCCCAACCCTGACCTCAAACAACCTAATCTCTATGAAGGTCTCACTCTGTACCGCACTTGGCATTAATATTCATTTCATTTAATCTTTTCTAATGAAAACTGATTTAGTCAGATTTAAGTGACAAAAGGACTGAAGCCAACACTACAGGAGTTGACTATCATGGGAATGACCGGAAATTTGAAACAATTAATTTTGCATTGTATATTGCAACAAACATTTCCAAGATGACTGTATATGAATGGTAATCAGTCCTTTTTCTTTGTTTTTAATTGTCTAATTAACATTTAGGCAGTGTCTGCAGTATCTTCTACTGGTCAGTTGTTCATTAAACTTTCTCCTTTCTTTTAATCGAACTGAATAAATGTATCAGTGTTGCATAGTACATTCTATACAACACTATATAAACTTCTGTAAAATATCTCACGAAAACATTGTTCACCTATTATATTTTCATTTAGATCCTTCCATTCTCTTTTAAAGGCCATGCATGTCCATCCAAAAGAAGCAATGGAAGGATAAAATTCTTGTCATTCCAATATGAGGTTCACTTGATCAAAGACATCAGGGCGATTAAGTCACAAGGCTTTCACGGAACTTATCGGAGTATCAAAATAAGTGTATTTTCAAACTTTTTCATTATATAGCATCAAATTCGATCAGCAATATGCTATTTGTAAACCTCCAGTTTTATCTGGCTTGTTCATGTGTAAAATCTTTTCCCCTCACATAAGTCCTGGGTAATAACTGGCTGGTTACAAGACTTGTCTTTCTGATTGTGACCAATCCCTGTTCTAGACACTCCATCTGGGGAGAGAGCGCCCACTTTCATGCACCCACCTGGAGCGCACAGTACCACCATGGTCCTGAAAGGAGACACGTTGGAGCTGGAATGCCTCGCTGATGGCCTGTAAGTAACAGGAAGTGGATAAATGGGTGTATCTTGGGTCGAAGAGCATCTAATGTTTTGCTTCTATGCCCATTTGTTCTTTTGATTGAGGTCAGATTGTATTAAAGGTTTTGCTTATATGTGACTAACAGTTCAAAAGTTTTTGAGTTTTTTTTTGTTGTGTTTTTCAGTCCAACGCCAGAAATCACCTGGACTAAGGTGGTCGGGGAGCTGCCAAGAAGCCGTTTTTCATTTTACAGTTTCCAGAAAACTCTGAAGATAACTGAGGTGACAGAAGCGGATGGGGGAGATTATCGCTGTTTAGCCAAGAATCGCCTGGGGAGCAACCATCACACCATCACTGTAGTGGTCAGAGGTCTGTCACAGGACGTCTTTTCATGTGTCACATCTCAAAAATCCTGTTTAGTCACATCATTCACTGACCCCTGCACACCATCCTGAACCATTCATGGACTTGAGCTGATTTAAAAGACCCTTTGTGTTTCCTGTTGTTCAGAGAATAACCCCTGGTTTGCCAAATATCCAAAAATATTTGTTACTATTTGTTTTGTAACATATGATTGACTAATTCTAATCTGTGGCACAGGAAAATAACATTCTAAATTATAATTAAAAAATTTTGTCTATTTGATTTTGAACTCTCTCCTTCCATCTCCACAGCGGCTCCTTTTTGGATCAGTGCCCCTCAGAACCTCATCCTGGCCCCGAAAGAAAACGGAATGCTCACCTGCCGGGTGGGTGGCAACCCTCAACCCATGGTCACATGGTCTGTCAACGGAATTCCCATTGAAAGTATGTCACCCACTCACATAACCACTTTCTGTGAGCGTTTGTCAAAAATGTTTAGCTTTTTCAGTATCTAGCTACTATTTTCAACGTGTAACAAAATTTATATTGATATGTAAAAAGTTCTGATTTATTCTAGTTAATCAGTTTGTTCGTACAGTACTGTACATGTAAATAAACTCTTTTTTACAAAGGTATAGTACTGGGTAAAGCTAACTTCTTTAAGTTCCCAAACAGGTCCCAAACCCATTTTACACATTTGTATTTTTTTTTTTGGGGGGGGGGGTTTGTTTGGTTATCCTTCTTCATCTCCCTAATATGTGCTTATGAATGTGTTTTGTGGATTTTGCCCCTATCGCTTACAGTACATACGTTTTTAATTAAATTTGTGATTTGTATTATATCTGTTAAAGTTTGATGCTTTCACCTTAATTCCTTCTATTGTTTTTGTACCAATGGAAGATATTGCTCTGATTAAATAATAAATGAAATCATCTAATATACAGACAAAAAGGTATTTCTCCCTTCAGATGTAGTTAGGTACTTTTTGTTAGTAGCTTGTAGCATAGCTTTTTTGAAAAGAATGTCTTGATTATAGTTTTACTATGATTATAAATTATAATGTTATTTCTTGATAGACTCACATAACGACCCCAGTCGGAAAATCAAAGATGACGAAATCATCCTCAGTGATGTTCAGACAGGCTCAAGTGCTGTTTACCAGTGCAACGCCTCCAATGAGTACGGTTACCTGCTGGCCAATGCCTTTGTCAGTGTCCTGGGTTAGTTCTATGCATTTCTATTCTATTCTATTCTATTTTATATTTTTCAAATGTTTTGTTGAATATATTCTATTATGTTTCAGCTGAACCTCCAAGGGTGCTGACTCCTCCAAATCATGTGTACTCAGTCATCACTAACAGAAGGGCTCTATTAGACTGTGCTTCATTTGGCTCGCCCCTCCCAAAGATCACATGGTGAGTTTTTTATTTTTTTATTTAGCATTCATTTTTGTTCTTTTTAGGCTTGTCTTTAATGTCCAGAAAAGTGTTTACTGTGAGTTAATGCTGCATGCTGATTATGATGATCCCCTCATAATCTGTCTGTGATCCCCAGGTTTAAAGACAGTCAGAGCATACTGGATGGCGACTCGTACATCATTCATAAAAACGGTACCTTAGAGATCAGTGTGGCTCAGTCACTAAACAGCGGCAAATACACCTGCATGGCCTCAAACAATCTTGGAAACAGAGAGAATCACGTTTACCTGGAAGTGAAAGGTGAGTGAAAGCTAAATTGAATTTGTCCAGCTTAAATCAGCGTATTTGTAATATGTTGAATGAAGGAAGGAATAATAGACTAGACTAAAGGAAGTAGTAAGATGGGACATGTTGTTTCTCTATTTCCACAGAGCCTACACAGATCCTCAAACAGCCTGGGTATAAAGTGGTCCAAAGAAACAGCATGGCTGTGTTTGAGTGTAAGGTCAAACATGACCCCACTCTCTTTCCCTCCATGATATGGCTCAAAGACAACGAAGAGCTTCCTGACGATACTCGGTATGACCTGCAGTCATGATGCTGGAAACATTCCTCTGAGATTTTGGCCCATATTGACATGATAATATAATGTAATGTACCTATAATGTAAAGCGTTATTTAGTTTGAGAAAAGTGAAAACCTTAAAAGTCCTGAAAGGTGTGTTTAAATGGTTTGAAAGGTGGCGTGTATATGCTAGTTTTTGACTAACAGGTGTGTATGTGTGTAGATTTGAGGTGGGCTCTGATAGTCTGACTATACATGATGTGACAGAGGAGGATGAGGGCACCTACACCTGCATCAGAAACACCACCTTGGACCAAGATTCAGCCAGAGCCACACTCACAGTTGTCGGTACGCTCAGTTTATACATCACTTTTAAAAACTGTACAATATACAATTTGGCTTCCTTTTGTTAATACAGATTATATGAGTGCTGTTGAAGAGTTGAAATTGTATTTTGTTTGTATAATTAACTTTTGACTTCCTCAAAACTGCTTTCCTTGTCAGAGGCCACACCAACACCATCTATAGTACTGGGTAAAGCTAACTTCTTTAAGTTCCCAAACAGGTCCCAAACCCATTTTACACATTTGTATTTTTTTTTTTGGGGGGGGGGGGTTTGTTTGGTTATCCTTCTTCATCTCCCTAATATGTGCTTATGAATGTGTTTTGTGGATTTTGCCCATTAATAAATAAACTGTTAAAGACAATTTTGATTTTTAGTTTAATCTGGTTTACAAATGAGGCAGCTCACTAAACTTAAAATAAAGACCTGCATGGTTTCAGCTTTACCTACAAACTCTCATGGCAATTCATGACTATTTTACATTTTCACAAATTAGTGCTGAATTTGTATAAATTCCTACTGTGTTCCACTGAGGGTTTGGTTTAGGGGTGGACCTTCATGCTTAGATATATTTCGTATGACTCAAATCTTACAAATTCATATGAATTTGCCAAAATGTAAAATTAGTTTTGTTTTCTCATGAGATCTGTTGGCTGTGCCTTGTAATCATGCCTTTAACAGAATGTGAGATTTCAGACTGTGGCATTTTTTTAAGTTTTGTGGTCACTTTTTGTTATTTTATTTTGGCTTGTGTTGCATGTTTCTAATGTCTGGTGCACGTCAGCTGGATCGAGTTTTGTGTCTCATAATATCTGTTTTTTTCAGAGAAACCAGACCCGCCCACAGACCTGGAGCTGACAGACCAACGAGAGCGCAGTGTTCGGCTTACATGGACCCCTGGCGATGAACACAATAGCCCTATTAAATGTGAGTTAAAAACTGAACTTTGTTTAATTCCTTGTGTCAAATCAAATAGAGATGCACATATTATATCAACAGCTTCTGATCCATATTTCCCTGGTTACCTCAGTGTTCCTGATCCAATATGAAGATTCGCTCCACGAGCCTGGAGTATGGCACAATATGACCAGCGTTTCTGGAACCAGCACCACAGCCCAACTGGATCTGTCCCCATATGTTTATTACTCTTTCAGGGTTCTGGCACTCAATGGCGTGAATCTGAGTGAACCCAGCGCGCCGTCCAGACAGTACCGGACCAACCCTGCACGTGAGTGACCTTATTAGGAAGTAGATTGCTTTAAAATATTTAAACTTCCTTATATTTGTATGGCTCAAAGTCTGATTATGATCCTCACAGAGCCTGACATGAATCCATCAGACGTTAAAGTCATTGGAACATCACCCGACAGTATGACAATAACTTGGACGGTAAAACTCTTTTGATGTGATTTGATTCAATACAGTACCTACTAATTTATCTTTTTTAATATAGTCTAGTCTATAGTGACTTCTAAAAGTATTTGGACACTATTAAAGATGTAGTTGAATAGATGATGAAATGTCAAAGCGTTTGGTAAACCTGTTTTTTTTTTTTTTATGTCTGGTGAGCAGGAGCTGACCGGGCTGGAGTCGAACGGTCCAGGCCTAAAATACAAGGTTAGCTGGAGTATGAAAGATGCAGATCGCTGGACGTCATTCGATCTGGCCAATGTCTCTCAATACATGGTGACAGGAACCCCCACTTTTGCACTCTATGAAGTCACCGTACAGGCGGTCAATGACTACGGGTCTGGCCCCAGACCAGAGGTGGTGCTTGGATACTCAGGAGAGGACTGTGAGTGAGCTGCAGAAAGCACTCAAATTTATTTCCATTCATATTATTTTAATTATTATGTAATATATTATTACATAATATGTAATGACACATTATTTTGTATAACATTTCTATTCACAAAATGTAAATATATAATGTTCTGTCATGTCAACTCTCGAAGAGATTGGCATGGTAATGGTAATGGATATGGCAATGTTACTGTATTTGGTCTTGGCAGAATATATCTGCTACACTGCTGCAGAGCAAGTACCGAGACTTACTACTGTCAATACATTCACAGACATTGCTGTGAGCATGTAAGACTTGCTGCTGCTGCACATGTTAACATAAATGAAATAACCCCCGAAGCAGATCTATATAGGTGTAGCTGGGGAAGGTGGAGGGTTTTTGAAAGTGAGCTGCAGACTCTTAATGGCAACACTACTGGTATTTGCAACAGCAACCAATCAGCTGCTCTATGTAGATGACGATGCGATTGCTGCCAAATGAGTTAAGGATCAGCCTGTGCCATTTAGAGTTTCATGCCCAAACTTGGCATATACATTATATTATATTATATTATATTATATTATATTATATTATATTATATTATATTATATTATATTATATTATATTATATTATATTATATTATATTATATTATATTATTGTGCAATGCTATTATAATGTGGGCCAAAATCAATGACAGCATGACATGTATCCAGTCCCAGAATGCACTGTGATAAAATCACTGAAAGTTTACATCAGAGATGGTGGACAGAGTCTGGAAAATGTTGATTACTGAGAAGTAGTTGCATTCCAAATTTTAATTTAAAAAACCGCATTCAATATTTTTATGTACAGCATGTCTTTTGTCATCTCAGCACCAACCGCGGCCCCAGAGAATGTACAAGTTTCAGTTCAGAATGGGACAGTTGCTGAAGTTCGCTGGGACGCTGTTCCTCTTTCAACAGTCCAAGGTCGACTGAAGGGGTATAAGGTACTTACTGAAAACTTAAAATACATTTATGTTAAATATTCTATATTGAGCTGCAAACAGTCTAATGTGTCATACATTTTGTAGGTGAGTTATTGGAAGATGAGAAGCTTACATAAGCAAGACTTTGAGCATGAAAGGCCACAGGTGCTCATCTTCAACGGGAATGAGACAGAGGGTCGCCTGCCCGGCCTTAATCCCTACAGCCAGTACACCCTCAACATTAGAGCCTTCAATGGAAAAGGAGACGGACCCACCAGCTCCAATCAGCAATTTGAAACACCAGAGGGAGGTACAGTAGTGTATACTTACTTTTACTTTTATACTATATGTACTCATTTGTCAAAGTATGGAATATTATTGTAATTTAAATGAGTTTAAATTATATAAATTGTGGGGTTTTTTTTTAGTTCCCGGGCCTCCTAAACATTTAAAAGTCAGAAATCTGAACCTGGACTCACTGATTGTGGAATGGGCACCACCTCTGGAAGATAACGGCCACCTGACTGGATACTTGCTCAAATACCAGTCTAGTAGGTCTAAACTCACAGCATATTGGATGGGAATTTGTTGCTGATTTATGAAAAGATACAGATTGCTTATACTTTTCACCCTTTCTGTTTTAACTCTCTGCTTGTAGTCAATACGACTGATGAACTTGGGCCTCTCAAAGAGCTGCCTCTACTAGCAAACGAGACCAGCATCACTCTGGACAACCTCAAGTACAGCACGCGCTACAAGTTCTATCTGAATGCCATGACTGTCAAGGGCTCTGGCCCCACCATCACAGAAGAGGCTGTCACGATCATGGACGAAGGTGAGGACTAGTTTTGTGACTGATTTTACAATATAATATTTTCAGCATTTGATGCAAGGATCCAGATGCAGTATTTTATTCTCATCGGTGGCTTCGTATAAATTGCAAGCAGAATAAAACTTATACAAAGTTTTGTTTCAACTGAGGAATTCAGTCCTCAGATTCCTGAATCTGAGTGATCTTGTTGTCACTCCATGTTCCATAACGACAGTTTTATTACTTTCAGTGCTTTTAGGGTTGTATATGAATAGATGTAATACACAAACTTAACACCTAGCCTTATTTATTCATTTGTTTGTTTGTTTGCAAGGCAATATTAGCCACTTATTTAAATGCTATTCACTTTAGTCTGTGATCATGTTCTTTATCAGTATTTAAAGCATACAGCTTTGCTAAATATATAATATTTGTATTCATTTTTTTAGCCACTTTGGTAAGAAAAACAAACTTAATTCTTACTTCCAATATCTTATGTCAATATCTGTTTTGTTTGAAAAATATTTAGATTACCACTGGAAAAGAAGACAAAATGCGGATTAAGTTTAATTTATTAAACTTATTAAACATTAATTAAAAACATTTTTAATACATACATATATATATATATTTTTTTTTTTTATTTTTTTTTTTTTTTTTGTTCTGTGAAACTAAAAGTTGCTTTAGATCTTTGCCTTAAATGTGTTATGGTGTTCTGGCCTGTTGAGTTCCATGATTAAAACTTCTTTGTTTTGGGGTTTGTTTGAATTTAATAAAAATTTACCTTTCAACAGCATCATATTTTGTGATTTACACATTTGGAAACATTCTATTTTTAAATGATTGGTCGTCAGGTGGCCACTACTTACATCCACTCTACTTTTGTCTTCTTTTGTCTCTGTCTCTCTCTTTCCTTTGAAGCGTTAATTCGGCATCCCGCAGTAAAGGCGGGTAAAGGTAACAACAGTATCAGGCTGATGAGAATGCATGCTGGTCAAGCATCAGCGATGAGACTAGAAAGCCACTGTAGCACTGAAAGGAGATAGATACATATGCATGAACTTCCTCAGGCCAAAAAGCTTTACACCTGACCTGGCCTGCTCCATATGTCATGGAGAGTCATGTTACCAAGAAATGCAAATTCCATCCCACTGCTTTCATTAGGGCTTAACTAGAACATCTGTTGTTAAAGGAATAGTTCACTCAAAAATAAATGCTGTTGCTTTAATACTTGAACACCAGTTTTTTTTTTCTCTGTGGAACACAAAAGGATCATTTTTGATGAATCTTCATGAAGCTATTTTCCATATGACAACAGTTGTACAGAATTGTGACCAAGTCTCTTAAGCTCCAAAAAAATAAAAATGTTATTCACTCATCTTTCCATCCAGTGAACTGTTGTGACTGAATCAGTCAGTGAGTCCGGTGAACTCGAGAACCGGATCAGTGAATGAATCGTTCTTCTGAGTCACTTCTTTTCAATGATGATGAAGTTCACAAATTGGATTAAATGATTAGTTCATGAATTGAAATGATTCATAAATTGTACTGAATCATCTTATTGACTCGGATGTTAACAACTCACTGTATGGGATGATTATCAGTGAATACTGACTTAAATTTGGGTTCTTTCGTCACAGCAAATCTACAGTATCGTCTATCATCTACAGAAGACTAACTATTGCACACAAGTCATATGGTCTACTGTTATTGTCATTTTTTGTCATTTTTGGAGGTTAACAGCTGTGGTATTGTGGAAAAAGTGCGAGAAGTTTCATTTTGGGCTGAAGTATCCCTTTAACTAGTTTAGACAAGGACTTTAGATGTTTTTCAGTATAGAGTAATGTTTGATCATATGACAAACCCAAATCTGGCTGCCTTGATCTCAGGGTCCTCTCTGCAGCTCTCATTGCACCAGTAAACTGCACGTTCCTGCATGCTGTTAACTCAGATCTGCATTTCTCTTTCGCTGCCTTGTTTTCTCTCTCTCTAATGTTTTGTTTCATGTTGTGTGTTTCACTATTCTCTGTATTCTTCCAGGATCAGCCCCCCCTTCTCCACCACCAACCCCCTCTGTCACTCAATCTTTGCAGCCCCCGTTTCACAAGGGTACAAACACTCCTGTCCCGTCACCTTCTCTCTTTCCTCGATTGTTATGCTTGTATGATACTGTGTTGAACAGGAAACTGTTGACAATATACTGTTTAATACTGTACCTCACAAGGTGTCGGATACAGTTTCACTCATGATCTATAATAAAAAGGAAAGTGATGACAGTTATCCCTTTAACTAGCGTAGATTCAAAAGTTTGGGGTCTGCAGTTTATTTATTTATTCTATCAAGGACATATTATATTAATCAAAAGTGGCATTTATTAAAACATTAAAATGGAAAAGTTATTTTAAATTGTAATCATATTTCACAACATTACTGTTTTACTGTATTTTTTACATCTTTCAAAAACAAAATAAAAAATCTCACCAACCCCAAACTTTTGAACGATTGTTCGAGTAATTGAAAAAAATTATGTCTAGTAGCCCCAAAAAGAACACTTAAAATGTGAATTTTATTGTATTAGATATCAAAACTAGTGGCATATAAGTAAATTATTGCTAATGATTTGATCAGAACTACCTTCTATATTAAGTCCACACACTTTTTTGGGGCCGCAAGACATCGAAATATATAGGATTTTTCTGGCAACTTCTTCATAATCTCTAAATTCTTCCATCAATTGTACTTTTCCTTGTTTGATCAGTGCCACCTGCTGCTCGGATGTTTGGGAGCGTGAACTCCTCGGTGGAGGAGGGCCATGCTGTAATAAGCTGGGAAAACTCTTTGCCGGATAGGAATGTTTATGTGGAATATGTTGTTGCTAACAGTAAGACTTTCCTCCTTAAAATTTCACTACTGCAGTGCGTATCTATAGTCTCAGTATAATTCACAGTCAAAGTTCATAGATCGAGTTATTTTCTACTATTTATTGTCTAATATCAGAATAAACATTGTTTTGATCGATTCCTGTACTTTTAATAACTCAACATTTTATTATGCTTTAAAACAACATAAATACATAAAAATAAATAAATAAAGAAACATTTTTTTTTCTTTCTGTTTTTCTGATTATAATTACAAGTGACTTAGAGTAGTTGACCCAAAAATTCTGTCATCATTTACTCATCCTCAAGTTGTTCCAAACCTGTCTGAATTTATGTCTTCTGCTGAACACAAAAGAATATATTTTGGAGAATATCGGAAACCAAGCAGTTGATGGACCCTATTGACTTCCATAGCAATTTTTTCTATACTATGGAAGTCAATGGGGTCCATCAACTGTTTGGTTACCCATATTCTTCAAAATATCTTATTTTGTGTTCAGCAGAAGAAAAAAAAATTCATACAGGTTTGGAACAACTTGAGGGTGAGTAAATGATGACAGAACAAATTCTACTGAAACATTCAATTAATTAAATTTTTTGTAGTAATTGGTTTTGCAATAATCTCTCCCCTGCCGTCGGTCCTTCTCTCCAGGTAATGAACCCTGGAAAACAGAGTTTGTAAATGGTACTCGGACATATCAGATTAGAGGACTAAAGCCGGGGATGCCTTATAGTGTTCGGTTGGTAGCCAAAGACCACTCAGACGCAACGGTCCACAGTACAGAGGTTCTGGTGATTACAGTTCCAGGTGAGGAGAGCATGTCTGTAGACCGCCAGAATCCACCTCACCTGTCACTCACCCGTGAAGCCCCGCCCAGTCTCAGTTCCAGACATCACCTGTAGTTTTGGTTTGGAATATTAACAAATTACACATGCTTGGAGTCCAGGCAGGTTTATGGAAATGTAGATGCATGCCAGAATTGTCCATCTATTCTTCCTTCCTTCTTTCTTTCTTTCCTTACTTTTTTTTTTTACATCCTACAGAGGTCTTCAGAGGATTTTAAATGCACAATGCACTTCCTCAAATCCATGTTGGTCATTTCTTGTTAGCGTCATACAAATGAGACTTCTGCTTTTGCTGTGATTTAGATGTTCAACCCATGTTCATTTCTGTTTTACTGTTGATAACGCTATTTTTTAATTTTTTGGGGGGATGACATTTGAGAGATAAATTAACCATAACATTTCAAATGAAATTAAACTGAGAATTGGTTCATTTTGTATTTGCTTCCTGTCTCTTTTGTTTGTGCATGTGCAGCCATGACCAGCAAGCAGGTCGACATTGCTACGCAGGGCTGGTTTATCGGGCTGATGTGTGCCATTGCTTTACTGATCCTGGTGCTCCTCATCGTTTGCTTCATAAAGAGGAACAAAGGAGGCAAATATCCGGGTAAGTGAATGTACAAAATTGATGTGAGATATTTAAGCGCATCCATGTAGTACAAATACTGAATCTAAAACTTCTAAGACCACTAATATGCTACAAGATTCTACTGACAAATAAGCGAATTTGTGGCTTTGACCACATGAACTATTTTGAACGAAAATCCAAACTTTAATGCCATGCAACTTGTTGATTTTCCAATCACATAGTGAAAGAAAAAGAAGATGCCCATCAAGACCCAGAGATCCAGCCCATGAAAGAGGATGATGGGACATTTGGGGAGTATAGGTGAGGAGAACTACTACAGTTATTTATATCACTACAGACAGAAATCATAAGAACTAAATGATTAAATTGGACTGGTGTTTTTGTTGTGGTTTCACGACTCATTGAAAACAAACTTCTCTTGCTCAGGGATTCAGACTGTAATTTTTTCATTCCTCTGAGATGAATGTAAACATCTGTGGCCCCTCCACAAACAGCTTGAGGAAAGCAGGAGCAACCCTTTTTATACATTATAACTATCCTTAACCAAAGCTATGTACTATGTGACTGTATACAATTATTTTACACATTTTTATTTAAATTCTTCATTTTACATTTTTATTTATTTAGCACATTTTAAATGTCAAATCAATTGCCTTCCTGATTTACATTAATGCTGGATTTATTGCTGTGATTTTGTTTTGTTTCATCAATAATATGTATTGTCATTGATGATATTTATTATTCTTTTTAATTTATTATTTTGTATTTGTGTGAATTTCTAGTAATATGTCTGGTCGTATTGTCATATTGCTGTTACAATGCAGTAGATATGATTGGAACTGACTGATGAATTGGTCTCAGCTTAAAGTAGCTAATTCAGGACATAAATTCAAATATTTGAAATAAATATTATATATTAAATGTTAATGAATAAATATTAAATTATTAAATTATATACAATGGACCCTTAAATCGTTCAAATTCAATTTCAGCTTCTGAATATGCCAAATCAGAATTGCAATTGAAGTCATCAGTCATGTTTGTTTTTTTGTCTTTGTATTAACATTCCATGTCCTGTACATGAAGTCCATCATTTGTTGTGTATAATGTCACTGCATACGTTTGTCTTTATTGCAAAGTAATAACCTCATTGTCAAACATGTCAGTCTGTCTCATTTGTTCCTCTTGTGTGTTTTGATATTGGGGGGAGTTCAGGTCTTTAGAAAGGTAAGAGGGGCTTTGCAAATCTTGCATGCATAAATTCCCCCATTATTCATCTCTTAGTTACAGTAGATCATTAAACGAATAGCTGTAAATCTCATGGACAAGCCAAATCCAACCTTTACAAAAATATTAAGTCTGAAAAAAGTTATTTGTATTTTTTGATTGCTTATTGTGATTTTACTTCATTTATATTATTATTTTACTGCATTTGTTTAGAAATCCTCAATGGTCATTTTTTTTCTGTTTTAAGAGAAGTGGGTTATGCATTATGATGAATGTGCCCTAACTTACCCTTCCAAATGCACGTTATGACCAGTTATTACCATCTACTACCTCCCGGATGTAGGAGAGACGCATTTATGGACTGTCGTGAAAATACCTGCACTAAACAGCATGTTGGAAATGGACAATCTCCAATATCTAGTTTTAAATTCTGCTGTGTTTGTAATATCCTCCCCTCCCCCTTGTCTCTGCTCTTTACATCAGTGATACGGAGGATCACAAGCCCCTGAAGGGCAGCCGGACCCCATCCAATGGCACGGTCAAGAAGGACGACAGTGACGACAGCCTGGTAGATTACGGCGAGGGAGGAGACGGCCAGTTCAACGAGGACGGCTCATTCATCGGACAGTACAGCGGGAAGAAGGAAAAAGACACGGCGGAGGGCAACGAAAGTTCGGAGGCTCCTTCCCCGGTCAATGCCATGAACTCCTTTGTGTGACTACCTGGATACCCCTCGTGACCTTTGACCCATCCAACATCCCTCCCCCTTGTCACACCATCTTATGGAGAACTTTCTCTATTGCACTGTGACCCCCTGACATCACACAGAAAAAGAAATAAAACAAACTCCCCTAATTTAAGACAGTGAGAAATTATGCAAAATGCAAGCCGAGGGCCAGTCCTAGCTTCACCGCGATTGGTCAGAGTGAACATCACATGACTTTAAGACGTAATAAGCATATTATCTTATTGCAAGTATACATATATATTAATATATGTGTATAGGAATATATAAATTGACATATATAAGAAACTATTTTATTAACATGGCCCTATTTACTGTCAGATGGCATTATATCACACCATCTTGTACCCTGGACACGCATGGAATCAGTTATTGACATCATGCCTTCTGCAAATTAGCATTAAGGTGTGGTCACATTTACTGTTGTTCACTGAATTTTCACAGGTGAAAACCAGTCATTTTACTAGGAATTTGGGAATTTTGCGTAAGGGAGAAAGATTACGCCACATATTAACAATATTCAATGGTCCTTTATGCATGTGAAATTTTGCCAAAATTTCGCTAATGTGACCGCACCTTTAGCCAGCTTTGTGGAGACAGTGAACCTCGTCTGACTGTATTGATGCCACTTTTGCTTCACAGCTAATGCCTGTTACGTTCTGTCGTCAGTGTTAAAATCGGTATAATGCACATTTCAGGCACCAATGTCTTTGTGGGCATTGTTGTGAAGTATGTAATACGTGTAAAAGCTGTTCTTAGGCGTCTTTTTGGCAGACAGAAGTTTTGAATAAATGAAAAAATCACAGTATTTAAAAACTGGTTATCAGGGATGAGGTAGCATGTTTTTGACACACAAGCACGCAGACGTGGTTTTGTCCTTTTTCAGTTCTTTTGTGGTTCATTTTGCACCCTTATATTTATTCACGGCGAACCTCTTTCGATGTTTTATCCCTGAAGAAAAGTCAGTGACCGACTTAAGAAGTTAAGGTTCACTTCACCCAGGATGGTTTTTGTGAAGGAAAGCTCCCCAGTCAGCCATGTAGCCACCCGTAGCCCCGCGTTGGGCGCCAGAATTCACACCGCCCTTGGTGTGGTTTTACAGTATGGGATGCAGCGAAGGCCCCTCAGCACGGTTCCTTAGTGCCTTGGTAGAAAACATTATTCTATAATCAAAAAACCAGTCCCTCTCATTGCTTTGAGTCCTTTTATATCAGTACTGCAAGTGATACCGAAGTCCAGGGCTGACTGAAGACCGCAAGACTTCAGGAAATGATGTCACATACTCAGCTGCCACAGAAATCACTTCAAATTGGGGTGAGGGGCATCTCATTCCCCTTATTGACAGCTAAAAATACTGCCACTTTTCTGTATTGAGTGAACTGCTGTTGATTGGTCAGATCTGACACATTGATGGCAACTCATAAAGGTAATGGAAACATCCGACTGTGGTATTTACAGTAGCCTGTACTTGGAAAAATCTCAACATATGCGACACCAGTAGGCAGAAATATACACACTCACATGTAACTGTTTTTTAAACCATGTTATTGCATGTTATGAAGTATTACAAGCTGTCGAGTGGAGTGAAATCAGGGCTTCACTGAACACATGGTCGGCAGTGGTGCTGCCGTCAAATATGGCTGGAGTATGTGCGGTTTATGCAGACATGCATATGTACATGTGTGTGAGTGTGTGTGATGGCTGTGAATGTGTGTTTGAGGATGTCTGCGCACTGTATATATGGGGCGAGTCTCTGTTTTTTGGCAAGGCCCTAGATTTTCATGATTTAGCTTGTCATAACTTGCATCAAGTTTTTTAGTTTGTAATTGTCTGCTTTTTAATGTATAGAGATGACATTTGCTTTGTAAATATCCAGCCAAAATGATTTTGGACTCATGAAAGAATGCAGGGGAAAGCTGCTGAGATATCCTATCGCCCATCACGCAAAATCCCAGGATGCTCTAGACTAGAGGGACTGTCCCAGCAATGTATGTACTGTAAGTCACTTTGGGTAAAAAAAAGGAACCCAGTTGAAAAGTGATGACACCCCCATTTCCTGAACCCCTTGAGTGAGAAAAACAGGGATCAACAGATGATTGAGTATACGTACTGTAAGGTAGCACTGCAGTAAACCGCACAGTGTTCCACCTGAATTCACACACACGCATCAGCTCTTATTCTTTTAATGGCACTGTTGTTTTCTTTTCTATTTAGCCAGCTAGCTTCTGACATTTTTCTGTAGGAAAAATAAGAGAAGAAACGGACGCATCCCCAAAGAAGGAGGCCGGATTGCACTGCTGTGGGTACAGAATCTTTTGATGTGTTTATGTCGGAGGGGGCAAAGACGGATGAAACGTAGTGTGTGAAATAAAATTCTGGTTAATGTTAAAGCTACATGAAATTAAAGCATGAAAGGCTGTGAAATGGTTTACTCTATAATATAATCGCAAAACAAAAAAAAATATTTTGTATATAAAGAATTAAAATAAATGTTGGTTTCCGGATTTCACTACCATCTGTCTGTTTTTGATTTTATTCCTTGTACACAACAATTATCTTAATCAAAGCACATTTATTCACAGTGACAAAACTGTAATTTTTCAACAACGAAAAAATTGCTAAAAGTTTTTTTGCATGCCGAAGTGATTTTTGAAGTCAAAGCTAAAGCCTTTTCTCTTTTTGTATTTTTTTTGTAAACATTCTTTACAAAAAAAAAAAATTCTTTTGATTTAAATAATATTAAACTTTCTCATGGCTGTTTTATTATTAATTTATTCATTATATGTTATTTATTTTATATATATATATGTATATATATATATATATATATATATATATATATTTTTTACTGTTAATATTGTGCATGAAAATGTGGATAATGCATTTTTGCATAAGCTAATTTGTGTTCATATTTTTATTTAAAATGAAAATTGACCTCCAATGACCCAACTTAGCACCTGACGCAGTTACCTTTAAGGTGGGGCAAGTTCAATTCTCTTATTGACTGAGAAAAAATGTCATGTTTCTATGGCCTAACATTATAGCAAAAAAACCCGAAATATATAATTAGGTACATTAGTAAATAGGACAACTTAAGCAAACAGTATAGCTCAACTTACCCCAATGTCCCCTAAATGTTACATTGCACATTCGGGTTTTATGTGTCTGCCCTGGAGAGTAAAATAGCCTCAAGCCTTTTGGCCTCTTTATCCGATTGGATTGATTCTCTTGGATTTGAATTTATATACTGTGTGTGTGTGTGTAGTGGCATAACGTTCCTCCCTGCATTGATGTTACTCCATATAAACAACTAAAATCCATTTCTCTCCCTCCCCCTGTGTGTAAGAATTTAATCCAGTGGATTTGAACAGATGTGTGTGGATAAGCCTCTTAAATCATCAAATATCTTAGTCCATACATTCTGAATCATTCGCAAGCGCCTTAGAATCACCTTGACCATCAGTTTGAGACCCACTGCAGCAGCACATGGACTCCGAGAGCATCAGTCCTGGCATGCGCAGTTTCCGCTCTCATCCAATAGCAGGCTGGCGCTCGCGGGCCATGTGTCTGTCTCCCCGCTGGTCTGCGGGACGATGCGGTGGTTCTGATCCAGCTCTGTGGGTTTGACGAAGGATTTAACACATTCTTCCGGGTAAGTTTGCTGCTGATATCATTATATGTATAGGGTATTCTGGTGAAAATATGATCTGTCTGTGACCTTCAGGAGTTTATTCTGCATGCTAAAGTCTGGATGGAGGTGTTCCGCGCAGTTTGGGAATACCGCAATGCAGAAGAACAGGGTGGATGAGTCTGGTTGATGTCATCCGTTTAACATTACAAATGCATAAAACAAATAAACAAAATACATAATAAAATATTTGTTTTAATTTGCCTATTTGCCTAAATATTAAAATTACATTACAAATGAAAAGAAACCAAATTAATAAATAAAAGGTGTGGATTCATACCATTACTGCAAAATTATTTATTTTTTAAATACTGATACATTTTGTAATTGTTCTGCTGAAACAAGCTGTGATGCGAGTTAATTACATATGATATTTACTTGTGTAAAGTTTAAACGGGACAGAAGTTAGTCCTCGGTTTCCTGGTAACAATAAAGATAGATTGTAATGACAGTGTTATGTCGGAGGGCGGCGCTAAATAGGTATCTTCAGTTATCATCCATGACGCAGTTATTAGATTTATTAGCGCTTGAATATACTTTAATAATACGTTGGCATTATCATTCATTCATAATTCACTGCATAATAGTTTTGCGAAAAATAGTGAGGGAAGGGGAAGTGACATGCATGATTTGTATTGCTCTGTTAAATTAAAATGTAAAGCATTCAATTGTGATTAAAGATATTTTGAAATCAGGAAGCTGCTCGATTTTTTACTGCCACTCCGTTAGAATGAGCTTACAAGCATGCAGTGACCTAAATCCCAGTGTGCAGGACAAGAGCAGACAGCAGATCAGAGGATGCAATGAGATTAGAAGAGATTGGTGAAAATACCATGGATAGAAGTAGAGAACATGTGCATAACTTGCAACAAGAACAGTATTTTACGAGTATTTTGAGAGCTGGATGGCCAAACATGCAGACAGACAAGTACATGCTAAAGGATGAAATTGCATGTGCGTGAGAGTTGCCGGTTCTTGAGATGCATAATGAATGGATACTACAAGGCAGACAAAAAAAAATGTCCTTTCTAACCTTCTGCAAGGGTTGATGTGCAAAAGTGCAGCAACATCAAATAAAGAGAAGCTTGCATGCGTTATCAAGGAGATTGCATAATCATTCTTAGAACTGCATTAGGCTACAATAGGCTATGCGTGTATACTAAGTCTCAGACTACCTTTGCTTTATGTGTTCATTTGCGCTTGTGTGTAGGCTATGTGAAATAGATGAGGGAGTTTGCTGATTCACTGTTATGTTGGTAGGCTGTGATAAATTGCTTATATTTCCATTTTGGACACAATCTATGTCATCATAGCAAGACAGCTACACAGCACTTCACCCTCCTCACACACTCTCTCTTTTTCTCCTTCTCTTTATCAGGCCTGGGTTTTAACTGTCAGATCTACAAGATGGTGACCCCAGCCATGTTTCTGTGTGTTCTCTCTTACTTCTTCTTAATGGCCGGTGAGGAACTGAGTGTGTGTTTACTTGGCTAAATTTTAGCAACAGAGTTATCCCAATAATTTATCCAAATGTATTTATAGGAATGTCTTCAAAAGTAGAAAATGGCATTAAACAAGATATAAAGTTTATTCTTATCTCTGAACATCTAAAAAAAAAAGTTTTCTTATAGAGTTTCGGTTAAGATTATTCCGTAGTCATGAGAATGAACTTTATGTAAAATCAACAATTTTTTTTTATGTAGGCCTACTCTTTTAAATTTTGCCTATATGCAAAATGCAGTCAATAATCCCCATGAGGAAAACCGCTTAATAAACATACCAAATATGTGTGTATATTATGTGATTCACCTGAATTTGTACAAAATTAATTACCTGTAAAAATTACATCTATAGTACGGATAGTCTCCATTGCTGTCCAAGTAAATGAAGTCGAATTAAAATCATGTTGATTTGTTTCCTCCCACTCCAGCTGCAATTAAACCCAGGATATTTGAACCCAGAATTTTTGACAGTAAGTCTTTAACTTTCACTTACAAGTCCGGCAAACATTAGTATAAACATAGCATGAAGTGTTGATGTTTTTACCACATTGTTGCTAGTTCGGTCTAGGTTAGGTTTTTGTAGATTGAGTGTAATGCTGGCTCATGTCATGTCCATCAGAGGAGGCCACAGGCTTTGGCCCTATATTTGAGGAGGAGCCTCTAGACACTGTGTATGCAGAGGATTCACCAGAGAACAAAATCTCCATGAATTGCAGAGTGCGGGCCAACCCACCGGCCATCATCAAGTAATGTTTTCTTTCCTGATCCCGAGCTTTGTTTGTCATGACCTCTGTCTGAATGGGAAAATCTCTATTGCAGAGATGTGTTTATCACTTGCAAGAAGAATCTTTGAGAAAAAGGTCATTAACGAAAGCCTGTATTTCACAGATGGTGGTTAAACAACTGGGAGATTAAACTAATGGAACAGCCTGATGAGCACTTTAGCCTGGTGGGAGGAAACCTGCTCATCACCAACCCAGAAAAGAGCAAGCATGCTGGGAAATATGTGTGTGTGGCCAAGAACGTCTACGGCACCGTCATCAGCAAAGAGGCCTCCGTCAAATTTGGATGTATGTGACGGACAGGACTCGTTATGTTTGTAAAGGCTGTGAACTGTTACCAGATTTCTCTTTTTTCATATCCTCTCCTCAGTTTATTTTTTTTTATTTTTCGGGCCGCAGACCTGAACCAGTTCCCTACAGATGAGAGAGAGCCGGTGAATGTTAAAGAGGGACAGGGGGCCGTCCTGCTGTGTTCTCCTCCCTCTCGATATCCAAGTAAGACCTGATCCCTTCTTAGAAGTTCTCTAGTAGATTTATACAACCACCATGATACAGTAAAACAACAACAACAAAAAACATTTGTGAATCTATGCTAACATTTATGTTGCAAGGTTTTGCACACAATTTTAAATCAAATTAAATACTACATTTAAAGTAAAATAAGTAATCATTAAAATAAATTTTATATTAATTTATTGAAAAAAGTGAGTAAATCTTTTTTTAATCTTTTTTACTCCATGGAGGAAACAAGCTTCCATAGTTGCCTAACAATCATACATAGTAAAAAAAAAAAAAGTGCTAAAAAAAAAGATGATTCATGTCCACTTGCCTTCCAGCAACTCAAATCTCATTTCTGTCAATTGTTTTGTTTGTCTCCCAGGTGAAGTGATGTTCCGCTGGATCTATAACGACTTCCCCAACTTCATCCTCCCAGACCAGAGGCGTTTCGTGTCTCAGACCACTGGGAATCTGTACATCGCTAAAGTTGAGGCATCAGACGTCGGAAATTATTCTTGTTTTGTTTCAAGTCCCATCATCGGCAAGAGTGTTTTCAGCATGCCGATTCCTCTGATTCCACAAATAGAGAGTGAGTGCTTTCTCATTACCCACAATACCAAGATTTTACTCATAATTGCCTTACTGAGAGCACTGTTGTTTCTAAAGGTCAATTATGACCTAGCTTTTCATCTCTGCCCATTACACAGAGGAGGTGAAACGATATCCTGCTGATATCCGTGTGAAATTTCCCAAGACTTATGCTTTGGTGGCACAGAACATCACTCTGGAGTGCTTTGCCCTTGGAAAGTGAGTCAACAAATGCGGATGCTGTTCATATAGTCTGAACAGTGATACCATGGTACTTTCATATTACATTACAATGGTTCTGAAGAAATACACCATAGTATTAACAGTATTTCAAAGAATATCATTACATAATCATGGTACATGTCCTAAAAACATTGTAATACCATAGTACTTTGTTACTTGCACAATAGCATTAGATTTGTTCTTCGCTCGGTTTAGGGTTGTTTCTAACCATATAAACTCAATCTTTATACCGTTCAGTCCTCTCCCACATATCCGCTGGAGGAAGTTAGACGCTGATCTCCCGCCCAACTATGAGGTCAGCATGAATGGAGCTTTACTGCACCTGCTTAATGTTCAGTACGAGGACGAGGGCAGCTACGAGTGTGAGACGCTCAACGTTAAGGGAATGGACTGGTATCGACAGTGGCTCTATGTGGAGGGTAACACAAACTCAAAATTCAACAGACTCTGGTTTAGTTCTGTTTTATGTATTTGGTGGATAAACATGTCTTTTATTAACTACAGAAAGCATTTAATTATATTATATTATTGCCACATCGATGAATCGCGATTAATTGCATCTAACAAAAGTTTGTATATGCGTGTGTGTGTATATGTGCGCGTCTGTATATATATATATACATACAGTGTATATACGTATATATATATGTATATATATATATACACACACATATTACATATGTTAGATGCGATAGATTGTGATTAATCGATTTGACAGAACTAATATATTATATTATTTTACATTATATTATATTATAAAGTGCTAACAATCTAACAAAATTTTGTAAACATATAACTATATTTATATATATATATATATATATATATATATGTGTGTGTGTGTGTGTGTGTGTGTGTTTGTGTGTGTGCGTTTGTATGTGTATATATATATACATATTATATATGTTATAAATGTTAGATGCGATTAATTGTGATTAATCGATTTTTAATCGATTTGACAGAACTAATTATATTATATTATATTGTTTCCCCAGGTGCTCCAGAGTGGGCTGAGCACATCAATGACACAGAGAAAGATGTTGGTAGTGAGCTCACTCTCAGATGTGTTGCCGTGGGGAAGCCCCAGCCATGGATACGCTGGCTGAAGGATGGCTATTCGGTTAATACACTGTTTTATTTGCTGTGGAAAACCCATATGAGAACTTTGAGTTGTTCAGTATGTTTTATGTCTGGTAATCCTATGTGTTCTGCTACATTTTTTCTGATCTCCAGTACGGCAAAGGGGAGCTGAAGTTCTCCAGCCTCACGTTTGAGGATTCAGGCATGTATCAGTGCATTGCTGAGAATGAATGGGGGACCATCTATGCCAGCGCAGAGCTTCGGGTAGTCTGTGAGTTTTTAAATACTTCTTTACTGTCATGCTTCTGAAGTAGTAGTTTACATAGAAAAATAGAAAGAGCTGCACTTTTCTGAAGGTGTATTTAAAAAAGGCACGTAACTATTTTTGAAGGTTGAGTGTCTCCAATGGTCTCTTCACAGCCTGTGCACCAACCTTCATTTATAATCCAGTGAAAAAGGTTCTGCTAGGGGCTGAAAATGGACGTGTGGTCATAGAGTGCAACCCTCGTGCTGCTCCAAAACCCAAGTTCATCTGGAAACGAGGCTCAGAGTTACTGACCAACTCTTCAAGGTTAGTCAGTCCATGTTAAATACATGCATTTACTTACAGGTAAATCATAGTGTTATGGTGATGATAGAAGCTTAGCCACAGTTATGATCATCATCATCTCTTTTCATCCTTATTTTTCAGGATGTTAATTTGGGATGATGGAAGTCTGGAGATTCTGAATGCAACAAAAAGTGATGAGGGCTCGTACACCTGTTACGCTGAGAATGACCGCGGCAAATCCAACAGCACAGGGACCCTCACTATCACCGGTCAGACAAAATTCAAATCTCCTCACCTACACTAATTTTTATTTTATTTTATTATGTCATTTTATTGTATTATTTTATTTCGTTTCATTTCATTTTATTTTATTGTTTTATTTTATGAATTAAGGAAAAACTATGCCCACCTAAATGTAGTCTTGAGTGTAGTTTTTTAATTAGGTTTTTACCGTAATTAATTCATTAACGATAGAATTTTAACATAATTTTCTGAAATTAATTTCGATTATCCTATAAATATAATTATTATGGGCTGAATAGTGCATATAGATAGTTGATGCATTTTTATTTACTCTTTTATCAACATAAAGATTTTAGGTAAAAATTTATGTAAATCTATTAGTATTTATCATTGGATTTTTTGACTGGTCACTTTTGTAAATATTCCTTTTATATGTTTTTCACTATTATCGATATTCCATATAGCCTCTCAATTAATATGAAGTGTATGCATTTGCATCTATTTAATTTTCTCAGAGGCCACAAAGATTACTGAGGCTCCACCAGACACTGAGGCAGTTGTTGGTGACAGTAGAGTTCTCCAGTGCTCCGCATCATATGACCCCAGCCTGGACATCACCTTCATCTGGACTGTCGATTCCTACGTCATCAACTTCTACACAGACTTTGAACACTACGAGCAGCTCATGGTGAGCAGAGGCAAGAATCCCAGGAGTTCTGTTGATGGGAAATACAGGAGGACATTCATTGTTTGTGTGTGTTTTTGCAGGGTCATGAGCACAGTGGAGACCTGCTGATCAAGAATATTCAGGTGAGGCATGCAGGACACTATACCTGCACAGCTCAGACTATAGTGGACAATGCCACCGCGGAAGCTGAAGTTTTCGTCAAAGGTTGGTGATTTCAACTCTGTGTGTCCTAGCTTATGATATGTGCATATGATTAAAAACTTGAAGATAAATGTTAAAGAGGACCTATTATTTTTTTCTACATTTTCAACTTTCTTTAGTGTGTAATGTTGCTGTTTGAGCATGAAAAGGTCTGCAAAGTTACAAAGCACAAAGCCCATTCCATAGGGAGTTATTCTCTATATAACGTGTGCACTGTTTCTGAACTCCCTGATACACCTCGATTTGTAGTTTTGAGGTTTCTTCCGGGAATGTCCGTGTCACAATATTCCTCATTTAAATAATTCCTGTCCAAGGTTTGCACAATAAAAGTGGTGAGGCCTGGTTGAGTTGCGTTAGTAGTGTGTTGTCGTCATCTCCAAGAGATGTTGTTTTTTACAGCCCAAATCAGTGTTAATATGGTAAGGGACATGACATTTCTGAAACACCCTTTAAGCATTTGACCAATCACAACACACTGATCCAGTGGCCTCTTTAAAAACAATGAGGTGATGTTTTTTCTGTTTAACAACTAACGGTTTGTATTATTGCATTATTATTTACATCAAATAGACCATCATGACATTGTCGCGAATATCGACCGTTTTCGCTTCAGGCTTGCCTGGTCCTCCGGGTGGCATCCGTGTGGAAGAGATTGGAGTCACGTCAGTAAAACTGCGATGGTGTCTGGGATCAGACCACGGCAGTCCCCTTATCCAGCATGTTGTGCAAACACTAGACTTTTACGCCCTGGATCCAGAGGACTGGAAAACTGCATCCACCTGTGAGTCCACTAGAGGGAGACAAAACGCTTATCTTAAACATTCCTGACTAATTTTCTTAGAAAACAGTAAAACACCACAGAAGTATTTTTGTAAGTATTTGCATTCTGTTTTAGAATATAGTTCATTCGATTTGACTTTTTCTGTCACATTTGAGAAGATCTTGTGAAGACCGTAATGTATTCTTAATGTGATCTTAGTGTGTTTTGCTCTTGTGATCATGCTCTAAACTTGATAAGAACAAAGAGTGAACAAATGTTGTTTTCCCAGCTCCTGTGTTTTTGGATGGATCTACAGAGTCAGCAACCGTTGTTGACCTTTACCCCTGGATGCAATATGAATTCCGTGTTTATGCCATCAATGAATTTGGAGCTGGGGAAAACAGCCGTCCGTCCATTAAAATCAAGACATGGGATGCCAGTGAGTTTATTTAGAAAGAGTACAGCTTTCAATATTTAATAAAAATTGATCTGCAATCATTTCTTTAAAAAATACTTCACAAACATTTGATATAATATAGATACATAAGTGTTTTAGTAAAATCAGTTCTGTGATGCACATAGACTCACCCAGGCTTTCTCTTATCTCAGTACCTACAGTAGCTCCTTCTGACGTCATTGGTCAGGTGGGAATAACCGGAGAGTTAATCGTGACCTGGACTGTACGTATATGGACTGTACTTATATATGTTGATTAGTGTTCAGTGGCAAATTTCTGATGTGTCCCTCATGTCCTTGATTCCATTGCAGCCTGTGAAACCTCAGTTCTTCTTCGGTAAAAAATTTGGCTACGCTGTGGCGTTCAAGCCGCATGAGGATAAAGAGTGGAAATGGTCAATCATGGAGGATCCTGAGACGAGACGCTACGTCTACAAAGAGAGCATGACCCCAGACACAGAGATACAGGTCAAAGTGAGCACCTTCAACAGCAAAGGAGAAGGACCCCCAAGTCTTATAGCAGTGGTCTTCTCGCCACGCCTAGGTGAGAAGGTTTGATGGTATCCGACCGCCTCTTATTTGCTCATAAATTAGTTGAAGTATCCTTGCTTTAAAGGTGCAGTGTGTAGATTTTAGCGGCATCTAGCGGTTCGGTTGTGAATTGGTTGCAATTCGCAACCAAGAACCCTTTCGAAACCCTTTCGAATAAGCTACGGTGCCCAGAACACAACAAACATGTTGTTCGTCTGAGACAGCAGAGAGTAGCCAGTCAAGCAACGTGGTCTGTAGAGAAGTTTGTCCGTTTAGGGCTACTGTAGAAACATGGCGGCGCAAAATGGCTACTTAAAGTGTAAGGAGACCTGTGGTTTATGTAGATAGAAATGGCTCATTCTAAGTTAATGAAAACATAACGGTTAATTTTGTAAGGTCTTTATACACCACTCAAAACATAGTTATGTATATTATAATGCATTTCTGACAAAAGATCCTCGTAAATTTTACACACTGCACCTTTAACACGTCATATCTCTCTCAGCACCGACTGAAGCTCCATTAGACGTCTACGCCCGCCAGGTCACCTCTACAGAGGCTTTGGTCTGGTGGTTACCAGTCTACCAGGCACCGCCAAAGTGGGTTGACGGATACCAGGTGAGTCCTAAGTGGAATAATAGAAAATAATCATGAATTTTGAACTTTTGATCCTCATGTCTCTTCATTTGGTGTCTAGATTCGTTACTGGAGAAAGTACGATGATAATGAGGCTGCTGCCTCGAGAGTCATTGTGCATAGAATGATTAACCAAACGCGCCTGGAGAACATGCGGCCTGACTCTCATTACCTTATAGAGGTACGAGCGTTCAACGGAGCCGGGCTCGGACCGCCCAGCGAGCACTGTGAAATGTTCACCAGGAGACCCCGTAAGAGATTTGCACTCCATTAGCACCCTTTATACAGGCCTTACATTTGAAACTAGAGCTTAAATGTCGTGATAATATATGTGTATTGTCTTTCCAGCTCCAAGTCGTAATTTGAGAGTATACAAATATGTCAGCTTTACACGCAAATGGCTCTATCTGTATTGGGATCACATCTATAACTACTGGAATGAGTCCTATGTGGAGGGTTACAAGGTGAGTCGGTTATATTTATTCCTGGAACCTTATTTTAATGCCTTTATTTTAATGCATTTTATTTTATTTCATCCTTTATACTTTTTTTTTTTTTTACTGGAACCCTATTTGAATGCCTTTATTTAATTTTATTATTATTATTTTTTATTAGAACCTTATTTTAATACTTTTGTTTCAATTTATCATTTATACATTTTTTTATTTTATTTTTTATCACCGGAACCTTGTTTTAATGCTGTTATTTTAGTTTATCCTTTATATATTTTTTATTTTATTTAATTTTCACTGATTTTATTGATGTGTGTGTTGATACTTTAGAATTATTGTAACCATTTGTATCTTTCTTTCAGATTTTGTTCCGAAAGGAAGGGGAGCGTTATGGAAAGCTTTACACCACCGGCAGGCACTACATCGACTTTCCCATGCCAGAGACCGGAGATTATGTCATAGAGGTCCGAGCCCGCTGTGAGGGAGGTGATGGACCCATATCACAGATCAGAGTACAAGGTAAATACTTCCTTTCACTAATCAATTCTTTCCTTTCAAAACCTCATTCATTATTTTCCTACCCCAATGTTGATGATGGCAAAAAGTTCAACATAATTTAAAGTATATTTTACTTCAAGATCGGAAATCACTCTCATGTAGTCTTATCCTATTCAGTATTTTCAGACTGACACAGTTCCACAGATCTAACCGTTATACTTGTCTTTCTTATTATTGTTTTGTATTGTGTTCAGGTAAAGCAGCTCTGGGTGCTGAATCTCTCAGTGTTGCCTCTGTCTTGCTGTTGGCTCTGGGCTGGATGAATTTAGGCCTGTAGGCAAACAACAAGACAACAAATCGACTTCTGAAAAACAATCCTAATGTAGTCTGAGTGCATTTCCTTACAAGGATGTTTTTCATGGTGAAGATAAAGTTTGTTTAGGAGTGTAAAATATAAAAAAAAAATTATATTTACCCTCTTGATTTGCCTTACAAAATGCCCACAATCAACTAATGAAATGGTGTTGTAAAATAAATATATAGTATCAGGATATGGTAATTTTTTGATGACTTTCCATCAGCTATCCATAAGACATATTTATTACAGAACATGTTTTGTTGGTCATTTGTTTCAATGTCAGCATATGCACTACATTTGTCACTGTTTGTTTTTAAAGTGACTTTCTTAGTATCTTGCTACTATTTTGCTAAACATTTACAGTAGCCTACACTGCAATTTTCATCTGTATATCAGTAAACATTGAAAACATTAAACAAATTGCTTTTCTTTTGTCAAGTTTTCATCTCATAAATGTGATTGAAACTACCATATTTCATAACCCTGTTAAAATCATACCATTCAAGTTTCTATCTGAAAACAAAGAATGTTTGAATAATGCTGATATGCTTACAATTTATTTATTTATTTGCCTAAACACCATAGTGGCATGTTTTTTAAATCAGAGGCACTTATTTTGTTGTGAGAACTATTGTGTATACATGTCTGACAAATTAGGCCTATCTATGTCTTTCATTTAGCATGAAAGGTAATTAGTTTTAAACATTTCAAATGTCTCAAGTTTATTCATTCATGATTAAAACCCCAAACCAATTTCACTTTATGTTAAATTGCAAATTGCTATTTAAGGACTAGCCTAACTGAACTGAACAGTCTGATTCTTCAAGCACAGATAAACACACATCCTTGTGGTAGGCTATATATTTAGTCCTTATTTAGCTGGCTAACTTGTTAGCAAGATATTCTTAATTATTCACTTTTGGGAATGAATGTGTGTAATTTATTTTGTACAAAAACGTATTTAGTATCTTAAGGTAATGTTAACAACAAACTTCAATTTATTTATAAATCCATAAGCAGTCTAAATTCATTTAATAAACGTCCTCTACTGGCCATTAGTGGTAGGCTACATCCGCCTTTTTGAGGACGCCTGAACACAGCGTGCGTCACGTGCGATTACCTTCTCGTCCTATGAACTGAAACTCGACAAACAATCACATATTTTAAGTCCATAAAAGCAACTCAACATTGGAAACGAAATTAGTGAGTTTTTCTGTTTATCTCACATTTATTTTTTATCATTTTTATAACTAAAAAAAAGTTTTATACACACCTGTTAAATGTTGAAACATTGCAATGTTTTCGTTTTATAACTTCAAATGTACCGCCATTTAACAAAAGGCTCACTGCCTTGATGTTCGGATGCATCCAGTAGATGTCAGCATAACATAACCAGTAGAACAATATAGCCAGAACAATGAATCCTATTCCATGTTACTGTATTCTATTCGTCTTTTTTATGCATTTAAATTGTACTATAATGTCTAGAATGATGAAACATTCTTACTAGCCCGTCTAATTGTGTAAATATGAAATGTACTACAAAATGGGCCATATTTGCCTATATTTGCGGAGATGATTGTAATAGTTTGTAAGTATATAATAGAGTTCATCTGCATTACAGAGATAGATTAGTTTTTGTGTGCATATGAGCATGTGAACACTTCATAGTCCATATACAAATCTTGCTTCATAAACCACTAATTAAACTTCATCAATAGGGCTCTTAATTAAGCAGAACTGGCAGTGACATACAGAGCACAGATTTACACAACTCCTCGAACACAACACATGGTGTGATGGATACTGTGTGTTTAGTTTAATCCTGTCTTATAATTCAGGGGTTTTGTTGTTTTGGTTGTGGATGTCATTTTTGAATATAATGCCTAAGGTATAGGCTAGTGTTTGTGCATTACCTGAGAATGCAAGTTCTGTAAGTTGTGTGGATGTTTAATATGAATTGATTGTGTTAGCTGAGTGCATGTGTATCTCTTTCATATCTCAGTTGTTTCTTCTAGACAGCATTGATATTACATTGAGACTTTTGATTGAGTTTCTTGCACTGAACAAAATTCAAAGTTAGAGAGATTCCCAGCACTGTAACTTACCTTTATACAAAAACACCTAATTTGAAATTTTAACAGCACACTTCATGCCTCACCAAAGAGGAGTTATAGAGATGCCACAAACCAGGAAGACTCAAGAGTTGTGATTTAAGCATGTCTGGCATTTCTCTTCCAGATAGTTCTGTGTCCACCTACAAATGCATTTTATGCAGATCTAGTGTGCATCTGTGCTCCATGCGTTCAGTGTTTCATCAGCCAGCGCAATGTCTGTTATTTAGGGACGCCATTGTGGCAAAAAAGCAGGATGAGCACTGGTGGATGAGTCTGGCTCTACTTTTGCTTGGTTGGGAGCATGTAAAGTAGGCCGTATTAGCTCTGACAGACGATCATAAAATCACTTTATGTGTGTGGCAGGGCCTGTGGTGCAGTGGCAAGCATTTTTCGAGAAGTGGGCTGCTGAATCTCAGGGTTCAGCGGGGTCTCGGTGAGGACATATATGACTTATACAACCCTCCTGGGCCGGTTTGATGCGGATTGTCATTCATAATACACACCAAAGCGTTACAGCGCTTGTCAAACCCCCTGTAGTTTTATTGGTTTGGCAGGGGGTGTCATATGTGCGTAATTGCTGGTTGTGTCGACGTTTTTATTGGATTGTTTGCACAGTGAAGAAGCGCTACGTGTTCCTCTGTGCCTCGACTTCAGCATATCCCATGCTGATCAGCTTGTTCGTGACATCTTGTTTAGGATCATCTAACAGCATTTCTCACCCCTAATGCAACGAACAGGCAGATCTGAAAATGAAGCCTTCGGAGAACCAAATGTGTTGTATAAACTAATTTGACTCATGACTCTACAGAGGTGATCGATTGCGTTTTACGGCCCGCAATTGAAGCGCACCTCCTTTAGAGAAAATATTGAGTTTTTTTTTGTGTGCTCAGGCTGATATTGCTCTTCAAATCCTTTCTCTGGCTTGTCAGCACTTTGCCTGTATTCGCCTGCTGCGAGACCCTTTACCTCCATTGGCTCTTCCTACCAAATCACAATTTTCCACTCCTGTGCGAAGCTTGGCAAGGCGGATGGCAATCAACACCATCATCTCCCAGCGTAATTAAGGATTACCCAGAATTCTGAAATGAGTTCTGAACCACTGATTATATCCAGCCTAAAGCATCAACAGCCAAGCACAGATAACCGGCTGTACTTGATTGAGTTAATACTCTGTTAAGGCAAATCAAAATGCCATTTTGTTTTAATTTATTTCATTTTGATTTGCTAGTGATAGTTATGGACAAAGATAGCCTCAATTCATGTTTATGTTTTACCCTTTTCCCACAAATAGTGCTGTGGAAACCCAATTTATCTCGGCCCCATTTCCATGAAGACAGGTGGTTGTGGGACAGGAAAAACTGGTCTCCTAAAACTTCTACCCTCAAAATGTCAACCAGTATTGTCTGAAGCATTTGGTTGATTCATCTGGAAAAAAGTGATATAATAATAATTATTATTATTAGGAATTTATTCATTATAACAATGGTACACACATATATAGTAATATATACTTTAAACATTTGAACATAATTATATTAAGTTGAATTATTATGGGCTAAACCATCTTTTTTCATGTACTGGGTTTAATATGAGCATCAACATCACCATTTCAGTGGAAAGGGTGAATATGAGAGACAAAGAGAGAGAGACAATGAAAGAGTGCAGTATGTCATTGTTGAGAGTCACTGTCCTCTTATCTAGTAACCTCTCACCAACCCTCTCACACTCTCAATCTGATGCCGTGTGTGCATGTGTGTGTTCAGATGCATCTCCGAGGCCGGTCTGTTCATGTCATGCTGGGAACAGAATGATGTTCTCAAAAATCCAACCCTAGAATTCGTTTTGAGGATGGATACAGACTGGTAAGACTGTGAAGACAGGGAATAGACTTAGGAGCATTAAAGTGAATCTGTCTGTTTTGTTTTCTGTGGTCAGATTTTGTTTCCAGAAGGCTCAGATATGTGTTTATATTAGCAGCATGGCACAATAAATGCATTAAGGTATAAATAGAAATGATTTTAGTCCCTTTATACGTGCTTTCATGAAGATAAAAAAAACATTTTGGGTGAACTATTCCTTGGAGAGGTTTGGATGAAATAATTTTTTTCTCACCCTGTTGGAATTACTGACCTTGAATTTGTCTAAAATGTCAAAACTGTGTGTTCGACGTGAGTGTTTCCTGTCAGATAGTTCCTGCAGTCTTCTCTACAGCTGTATTTTACCTTATTAAAAGCCCCTCCATCACAGAGAAGAAGAGGCGAGAAGGGGGTGTACTGTAAACTCAAGGCACAGGAATTGCCATCACTCGCCTACAGTGACAGGAAGCAAAATGACAAGCCTGACAATCTGAGAGCAGCTTGTGAGGGAGACAGATCGACTGTGGAGATGTCACTCGTGTTCATCACTGTGCACCAGCTGAAGTGTGTGTTACAGTGATAGTCATGCCTTATGTAGTGCTTTGGAGTTATAAAGGGTTATAACAAGTTAAGCTATAGTGTATGCTGTTGGTTTCCATGCATTCCTCCCTCAAATAGTTAAACAAAAAACATTCAGGGTGGTCGTCACATGTGACATTTTTATAACCTGAACTAACCTTCCATGTCAGGTCAGATTATCTGATATTTTAAAAGATTTTGGAATAGTCATGAGGTTCTTCAGGGGTCATTCATTCTATGGTCATAACGTAAATGTCAAAGTTCAGAAATGAAAATCATGGCTGTTATATAAGAGGTGTATTCACATTGTTGAGTGTTTTGTATTTTTGAATAATAAATGTAGATGAAAAAAAAGAAGTCAAAAAAAATATTTTCTGTAACAGATGCAGTCAAATAAGTTTTACTTCCATGGACATGGAAATAAGTGAACCTAGAATTGTTGTAAAGTTGGCATGAAATTCACTCTTCTTTTCTATATGAAACTAATTGATCTTATTGTGATTTGATTCATCCATGCATGTTTTACGTCTTACCTTTTTTTTATCAACTTGATCTCCCGGTAAAAGACAGACTTTGATGACATATGCCTGACTTTTTCAAACATTTAACCCCGGTTTCACAGACAAGGCTTAATAGTCCCAGACTGAAATGCATGTTTGAGCTGTTTTAACTGAAAGAAATGTGCACTGACATAATTATCTTAAAATATGTCAGTGCCATTGTTTTGTCTCAAGCTGCACTCCAGTAATGATTTTCTCTTAGTAATGTTTATAATAACTACTTAAATGTCCTAATTGAACTAATCCTATAAGCCCTGTGAAACTAGGCCTTAGTCGGCTTAAATCCCGTCGATTTCTTACAATTTACGGCCAACTCAAATTCAGCCATCCTGCCTCCATCCAATCAACAACCAATTCAATGTCTTCCCATCCCTTTATGGCCACCATGTACCCATCCTCTGATGGCCACTTCCAGCAGGATAATGCACCATGTCACAAAGCTCGAATCATTTCAAATTGGTTTCTTGAACATGACAATGAGTTCACTGTACTAAAATGGCCCCCACAGTCACCAGATCTCAACCCAATAGAGCATCTTTGGGATGTGGTGGAACGGGAGCTTCGTGCCCTGGATGTGCATCCCACAAATCTCCATCAACTGCAAGATGCTATCCTATCAATATGGGCCAACATTTCTAAAGAATGCTTTCAGCACCTTGTTGAATCAATGCCATGTAGAATTAAGGCAGTTCTGAAGGCGAAAGGGGGTCAAACACAGTATTAGTATGGTGTTCCTAATAATGCTTTAGGTGAGTGTATAACATGTGTAACAAGGACAAATAAAAGCTCTAATGCTTGTTCAATTACATTGCAAGTTTAATCATCACTGTATTTATTTAGTCTTTGTTTAGCTATGAATTGCTTTCACACGTGTATCACTTAATGTGAGAAGACCTTGTCTTACCAAAACACACACGCAGAACACCTGTGAGGCATGTGTGTGAGTATCCATTGTTGTGAATTGAGTGGATAATGGATATTCTGTGGGAAATCACCAAACTCATCACCTAATTGAGATTAATGCATTTTTAATGGCCAAGCAGCCTTTATTGAACCTCATCTGCTGTGGAAGACATTAAAATGTACTCACATAGTGGACTGCACTAATAAGCGGTGCTGTGGTGAGACCCACCTTCACCGTTCTGCAATCCCATCAGCCCCTTCTAACGATACTGGGTGTGTCATCTCACTGGTACACTTTGTTTGAAGACAAGACACCTAAATGCAGTATATGTATGAGCATATCTGCTTTTATAGTCATTGATATCCAGACTTGATTTGAATCTTATCAGTTTCCATTTCATCCACACACGCACACACGCGCGCACACACGCACACACACACACACACACATACACACACTAGTGCCTAATTAATCATCTGGGAAGATACTCCCCCGCCTGATTCTGCAGGAATTCCTCATACATGGATGTATAATTAGCTCTAGTCTCGACTTTGCTGTCTGTCTCTTAAAGGCAGACGCTCTGAAGGCGAAGACTGGCTGGGGTTTGATTAGGAGAATGTGATGTGACTCTGAAGCACGTAAATTCAATTAAAACAGTATTGTTTGTCCATTCTGTTACTAATGGTTAAGAGCTTTTACGCCAGTTCCTCGCTCCGTCTGGAGTCGCTTAAATTAGGTTATGTGGTAGATTAGACAATTAAAGCCTTACGATTAGCAGTTTTTGCAATTAGGACTTTGTTCTTAATCAACCAGACCTTTTCAGATCGAAGATAAATTTGCATTTTAGGCATCACAGGCTCTTGTCACAGAGGTTTTTGAAAATTAAGGAATATATAATGTTATTTATGCTGCCTTGTAAATTTCTTCATTTCGGTGCATGTGTTCTTTGCAGATTAGGAGATCCCAGAATGCATTGTGAATTAGATTGTTGAAAATTTTCATCCATGGTGGAGGATGTGGGAGATTTCTTTCATAAATCCATTGATTACTATGAATCCACTTATATTCCATTGAAATTTGGAGTAAAATAGTATTTCACTTAATATGAGCTGTAGCCTGTATGTTTATGCTTGTTAAAACATTGCTTAGTTAGTTTAGCAACATGCTAAGGCAGATTTGCATGTGTCCTACACGGATGTCATCCCAAAATGCATTGTAAAAGATGCTCATTGAAATGTTTTCATCGAAGGTGAAGATGTGAGAAATTTAATTCATAAAAAGAATTGTTTTACCTGATGTTTTTGTGAGCAGTGTGGATCTATGCTTAAGTATTGTGTTGTTAGCTTAGCAACATGTTAATATCAAATTGTATTGGGGTCAGTTGAGTCTGCTGCTCATATGTGAAATGCTAATTGTGTGTGTAGCGAGTTTCCTCCATTTTAAGTGCTGATTAGATTTCTAACGTTTAACATTCTAACAAATTATAGAATTACTTCTTGAAAGGAAAGTTTTCAAGGCACAAATTAATTAGCACATATTAGCCAAACCTGAAGATCCCAATTTACGTGCTTATGCACTATTCTATGCCATTTTGTAGTATTAAAAGTTTGAGTAGTGTGCGTTCATGCAAAAAAATGCAAATTATACCTAGTGTACAGTAGCCTATATGTGCATAGTGTATAATTGTGGACTCAACTTTTCTAAACAAAACACTACCATTGAGTGAAATGTAAATCTATAAATCTATAAATAATACAATAAGCAATGACAGTATTTATGTTTTGTCGATGAACTATCCGATAATGATCCTAACAAAAGTGCTCAAGTCTGCAGTTGCTATGGTTCCCTTTGCACTTAAAGTGTCTATTTACCTGCAGATGAAAATGAGCCCTGACTAACTTTTGTGGTTACTGAAATGTTAGAAAACCACGCTGAACGACAAATAGATGCTTCTACATGTACTTTTAAGATCCAGCCTTTTGTTTTGACTTTCTCTGGGGACTTCAAGCCTTAACTCAGGGATTGAACCCCTGATATTTTGCAGTATCAGTTGAACTGAGTTATTCAGAGGGCATATTTCCAACCCCCCAGAAATCTCATTCTCTTCCTTTCTCCCTATCTCTTTCTCGCTCTTTCTTTTTAGTGAGCATGACAGTGCTAGAGGTAACAATCTCCTCGCCATTTCTCCTCGTCTCCCCAGCAGAGAGAAAAAATGCTCCCTGAAACACTCTCTTGTCTGGCAACAAAGTGTGTATTTTTCCCTGACAGCTCCAGAGAAGTCTCCAGAGATAATGCGAAGCTTTATGAAGGATGTCCTCGGTTCAAACAGAACACAAAAATAGCAGGAAATCAACCCCTGTGGAAAGATGGCACCTTGGGGACAAGATATGGAGGATGAATGTTGTTCAGGATTAGCTAATAAAACACTGTGAGTTTTTTCTAGCTCACGTCTGTCATTATAGGTTCTTCTGTGTGTTATACACAACCTCACGTCCTCACGGGTTACTACAGAAAGGATTTGCCCTCTACACCATTATGCCCTGTTAATGAGCGTTAAAATGTCGTTTTCCCAGTGGACCTGCCAGCAATTAATAAAATATTCTCACATTTTTCACTACGAAGAGGAAGAAAACTCCCAAATCTCCCTGCATCTGAGGCAGGATGCATTTTAGAAACACCTGCTCTGCTTGTGGGAAGAATAACGATGTCCTTGAAAGCACAGTCATCTAATCTGCTTCTTAATAACTCATGTTTTTTGCAATCTGTAACATTTATTTTTAGCTACAGGCTGCAGAAAGCATTAGATATTCGTCTCAAGTATTCATGGTTGCATAGGTGATTTTTCCAGCTCAGGATCGTCAGTAGAATAGAGATGAATACGTAAGTGCATGCTGGGATATGTGGATTCTGCTAAGGGCAATGCTATGTTCGGAAAGGAATATTAGTGAAGTGCTACTGTGTACTATTCAGTAAAGACTAGGGCTGCATGATTTTGGGGGGAAGTTTATTGCGATTTAAACGTTTTTTTCTTTCTTTTTTCCAGCTCCAGGTTTGCTGCACTTGTTAGTAAGGCTGCACAATGTGTCAATCTAATCTAATCTAATCTAATCTAATCTAATCTGATATAATATGATATCATATAGGCAAACAATAATGACTATAATAATACTATTTATAAGAAATAACATTATTATTATTGTATAATTTCACTGTAAAATGGAAAAGTTAATATATAATAATGTTGATTTTATTTTACTGTACATCTTAATTTCTTTATTCTTCACTCATTTATCAGCCCTATAGGCCTATATATAATGGCTTAATATTTGTCATTCTAATCAAATAATGGGTCAAGGAGATGTAATAATCATTTTCAGGTTCATTCCTTACACTGGAAATGGAAGGTCAAGTCAAACACATTGCACTTTTCTAATTCTGTAGGATTAATGCACCTTGTGCCAAATACAGTAGCTTATTCAGCATATTGTGCCCTGGAAACGTACTGCAAAAATAGCACAAGTACTATACTTCTATACTGGGTATGCAAATTTTGCTGTACCAAACATAGCTTATAAACGAGCGTTGGGTTTTTAAAAGCTACATTGACTGAAATGGCCACAGCTGAAGAAAACACAACATTCCACCAATGTTTCTGCAATAAAGCATCAGTGGAGACAGTAGAATCAAATAATTAAAGCACATTCTATAATTATAGGAAAACAATACAGAAGTCATGTGAGAGAAAATGATTTGTTCCCTTTTCACTGGAAGATAACGGATGTCAACTTCAGTCTATGCTGCCCCTTCATCCAAGAGCTTGAAATGGAAAATGGTGGAGTAGATCATTAACCTTAATGAGATGAGTTAATTGAGCTTAATCACTCAGTGAAAATGAGAGTGAGAGCGAGGATGTGAGCAGAGCACTTTCCATTAAATGCGGGCCTTGACTCTATAAAGTGCAAACGCTACACCATATATATGTCCGGGTTTATTTGATACATAAATCAGGTTAAAACGTATCTGGCTGCATCAGCTGGACAATTATCACCCCTCTAAACGTCAAAAATAATGTTTGTTATATCTCTATATCTCTGCTATAACTATTTTAATGACCATATAAACTTGCAGTATTATTTTAGATGGTGGCTAGCAAATATGTTTTATAATCTCATATAAACACACTTATGAGATTATGTGTAAAGTTCTTCTATTTCAAGAGTCATTCAGTCAAGTGTTAATAACTGAAATGATAACAAATAGTTTTTTATTATTATAGATATATATTCCCTCAGCTGCTCCACACGTCTGGGTCGTTTTGCTAGATATGCTTATGGCGTTTGCTTCTATGGCTTTGGCAGGGAGTTGTGAGAAGGGCCAGTGTTAGCAATTAGCTTTACACAACTCTTAAACTCATACAAGTTTTTAAAGCATTGTTAATTTCTGTTGGATGTAAATAGTACAACTGCACCTTGTCTTAATATTTTTTTTGCTTATTACCGCTTTACTATAAGACACACCAGGTGCTGGTGACCTCATGGTATTTGAGAGCATTGTGGTAGAGGTCACAAGGTCCATGTCAGGCTAATTATGTCAGACAGTGATGCATTACAGTGTCCGCACTTTAATATAATGCCTATCTGTGAGTCGTTGGAGATATATGGGACTGTTCGTAATAGAGTGTGTGTATAATGTAATTGATTTTATTCATAAGGTTCAGCTTTGGATGGGGTAGGAGCCTGTTAATAAAAAGCTTTATTGCATGTAAATACTTGTTTTATAGCTATCGGGTCTTGTTTTAAAAGATATATATCAGGTAACAGATGCCTAAGTCCCATTCCATATATCCCATCATTCAAGCCTCATACCTCTATGAATATAGGCAGATTTTGTGTGTGGATTATCCAATGACCTCTGGCCCAAGAGTAACCCTGTTGGGATTTAGGGGTGAAGCTGAATCTGTTCCAGAGAGGACGATCAACATCTGGTCTGTCCCACCCATGGCATTCCGAAGCCCTGACCATGACAAGGTCAAAATACCATTTTAAGGTGAATCATCAGTTTTTCCTCAGTAACTTATTCTCATTAGAATTGCTCAAATTTATCCACCTTTAATCAGCGTAAACACTCCACTTTCTTGGTGAAATTGTGTTTGCTTTGTATGAAATGATATTGCTGAGTGCCTCAGTGTGTTTAATGATACCAGATGTCTCTGGCTTAGGCAACATAACACTCCATTACAGTAAATATCTCTAGAGGAATGAAAGGTCATATTGCCTTCCATAATTTCAGTGCATTTTATGTTTTATTTGATGGCTGTTTCTGCAGTAAACCAATTCTAAATAGTCATAATAAGTTTGTCTGCATCACATAAACAGCTTCAATGTTTAAGTCAGTATCCTAACATGCATCTGTACTATAGTATACCAGACAAGAATTGGTGCATCCCGAATCACAGCAGGCTATGTTGAACATAGAATGCCAGGGGTGCCAGTATGGTTCACTATACCCCAGCATGGCTTTAGTTTAATATTACCCACAAGCCCTTGTATTTTGGAAGAGGTGGAGTTTGTAAGATGCTATTGAAGCAAAAAAAAAAAAAAAACTCAAAATTGACCAGTGTAAAAAAACAAACAGGTTTTGCTTGTACAGTGACTTGCCTTAAATACAGTATGTTTTAACTTAAAGCGCCCCTATTATGCTTTTTTAAAGGCTCCTGGTTTTGATTTGGAGTCTCCTACAACAGGTTTACATTTCAAACACTTTCATTTTCTCATAATATACATTGCATCACCACATTTGTCAATGATTCTCAAATGACTATGGATGAATCAGTCTCTCTAAATCCCTTTCCGCGAGCTTACACTGCTCTGATTGGCCAGATGGCCCAGTCTGTTGTGATTGGTCTACCGTTTACAGCCCATGTTCAATTATATTCATTTCAAAAGCATGAATTGGTATTGGTATTGGTAATTCTAGTTATTGTTATCAATGCTAATTATGCAAATTATCTGATTACATTAGCAGCACTGCCGTTTCCTTCCCATTTTATGTTATTGTAGGACTTTAGGCTCAGTGTGGCATGTGAATGGATTTCCCATCTGTCTATCCTTAACCTTAGCCTAATTGTTAATGTTTTTGTGGTTAAAGCTGTACTTCATTCAGGAGATACACCATTAGTTGCAAGTTTGTTGTCTGTTTTCAGGAGGCAATCCAGACAGCTTTTTAGTGAAGACTAGCAGTCAGACTAATCATCTTGGAGGAGCTGTATTGAAAAGCAATGGCTTTCGGTTCCAAGATCAATTGTTACTGATTCTTGTGTTCACTTTGTGCACATCCAGCTTCATTATTGTGAGTTTGTTGTGTATCTCGTTTTCAGTTAAAGACAAAGTAATTATAGTGAAGGAGAAAAGCATCTGTGTTTAGTCTCAATAACTGTCTTTTCCATTCTTCATGAAAAATAAGACATCAGGGCCATTTTGAGGTAGAGAAGAGATGGTATTTGTGTTACCAGGTCAATTCTGCCTTCTGGTTCATAACTGAGTCTTCCTGTGTAAATGTGAGCACTACACCTGCAATTACCTGTAAAGGACAAATACTCAAAAGCCATTACTGTATAGCAGAAATCATGATTGCCCACCTTTGAGAATACACAGCCAGATATTTTTATCTGAAGACAGGGATTCTGAACGCTTTGTTCACACATTTTTATTTATTTGGCATATCTATCTATCTATCTATCTATCTATCTATCTATCTATCTATCTATCTATCTATCTATCTATCTATCTATCTATCTATCTATCTATCTATCTATCTATCTATCTATCTATCTATCTATCTATCTATCTATCTATCTATCTATCTATCTATCTATCTATCTATCTATCTATCTATCTACGTCCGTCCGTCCGCCTTTTTTGTGCCTCAGAAATCTGTCAGATCAGATTTCAAGTGTTTTTTTCCCCATTATTTTGGTTAGTTATATTCTCATGAATGCTCCAAGTAGATGTAGAGTGGCTGTTAACCATTGGAGATTTTCCATCATTTATATGGCACAACGCTTCCCAGCCACTGACGAGTTTTTCAAAACAGAACAGGTTATCCTTATTGTAAACCCACTATGTACTTTGTTCTTTGTGGTAGTCTGTATTTTTAGCAATTGATTTATTCGAGAGATCCACTGCTTTTCCAGCAGATAATCAGTGGACAATGCTTGTTGGGAAATAACCCTAAATTACAGAGAGACCAGCAGTCTTCACAATCAAACACAGCACAGGCGGCGGTCCAAAGACACTTGCTCATCTTCAAAGAATTGCGAGATGCAAATGCTTTATGCGAATCGTTTGATTTTGACCAACTTTGTTGACCACATCAAAGTCATGATTCTGGGTGACCTTTCAGTGAGTTTTTTTTTTTTTTTTTGTATCTGTGCTTTTTTGTGTGCGCTCGGTGGGTGGATACATGTGTCCGTGTGTATTTGTGGGTTTCAGAGAAATCCAATTTTAGATAATGGAGACAGTAATTGAAATTTATTCTGCCACTGCAATTCGGACCTATGTAATTTATCAAGCCTCCCGTAATGGATGCTGCTATCCTGTTAGCAAATGTGTCAAGTTAAAATTGCACCTTAAAAAAGTAACAATATTAAACATGCTTAGGCCCTTATACCCTCCTGCCTGCTTTTATTTGATGTGTGGTGCAATTATCGTCTTTAATGAGAAAAAGAATAAAGCAGGGCTCTGTCATTTTCCATAATCACAATCTTGCTTATTAAAGCAGCTATATATCTGTTTGACATCACTGGAGACCCTTATTCCCGAGAGTCTAATATTTTAATTAGGAGACTCTGAGATGGTGTTTTCCTTCCATCTCTTCCATCTAATATTGGTGCTCTGTGAGTAGTTATAACAGTTGATCATCTGACCAACAGCAGGACTATAGTGATAGCGACCTTCGATAAAAGACACCCAGACACACACGCACACAAATGGAGGCATTATCACCAAAGCTGAAAATTAAATTTAAAAGCCCAGTGCCTTTTGGAAATCAGGACTATTTTATCATGTACGACAGCTTTTGCTGTGTTGAAGCGGTCAGCTGAGACAAACTACTCAAGCAGACAAGAAGCAATGCCAAAACCAGGCCAGAAATTAAGGGATAAAGTAATTTACATTCAGATTTCAGTGTTTTAAATTGTCCATATTTTTTTTTAATATGGACATTTTTTAAATGTTATTTTCCCCATTTCATTTAATTTTTTAAAATCTGAAATTAAAAAATGAAGAAATTAAATAAAAATGATTTTCAAAATGTAAAATATAAGAATATGAGAGAAAACAGGAAAAAACAGGAATATATATATATATATATATATATATATATATATATATATATATATATATATATATATATACTATCGAGTACATATAATTTAATTTAATTTAATTTATTGATTGATTTATCATTGATTCGTTTTTTTTTTATTAGTATATATTTATGTATATAGTTACTTACAATTATCATGCTTAATCTGCAAAAAAAAAGAAAAAAAAAACATGTTCAACAGTATGTAAGATTTTCTTGGTGACACATGGCCAGACTGTGATTATGTCACTCACATGTTGGTTGTGGTAATTGATAAATGAGGGCTGTGTTTGTTACTGACATCTGGCTTGCTTGGCCTTTCTCCCCTTGCTAGCTCACCCTTCAAGGCCCTGAAATAGCCAATTACCGCAGCTGCTATTGGACGTAACAGGCCAATGAGCAAATGGCTATCCTGGGACCTAATCGAGAGGGTGGGCTGCAGGTGCACAAAATCCCATGTACAGTTCGGGCCGAAGCACCTGATCCCACAATTCTTTGTTCCATTACATATGTCATTCCCAGATCAGTGAGGTATTCACTTCCTGGTTGATGGGCTCACTGACCGCCTCTGACCCTGGGACTTATGGTCTGTGTCTCCATGTTATAAATCAGGTTTTAATTAGACACAAAGAATAGGAAGGCTTCTAATGCTCTCATAAGGCAGTAGACTGAGTCAAATGAGCCTTTGGTGAGAGTAATTGATGAAATGGAGTTACTGCATTGGTACTGTCATTTAGTATTATCTTTCTGAAAATATGTCGGTGAAAACTTAATAGCATAATTTCAAGAAGTAGGACACTTGGCCTGTTGGCGTCATCATTTTGAACACTAGTTTTAGAATCTCATTGTAGAATCTAAAACTTGTTTTCCATTTTTTGTGTTTTTATGATTTAATTATTTTTTGTCATTATTACTATTATTATTCATAATCATTGTTCTTGAGATAATATTAATTAGTATCTCTTGTTCTCTTGTTCTGCAAGTTATTATCCATTCAATTATGATGATGATGATGATGATTTTGAAAGGATATTAACTTGTAGAACAAACAATTGAACCTTTTTATATTTATTTATGTCGATAAGTCTTGTTTGTTTTACGTTGTTTTACATTTGACAAAGACATTAATTCTCTCTTTTAATAAAACAAAATAGGTGCCTATAGATATTTAGGCGATTTAAGAAGGATAACTAGTTTAAATCCTCTGAAGGTATTTGGGGGTAAAGGATGACGTTAAGGCAAAATACCACTAAGCCGCCTACTGCATTTACTTTATCAGTTGCCGAATGGTTTTCAGTATGCTGTGCATGAGTGGGCACAGTTCTTTAGATCAAATGTCTGTTGAACTAGAGTTCTGTGATATGTGTCTGCACTGAGCCGTGTGATAACACAAAGTCTACCTGCTCTTACAGTGACAGCTTTTGTGAGGTTTCATGCCTTATTGTCCTCCAGGGTGATTGCTTGCCATCTGTAACTCTTTTGAAGGTCTTTAGAGTAAGAGCCTTGAATACAATGAGTGAATAGGTGGTTAAACATGAACTCGATGGGTCATAAGTGATTCAGAGGCAGCCAGTAGTGGGAGAAATGTTATTTAAGCTATTAAGGAAGATTTTCTCACACTTTCTATGTGTTATCGGGGTCATGTCTGCTTGGAAGTGCTACAAAGAGCATCAGAGGGCTTCTTCCTGTCTAATTAGGTCGTTTTTGGAATCGATAAACTGCGAAATGAACTAGACAAAAGAATAGATATACACAAGACTGAAGGACCGTTCACACCAAGGACGATAACTGAAGATAACTTGAACGATTATTATATTAGCGTCCACACCATTGTGAAATGGTCCACACCTGAAAGTGATTGCAGTGATATTTTTCTGTGCCATTATTGTTATAGCTTTGGTGTGGACTCTAGTATTCTTTCAAATTTCGATCGATTTTGAAAACTATATTTTTATTGTTATCATTATAGTGATCGACCTTGGTGTGAACGGGCCTTAATATGAGTATGAAGAGACTGTAAGACCATTTGGGGTCATTTCACACTAAATTATATATAAATATTTTGATTCACCTGCTCTGAAGCCAATACCGTGTAAAACCCGGATGATTCATGGCTGTTGATGGGATTCAAAGCGCTGAATCCCTATGTGAACTATTTTTTCTGTGAATGTGATGTATTAAATGGAAAGTATAACAAGAGCAGATGCACAGCACACTCACTGTTAAGGGGATTGTTGCTGATGGCACGTGCACAATGACATCTGTCTCGACGACGATAAAACGAGGAGCAATCACTACCTCAGAGATAAAACAACTGTCACTTACATCCTTTATTCTGCTGTCTCTGGATCAGTCAACCTCTATACGTGCTTTTTGAAGGATAAAAGCTATTCCTTTCATCAAGCGCTCCGTCCATCCATGGCATGTGAAGATGTGGCCATATAAGCATATGTCATCTGTCAGGCCTGTTTTAAATAAACGCATTCATGCTTTACGCAACGACAGCACTCGCAGGAACGCAAGGAGCACCGTTGCAGCTCCAAAACCCATTTCTGAGATAAATCTCACCTCTCCACCTCTCTGTCACCAACTCCGTCATACAGCAGGGTTGCTATGACAACCACAACAAGGCTGGGGGAACAATTTTGAAGAGGGAGAGAGAAAGAAAAATCATAACAGCCTGCACTCCATCAAGTGGATTTTCATGCATGCATCTTTGCTAGGCCCTTCTCAAATATCGATTTTCAACTTTGGAGATGGGTTTGCTAGGTCATTGCTTGAGGAATTCTGTTTATTTTACAAGGTTCTTAGCAAAACTTCACATTTGTTCAGGTTGAGGGCTTTTGGACTGGTAATAAAGATGTTTTCTTTTATGGTGCGTTTCCAATAAAATGTTTACTGCCGCACTTTACCCATCATAGTATTTGCGAATCTCAGTTGTAAAGTGGATGGTTATTGAGAAGACATGGTTGATTCTCGAAAATCTGTTGAGTTGTAATATTTGATATCCGAAGAAGGTCGTAATTTTTAATGTTAAGTGATTCCCGAAAAGCATTAGCATCTTTCTGTAGCTTTAAAATATTAAGCTCTCCTTTTTCAAGTCCTGTAATTTTACTGTTTTTAAATTATGTTTTTTTTTACTCAGATTTTGAGTCTGGGGCTTTTATGTGGTTATCTTTAAATGAGGAATAATTCCCCAGGGCCACATTCGCTTTCCCCTTCGGCTCTTTCCTTTTGCTGCCATTGTTTGCAGCACAAAAACATTTCAATAGGTTCTTTCTCTGCAGAAGTGTCTAGTTTTATTGAATGATTTTGTGTGCGTTCCCTATGGTTAAGTGTGTGTGTGTGTGTGTGTGTGTGTGTGTGTGTGTGTTCATTCAGTGAGGCTGTGGATGGGCCTGTAAGCTGATAGTGTCCTACACATACTATTAGCATATTGAAGAAGGGCGTGAGCTCAAACCTCAGGTCAAGCTTCATTCAAAGTCACAGCCGTATGGCTAGTTCTTTATACTGCTTTCTTTCTTTCTTTTTTTCTTATATTGAATATATATTTTATTTTCATATTTTTAACCATGCACTTTTTGTGCAATAGGCAGCGAAACATTTTCTTGGCACCTTTTGGGACCCTTTGTACCAATTGAGCATTGTTTAAACACCACAGCCTACCCGAGTATTGCTGTCCATTCCTTTATGACCACAGTGTTCCCATCTTCTTATGGCTACTTCCAGCAGGATGACACACCATGTCTCAAACTGGTTCCTTGAACATGACAATGAGTTCACTAAACTCAAACGGCCTCCTCAGTCACCAAATCTCAATCTCATAGAGCACCATTGGGATGTGGTGGAACTGGAGTTTTGCATCATGGATGTGCAGATGACAAATCTGCGGCAACTGCATGATGCACTCATGTCAATACGGACCAAATTCTCTGAGGAATGTTCCAGCACCTTGTTAAATCCATTCTATGAAGAATTAAGGCAGTGCTAAAGGCAAAAGGGGGTCCAGCCTGGTACTAGCATCTATAGATTTATTTATTCATATTAAAATGTATTTATTTATTTATTCTAGACATATATAATCAATAGCTATTTTTTTATGTTTTATCCTAATATTTTTGAACATGGACATTTTAATTCTGAACAATCTAGTGCTAATGGGATGCACTTCAACATATTTTATTTGGTAAAAAAAAAAGTGTAAAACTAATGGTTGCATGAAGGGTCAAAACTAGCTTTGTATTGAACATACAAGGAGAAGTGTTCACCATAACCATGTTACATGCTCCTCAACAATTACTGTGGCCCATGATGGCAGTAAAATTGGATCACAAATGTGTCAGATAGGTCATTGTATTATTTAGATGCTACTTCGCCCTGGGGAACAAGGCCAGTAAAAGTTTTATTGGGCTGTTTACTGCAGCAATGGGCCGTCTGATAGTATAGAGCTGTGTGTTTGGATTTGTTTAGATTGGATGTATAGATCTGTTTTAGCCAGATCCACAGGATCCGAAGCCCTCGTTCCATCCGGACTGTTAGGTATTGATTGGTCCTCTGCTAGCTGGCTGGTCCCAGAGAAAGAGTTTCAAATGAATTTAGTGAGCACTGCAGCTTCTGCCCAGACCTGAGCTCTTAAAATCCACCACATCCAGCTTAATGCACCTCCTACTGTTTTACTTTCTCTCAGGAGAGATGCCACACGCCACTTCAAGCCCCTGCTGACTGTGCATATTGTCGCCTTCTGCTTACCTTCAACATAAAGGCCTCTTTTGTATGTAAATCCTCAGTGTGATAAAGTTTAGCTTTTAGGGGGCAAGCTCGTTTGAGCTTATACGGCTGAGTTGTGGATAAAAGAGTGTCCAGGGAGGAAGGAAGAGACAATGGAAGTGTCGTCTTATCGCAGGAACAGAAGCGCACCACCCGGCCAGTGAGGAGGAAGAGGAGATCACGACCAGCTGGAACTAAACGGAAGTACATGTGAATATCTGAATATCTCCTTTAAACCCAGAGAGGGGTTTGCTGGAGTGTGACAAATCTGACCCCAAGCCTCCAGCTCTCTCTGTTGGGTATGGCTTAGGTTAGGCTGTTTTGGCTTTTAACCACACCTCTGATAAATATCACTGCGCTGGACACACAGATGGAAGAACAGTTGAGAGGAAGATTAGGAAAGAGAGAGAAACACTGTCCTGTTTGTTTACTTGAGTTGTAGCTTCAGCCCATCATTTGATCTATCATGCACAACAGTAATCAAGTTATAAGCTATGGCATTATTGGGTAACAGCTGGTGTAGACATATGTTTGCTTAGCTATCTATATGAAGATATACCATAGACTTGTTATTTTTATATTTAATAAAGCCATAGACTAACTCTAAATGTAATATTAATTTCATAAAATAAATGATTAAATTGCATTTATTACATATATTTCTCCCCAAAATATAAAGAAATGAGAATGACAAACAAAATTATGAGTAAAACATCTAGTAAAGATACAGTAATAAGATTTAACTGAGAAAATATTTGTAGTTGTCTTTTAAAATAATGGCACAGTGCAAAAATAATCTTAATAGTAGGTTAAAAAAGGCCTTATATTCTTTATTAAAATTTTAATAATTTGATAATAATTCTAATATGTATTATTATTATTATTATTATTATTATTAAACAGTATTATAATATATAAATATTTAAATACTTTTAATATATAATATTAAATCATATTAAATAAAATAGTGTTATTAAATACTACTATTACAATATAATAGGTAATAATATAATATAATATACAATTAAATGTATTATATTATATTATATTATATTATATTATATTATATTATATTATATTATATTATATTATATTATATTATATTATATTATATTATGTTATAGCCTATTCAATTATTGCCTATAGCCTATTATATATGTAAAATATATAGGTAAAATATGACCAGAACATGTTTTTCGTGAGATTGATTAACAATCGCTCTGTGTAGGAAGTGTGAAGCAGCTCATTTAAGACAATAAATGTGGGGCAAACGTGAAGCAACAGCAGACAGCTGGCCATGAGCAACCTGACACCAAGCGGACGTTCAACTAATCAGGAGAGGGAGACAGAGATGAGTTTAAAGAGGCGGCTAGAAAGAAAAGGATGGAGTCAGACACAGGACGGCATTAGTTTACGGTAGCCCTGCTGTTGGAATGAAACCGAATAGCAATCTCGGCTATGGCGAGCAGTTTATTTCAGTTCTTAATGGCAGGCATCTCACGTTTGGCACAGATGCTGTTTGGCTGTAAAGGGGCCCTCCAGTGCTGTTTCCAATCCGACCACCTGAGAGTGGAAGCCGGAGGGGGCACCAGGGAAGCCCCATAATGATTTTATGAGGAGTGGTCTATTGAGTTAAAGCATCAGAGATGGAATTGGGCTCCAGCAGCGTGTATGTGTTTATGTTGGTGGGTTATCGTGCCCTAGGGCCACTACTGGGGCGGTCCGTGAGAGCAGGTTAGGCCTGAATGTGTGTGGGAATGGGATGGTCTGTGAAGGTCATTCTGACCACAGCGTGAAGTGAGACTCAGCTGTGTGATGCAGATGAGTTTCAATCTGTCTGTCCGACATGTATCATGACATATAACTGGACCTGGGGGTCCTTTGGGTGCACCTATGGGTGGGTGGGGGATCGTAGGACACATCTGAAATCAGTTTTATTTTTTTGCTCCAACTATTGCTGGATTGCAATACTCTGGTTGGCCTCGCTGTTTAAAACTTTTAAACCACTATTCAGAAAGTACAAGTATTTGTATTTGCTTTTGTATAAACTGAATTAATTACATTTTTAGCACACTGACACGATTCATGATCTCTTTTTTTATTGTGAGGTAGAAAATTGACTTTACCTAATCTAATCACTGAACTTTAGCAAGTGCAAGCTATAACTAAACCATAACTCACTGAATTTAAATCAGAGACCAGATAAACATAATAAACTTTATAAAAAATAAATAAAAAATATATATATAATTTAAATGTTTTCTTTATTTACAATGTGTTTATGTAAAAATTGACAAATTGAACTCTAGATAATATGCATTGGGTCTAAAAGTCTGAGACCACTGCAATACAAACATTTGGCTGGACTAGTTTTAAATTACAGTAGATCTTGAATCTTTGTGGTAGTCTGAGACTTTTGCACCCTATTGTATTAATATTTCATAAGTTTATATTGCATATTGTTGTAACAGATAGTCTTGAGTTCTGTGATTTTTATTTTATTCGTCCAAAACTCTTGCTGCCTAAAGTATTCATGCATTTTCAACATCATCGCTCTTTGAAGCATCTCTATTTGAAGTGTTTTCACGTTTCTTCCCCTCAACCTGGGCTCTAAAAACAGCTATACTGGTGTTTTTGCTCCAATTAATGATTCATAGGTTTAAATAATTGATGTTTTTTGGGCATTGAGATACACGGCACATTAGCTTTCAGTCATGCTGATATCTCCATTCAAACACCACCTGCTCAGGGCGCATCATTTTAGTCTGTGTTTTCCTGTATATGTGTGGTGTGAACAGTCATCTAAAGGTGTTCACATACGTCAACACTTGAGGGTATCAAATTGCCCTTAAATAATATATATCAATTACGTAATGCAGTATTGTCTTCATAATGACCCCTAATAATAGGTAAAGACCATCCAGTAGATAATTGTGACATGACTAATGGCTCAAGACCATAAGTAACTTAATTTATTTATCATTTTAACACATGGGACTTTTATGAACAACTTGTATCATGCACGAAGGAATCAAAGGCCCATATGGTGATGTCTGCTGGATTTTGTATCTCTAAACTGATGACTCGTCTTAACTGTGTGAATGACACTGAAGGGTGTTTCACATCTCCCCCTGCCCTTGCTTGCAAAAGAACAGAAGTGTAGTTCTCAAGGTGCCTGAACGGTATACATGAAAGATCATGCACCCCTGCTGTCTTAAGCGCAGATAAAACGAGAGTACAGGTATGAATGCTAATCTTAACCAATTGACGGGCATTGCTTTAGCTGTATTTGCTAACTCAGACATACTATTAAGCAGTTTTAGGGCTCTCAGACACCCAATAAATACGTGCGGTCACCTTTTTGTAGCATCTCTAGGCACTTTTATCCCTGAGGATGTCACATTTTGGGGTCATCTTCAGTGACCCGTGGTGTCACCAGCTGATGTTATCTGCTACAGTGCCTTCTGATCCCTGCAGATGACCTTTCCCTCCTTGGTGAATATGGATTAGAACTTTGAATTAGAGTGGAAAAGGATAGAATAGAATGGAAGGGCATTGAATGAAATGGAATGGGATTAAATGGAAAAGAAACCCTTTGATGGTTAATGGTTCTGTTTAGTATTGATTCATTACCAGTAGTAGGTGATCTTTTGTGATTGAATAAACATGGTTTGTTTTATAGCCTTTACCTTTCGAACAATATTATAGTGTATATTTGTTGTTGTTATTATTATTAGTAGTAGTTGTTGTGATTTTTTTATTTTTTTATTTTTCTTAATGTCTTGATCAACCATCTCCGATTATAGGCTGTTTAGAGATATATTAGAACTCTTTCCTCTTCAGCATTTTCAAAAGAAGTTGCCAGTCAGCCATCGCCAGCATTTTTTAACAGAACGTACATTGCACCTGAATATTTTGATTCATGAATATTTGAACATGCAATATATCAAAAGAACAGAGCTGCTGCTTAAAAAAATCTTCTATTCTAACTTCATGCATTCATTTTTTATCAACACTTGAATTTGGGTAAGTTTCATTAAAAAGTAACATTTTGAACAATAAGCTGATAAAATCGCGTTTTATATATTTTTTAAAGACTACAACGTGCATAAGCAATGCTTTTATCGCTTGTTTCTGCTTTTTTTTTTTGCCTGTTTTGATCCAGAGATTCTGTTCTCTTTCAGAAGATGTGTAATAGCCGGATAGCCAGAAAATTACGTCAATGACGGGGGAAGTGTTGTCTCATAGATGATGGAAAATTCTGTCATTAACATGAGTTAACATGAAAGGAGGGAAATTAAGTTATTAAGCACCTTCCAGAATTCAGTATCTCCAGGCACGCGTTGTGGAGGATTGTTGAGGGATGTATTTGAAAGAGGGAAGCTCCTGTTGGGGCAAAGTTGGCTCAGATTTTTTCCAAACCCACTGAGTGAAATTAAAGCTCTGCAAATCGGATTATTGCTTCCCAAGAGAGCAGTCTCGCAGCCAGTGGACAACTGCCTCTATGGTATACTGTTATCAATGCATGTCTCTCTCTCTTTTACTCTCTCTGTGAATCTGGAAACTAATAGGAGGACAATCAATAGGTCTGTGTCTCTTCCTGTTTCTTTTGCATATTTACCATTGTCTTTCAACATAAATCTAATTTATCAACTACTGACACGTGTGGGTAAATACAGCAGGACCATAATCACCATAGAGCATGAGTTGCAGATGTCCCCCTGCAATATTCAGAATAGTGGACATCCAATGAGGGTTTTTCAGTAGTGCATTTTTTGCCCCTGTCCAGGATATATGGCTTCATGTATACAGTGGTCAACCGATACTACAGTTTAAAATGTCAGTGTTGATATCGAGAGCAGGGTGGCTGATGGCCAAAATATTGTCAATTATTATGCAATTGACGACAGAACGACCCAACCAGTTTGTCTAGCGCCATTCAATTCTTATGACAAACTATTCTGTGGGATATACGATTTTCGGATCCAATTTGAGCAAATCCTGATACTTTTTTTAAATGGATGGTTGTTTTGCTTTCTGTCGTTTTGCTTTGCTTTCCAACGTGATTTGTGAACACATTGAAAGTTCATCACAACTACCACTAGGGAGGCAAATTGCAGCCTAAGGTTGCAGGCAGATAAAAGGTGACCAAATTGGGTACACAAAGCGATAGTCACAGCCAAGAAGATATTCAATGATTAATATACACTAATGAGTGGTGATGTTTTGGACCAATGATATTTCACATCATCAATGATAAGTCACCAATTGCAGCTGGTTAAGATTCTGATTTACATAAAAGACATACCTTTTTCTGTTATTGCAATATTGCATCATGTCTGGATTGGACACAGTGTTCATAAAAACCAAGTCACCAATTGCAGCTGGTTAAAATTCTGATTTACGTAAAATACATACTTTTTTTCTGTTATTGCAATATGTCTGGATTGGACACAGTGTTCACAAAATGGTTGAAATCCCTTTAGACAACAATAATTTACACTTGACTGAAAATATTGAAAACAGAAAGTATTTATTCTCCATTCACAAGTCAGATCCCTATTCTTGAAATACTGCATATTCTCTAATGACTGTGAAAAAAACAACATCAATCAATTATTAAATAAATTAGGGTTACCTGAATGTGAGATGCATTTGTAGTTGTTTAGTTGGTAGTCATTACTACCTTATTTAATACCTTGTGATAAATACCCAGTTAACACAGTCACAGCACCTTCTACGCATCATCTTTTAATGAATATCCAACAGATACTCATTATTATTCATGAGCTAGAGTAGGTGTAGTCATGTGCACTGAGCTTTAGATAGAGAGAGAGAGAGAGAGAGAGAGAGAGAGAGGGACAAGTGAGAAAAGGGGGGTGTGTCTCTATGAAGAGGGGTTTAGAACAGCGTGTGTGGATGACTGCTATTCAGCTAGTGTGGATGAGAGAGACACAAGGAGATCGAGGGGGTACGATGCATGCACACACACACACACAATCATTCACAAGGAATTCTGCTAAATCAGGCAGCCTGGTCAATGCGTGATTTTTACTCAAAGAAGAACGGGTGAAAGGTACCCACTGATGAAAGACGTTACTCAACATTTGAGGGAAATCCCCAGGGTGCCTGTTTGCGTGCACTACTGCCAGAGATCTGTTGGGGGACCCGCGACGGCGAGATGGGCTGTAACCTGTGCACGCTGCAGAAGAGAGAGGAGCACTACAAGCTGCTGTACGAGATTGCCCAGGTAAGTCGACTTGTTTAACCTACTCTGGAATATCCTAAAACCCTTGTGAAGTTGAGTTATAAGATCAGATGGGATTTCCATGGGTTAAAACACAAGTTTTCACCTTCTCTAGACATTTCTTCACAACCTTTTCTCTGCAACTCATTCAGATTCAGAATGGATCCTTCACAGTATTAATTTAGACTCATTTATCCAAAGCAACTTGAGAATAACAGGACCAGTGAGAATAATGTAGGACCAGTTGTTTCAAGGGACAGGACACTACAAGTACTCCTACAAGTATTGGATGGGGAAACATGTTGTGGTTTAAAGATTTATTATTGGCCTTTTTGCCCTAACTGGATAACAACAATCAGGGAGTGGATAGAAAGTGAAGTGGAAGAGATTGAGAAGGGCGGGAATGGAAAGGACCACAAGTTGGGATTCAAACTCTGGTTGCCCAAAGCTACATGTTGGAATGCTTGCCCATGAGTATTCAACCTCTGTGTCTTCTAAGACATTTAGTTTGATTCTAGTAGTTGTCCCATTTTATGGATCTGCACAGTCTTGTGGCAAGAGTTCTTTAGGAGAACTCTTTGTTGTGTGTGATGAATCCCCAACTGCATTGGGGACTTACCTGGAAGCATTTGTCAGGGATCAAAGCAAGTTTTGCAGCACACACCCTTTACAACTGTGCTAGTATTCTTGTTAATTTGGGTACAACTGTTGTACAAGATACTCACAGGTAGGAGGATGAGAATTTGGGATTGCACACACTGGTGAAACTTGTCTTTACGGTATGTAGCTGCAAGTGAGAGTTGCAAGAAGGAAGCAAGCCTGGACAAGGTGCGATTTCCAGAATTGGATAAAGAAGACCATTTCAAATAGTTGCAGAAGGAACATTGATCATGATATATCATATTTATGTAGCTTATTATATCACTGAATAATATCACTATATTTCCAAACCTTTAGTTGGCACCCATTGGCCCTCCGCAACAGATTGCACAATAGCACAATGTTCAATGCTACAATAGAAAAACCTTTTGCTTTTTTGGTCATCACTAATGTTCAAGGTTGATGCTAGTCTGAGACTGGCTCAACCCCTGGCTCCGCTCCTCTCTGAGTTGAGAATTACCCATGTTCCAGTGCTGCACAGGAGGTCAGAGTCCCTGCTCCTTCCCGAGCATCAAGCGTGCAAAATAATATTTTCGTGATACTCTTATCGCCGCCTCATTAAGCTGTTGTACAAAATGTCTTTGGTCCCTAATTAGATATTAAAACGTGCCCTTTGTCTGTGTGGATGCCAATCTGGGAGATTATCCCTGTCGGTGGCTGAACTGAGGTAAAAGAAGTTTGATCTCTGCTGGTTCAAAACTGTAGGCTTGTGTTTAGAGTGACTTGCATAGACAGCTTCTTGCTGTCAGCAGTGCAGTACAGTCTATGGTTGTGAATTTTGTACACACAATTTTTTCCAGTGGCGTGCTGGCGCTTTGACACTCTAGACATTTGACACCCTAGATATTGTGTGTATGTGTCTGGCGGGTTACGGTTTGCTTTTTTTCTTGACATGAGATGACTTTTTATATGTCACATGTTGGTCCCTTTGGTGTTTTAGCAGCCGAATGCAACTCTTGATAGAAGAAACCAGAAAGGGAAGAGAAAGAAATATTGCAATGTCTCCAGGAAGGATGATGGTACTAAGGAAAGGAAATCTGGATCTACTCTCCGTGGAGTAAATTCCCAAGCTGAAACGAAAGTGTGTCAAGGAAGTGTTGCCTCAGATGTTTCCTTTTCTGGTATTCAGCAATTTAAATTTTTGAGCTTTTTATGTTCGCAAGAAGAAATCAAAGATGTTGCACCATGTTACTCTTGAAGTCACAACAACAAGCGGACATGAATAAACACAAACACACGCCTACACTGCAATTTCACGCCCCTTGACAATTTTGACACTATTCTTGGCAGCGCAGCCTCTTTAGCCCCGGTGGTCTGTGAGATTTATGAGTTTAGTGTGAGTGTTCGCCCCTCAACGGGCTCACCATGGAAATGTAGTCTTCTTTCTTTGTTAGCCACATTACAATGACATCCCGTACTCTCTCTCCCTCGCTCTTTCTTACTCTCAGTTTCAGAGGACTTAGCTGTGTGTTTGTGTTCCATCAGCAAGATCAGGTTTTGGATTGTAAGATTTTGGATTGTAAGGTTTTGGATTGTAAGATTGGGAAAATCGCTGTGATTGGCTGCTGTTTATCCATCATGATGTAAAATGTGATGTCATTTAAAGTCTTATTATAGATGACATGCTTTGTGGGAGACATAAACACTAAATTATATCAGGTAACCTTTCAAAATGACAGCTTTTGAGGGAAAAAAGTGTTATTTTCTGCAGTGCTGTAAAAAACAAGCCTGGAAATACTCATGAGACAGTTGGGTATAGGTTACATTATGGTGGATGTTTATTAATATACAGTTGCTGGGAAAAGGTATTTGAACCCTTGATTTTACACGTATTTCTGCATTAAATGGCTGTAAAATTAGTCTTTCATGTCCTTATTGAACAAACTGTAAACATTAACAGTAAAGGATGGAAAGAAATTATGTGAATCCTTGGATTTAACGGTAAAAGACTGTTACAGTAAAAAACTGTTAATTGGTTAACAGAAAGTTTCTGTACTATATACGGTGAATAACTGTGATAGATCTAACCATACATTTAATGTAATTTTACAGTCTAATACCATTTAATTTAACATTTTTGGAAGTGAAAAAGAACAAGTCATTGTAAAAATTCACATTTTATGTATTTTTGTTGAAATAACTATGTTTCTTCATAGTTTTTCTTAGTTTTTTCTAATCAGTTATGTATATTAGTTAAGTCTGTAAAATCTAAATTGTTGCTACCGTATTTTTTTTGGTAAATTACTGGCAACCACAGCTGCCAGTTTTTTTACCGTAAATTTAACGGAATTTATTTTACAGTGCAGCAGTACATTTTTTTGTAAATAAATGAATTTTAAACTATTTTATTATATAACACTATAAATGGTCTTACTCAAGGAAATGAGTTTTCAGAGTTTCAGCATTTTCTTCATCAGCATTTAAATCCAAAATAGTCAAAAAAGTGCAATAAACTTAATGTTGTTAACCAATAGTAACCTTGATTTTACTTAAATGATGTTCTCATGCTAAGAATTGATCTACTGCTGGGCTAAATTCGCAAGGTGCAAGAGTCAGTCAACTATTAAGATTAAAACTGGATGTTAATGTATTTATTTCCTCAGTAATCTCTAATCTCGCTGAAATGCTGAGGCTCATGGGAGCAGTGCATTTTACGGCCATGGTCAGGAGCCCGTATGGGGACAGATGCTCTGTGTAATTTCCAGTCTGTGGATCAGCATGGGAGGAGACTGAAATGGGAGAGATTTCACCTCCCACTCACTCACTCGCTCACTCACTCGCTCACTCACTCACTCACTCGCTCACTCACTCACTCACTCACTCACTCACTCACTCACTCACTCACTCACTCTCACTCACACATTCGTTTTTAGCATCTATAGATCCAACAGATTCAGAGATATAATGAAAAAAGAAAATATTTACAAGAAGAAATCACATCCTCAGCTTTAATTTGCATGTTCCAAATTGAGAATTATTTGTAATTCACCTTGTTCTAAAAGATCTGTTCCAAACTCTCAATTAAATTAAAATTAGATTTTTAATTTACATGAAAAAGCTGGCACTAGTTTACCTCTGCACCCCCTGGCCATCGAGGGTCAGATGAAGTGTCGGTCCCGAGAGCGCTAACAGCCATATGGATCTGTGCGAGTGAATTGGGCAGTCAGTGTATCACAGCCTTCAAGTTTAATGGGTCTCCAGATGGAGGACAACCTTTAGAGAGACTTGCCAAAAGGAACTGGCTTTTGTGAAGAGTGTTAGATTGAGTTTCGAGTGTGTATGTGTGTAAGGATGCTTCACACTCCTGCCTGAACCCAGGTCTTTCTTATTGGCATCGTCACTGTTGGGCCACGTCCTCTGTCTTTCTCTCAGAACACTCTCATCCATCTTCCTGTCCTGGAGCCTTTCTCTGAATGATGCTCCTTGCTGATGAAACGCGATGGGTGTGGAGCAAAAGAAGGCAAAGACAGAGAAACATGTAGTTTTGATTGATCTTGTGAGCGTGTTGGATGATAAGCCTGTTAGATAGTACAGGCCCTGGGGTGATCATATCACCAGACCCTGCCAACTCCAGCCCAGGCGAACCGTGTGTGTGTGTGTGTGTGTGTGTGTGTGCATATCATGGAAATCCCATTTAAAACCCATATCATTCTTTTTGGCTCTAGCATGCATGGAATGATTGCATAATTATTGCTAAAAATAGACTTTACACTCTTAGTGATCCTGGTGATTTCTGCCTTAGTGAAATAACAGATGCTGAGTTCATATTTTCATCCTGATCTGGAAAGAGAGTGGATGACCTCATGTAAACCTCTGTCTCATGTCATTTACACAGCCACTGATCTTCCTTACCAGATGCACCGTATTACCTACTGCTGTGTGTATGTTTTCATGTTTACTGCATACCTTTTTTTACACTTCATGTGATTACAAGGTAATCTCAAATTTCAAAAGCACACATGAACAGATGTTTGATAGTTCATTATAGAGATGCTCTATATATCGGCCACCATATCGGCATCGGACGATATATGTTAATTTTTATCGGCACGATAAGTAAATTTGGCCGATATATTAAAGCCGATAAAAAAAAGTATTATTTCCTTCAGCTTAGACACTTAAGATGTGTACTGTTCACCATGATGGTTTTTAATTGCTTGAAATATGATTGAAATCATTTAAAAAAGGAAATTACAGTGCAACATGTGCAGCGCAAGTCTGTCATATACTGTAGGCTAACTAATTGTGTGCTTGCGGGATATTTAATGGTGAAACTTTTGTTTTTTGTAATCAGGCTTTCAAAAATTATATAAAAATTTAGATTTATCAGCCAATACAGTATATCGGTTATTGGCTTTCAAATATAAAGAATTATCGGTTATCGACATCGGCCAAAATGTTCATAACGTGAAATGAATGCATCCCTGGTTAATTACATATTTGTTGAATAAACTTAATGAAATTAGTCACTTTTGTTAGGGATGCATCACATTTCGGTACCATTTTAGTTATTGGCAAAAATTCTGATATATATATATTTATTATTATTAGTTTGTATGGGTTGATATTGGATAATTAATTGTGCATGCTTATTTCCTCTATTTTTACATTTAGATTACCTTTGTCATAATCTAACATTCAAGTTAATCTTTAAAACACTGATTATATATTAACACTGTTAAAGGTAATCTGCAGCATACCACAAAATTAACATTTATTTTTCATTATAATGTTATGATGCCTAAATTCACTTGTAGTTTTAGTGCTACATTATTAATTTACTCAGTATAGATAGCATAGAAATGTTAATATCGTCTATTTATCGGTTATCGACATTAACTAAAAAATATCGGCTTATTGGTATCAGCCACAATTTTAATATATTCGTGGAAGGTTGCACTCATTTCTAAGTATTTTTACAAGTTATATAGCATTGACTGTAAAAAGAAGTCCCAACAGAGTCATTGTTATTGCTGTTACTGTCTCTACCTCTCAGTGGATTGAGTTTCATGAGATTTTACACTTTTGTCTGATCTGCTTCCTTTATGACTGTCTCAAGTGAAATTATGAGGTGACCTTTTCTTTTTTGTGTTATTTCATTTTAAAAAGTGCGGGCTTGACCTTTACATACATATAGCAAACCCACACGACCAGACAGACTCTCCGATTGAAAGTCTTTACTATCTGCCCCTCTTTCTGCTCTCAATTTTTCCCATATACAGTATATACACCACCTGTGGCCGCGCTTGCTATGCTAAAATCTACCTTGCATCAGCCATTCTGGAGGATATTTATTGCATAGGGTTTAACTCACAACTCCACTTTAAACACTATTTTTTCCTTCATGCACTTTTTGGTTGGATTTAGGAGCATTTTATTATTTGCGTTTACTGTAGCATCGTTTTTCCCTTTCAGAACAGATTGACTCATTTGCTAACTGATGATGATGCATAAAAAAATATGTGAACATCATATTCCTTTGTCCCAAACTTGTCGTTTTATATCCTTAAACTGATCATGGCCTCTCTTTCAATCTTAAGACAATCATAGTCTAATTTCAGCAGAAGAGATAATAAAAGTTCTTTGTCTGGAACCGCAGAGGAGATGACCTGCTTGTCTGCCCTAGACACACTGGTGTGTAATTAGTGCTGGGCTTCAGAGCTGATTGGTAATTATAAGAAGTTATGGAGTTTTGTCTTTACTTCATCATGTAGTCCTTTGAGTCGGCCCACTTGCCAAGTCAAAAGAGGCTGATTACACCTCCGTCACACATGGGTGCTACACGAATGAAACACAGGGCATTAAATCTACATGCATCACTGTTCACTTGACTTAATAACTAGAACTAGTGTGATGGATCTAGCATAAAAAAAAAAAAAAAAAACGTTTTAACGCAATTTCCTTTTTTCCCACACTGTACATTATAATGTTGTGATGCTTTAATTCACTTGTATATTTTTGTTTTTAGTGCCACATTATCAAGCTATTTAGACAAGGTAGATAACTATTGATTTCCTATGGATAAAAATCAACCAAAAGTGTGTTTCCATGCTTAATATTATATTTCAATCTTAAATACATCTAGCTATTAAAATGGATTTCAAATGGCAATACACATTGACTTTAAATTAGGTTGTTTTGCGTTGATTTGTTCTACATTGATTGGGTCTATATAGCAGTTTTATAGTGCACTGGAGGATTGTGGATTGATCCATTTGTAATTAACATACAATTAGCAGGTACATAAGTCTAGATGACAATTCTTAATATCCCATCTGGCCGAGGACCCAAGGAGAAAATACCATGTTTGTTGTGCAGCTGCCAGTGTATCGTGGAGAATAACAGTTCAAGAGCTCTTCAGTCAAATTCAGTTAATTTATGGGTTATTTGTGGTGTATCTGCAATATTAATACAATCTGTGAGCACTGCAGCTCAGCCCATATCAAAGTTACTTGGTAGGGATCAAATAGGCTAATGAAGCATCTGTGTGTGCAAGGTTAAAGCACAGAAATAGATCTCAGGGGCGTTTTGTTTCTGTACGGCACGTGAAATGAGGGATGATACCCCTCCCCCAACCCACTTTCTGTCTTTTCTTTTGTTCTTCCAAAGGTGAGAAATTTTCTGTGAGAAAACAGAGCAGAAGGCTGAGGAATTATGGGATACTGAAATTGCAATGTTTGTCAGAGTCAACTTCACACTGTTAGTACACTTGAATGAACTGTTATATGGAGATGAAGAATGGAAAAATACCTTGTGTCATTACAGACATGCTGTCTTACATCTGGCAGTAGCATACAGGATTGGACACATTTCACCTTTCATCAGTCACACACACACACACACACACACACACACACACACACACACACACACACACACACACACACACACACACACACACACACACACACAAACAAACACACACACACACACACACACACACACACACACACATACACATATATACAGGGAGGTCACTGCTCCTGTCTGTTCCTCTTGGCTGGCCCCGGCCCCCTGTGTGAGTAACAGTCTGTCAGTGTGAGACACAAACTGGCCCGGGTCATTTCCTCTGAGTCTGATACAAGCACACCATGACATTCTTTATTCAACAATAATGATAAGCTGATATCAGTCAAACATTCCTTATGAGTGCAAGTGTTGAACTTGTGGTCAGGGGTTTCTTTAACTACAAACTTGTATGTCTGAGAGGTTGAGATTTCACCCTTTTCCACAGTAAAACTTGAAATTTAACTGTTAACACTTTACAATAAGGTTTCATTTGTTTACATTAGTTAAAATGAACTAACCATGAACAATAGCCTATTTCTACAGCATTTACTAACCTAAATTATAGTAATCTCAATGTTTGATTACATTTCCATGTTATCAGAGACGATGCAAAATTTGTGGTGGAAATGACATTGAAGTGGAAATTGTCAAGACCATCAGATAGGCTACATATCAAAAATTACAATTGTAAACCAGTAAGAGTGTGAAAAATGTGTTTGTTATTTTCTAAAAGTCCCACCCAATCATTAATATCTGTGTTCGGTTGTAATGTATTGGACTGGTATGTAATTGTGTAAATCATGTAGGTTGGTCTCATATGTCCTTGATTCCCCTGCTATAGTCACTCGGGTCTTTTTGGTCAATGAGTCCAAACTTGCACGTCTTGGACAGGTTCTGTATGTTCATTCAATACTGTGACACTATCAAACTTGAGTTGGGTTTCTAGTGTGCTTGAAAAAAGTCATTAGCAGCTCTCGGAGGTCTCTTGCGCCGTCCGTTTGCGTATTAAGTATCAAGCAGCCCATCTGTGGGGCAAACCGTGGTGTCTCCGCTCAGTAACCAGATCTGCTCTCTGTAACATCAGTAGGGTTCAAGTCTTACAACAGATCCTTTCTTGGAAATTTGCATTTTTATGTCCTATTGTGTGCTTTCATATGCAGCATTGGCCTATTAAAGCATATAGAAGAGATCGGGTCTAGTTGTCATGGGCTATATATTAAGGATTTTAGGGTTATAAGCTTATTGAATTATTATTGTTTATTCAAGCGAGTATGTTGGTTTCAAACCAAGTTTTAAACTGTCTTAAATGAGAATAATTTCTTTGAACTCCATAAATGTTTAAAAAGCGATTTATTATTATATTATATTATATTATATTATATTATATTATATTATATTATATTATATTATATTATATTATATTATATTATATTATATTATATTATATTATATTATATTATATTAGTAAATATACATTGATAAATATTGAATGGGGTCAAACATTTATTTTTTTCAAATAAACTTTTTTGCTGTATTTATTTAGAATAAATCTAATAGATTGACAAAATAAATCTATATTAGAAATAATTAGAGGAGTCAAATGTGTGACTATTCAACGTATAATATAATATAATATAATATAATATAATATAATATAATATAATATAATATAATATAATATAATATAATATAATATAATATAATATAATATAATATAATATAATATAATATAATAATTGAATAAGTCTACATTGATAAATAATGAATGGAATCAAATGTGTCACCCTTATCCTTGCATTATCCTGAGAAAAATATTGAATCTTTTTATCTGCTCATTCCAATTCTTCCATATTCCGATTAGCCAATTACGCCCAATTCATACCCCAAGTCATCCTGTTGAGCAACTGTGAAAGCAGGATCTGACTGACTGTCGACAGGCTGAATAGAGCTAAATTGCACTGCAAAACATCTCAGTGTGTTGTGCATTATGTGGCTGTGTGCGTCAGAGACTGTCTTCAAGCAAGCGTGCATGTTTTGGATGTCCATTCACACACATCTGATGTGCTCTTGAAGACTGTTCAGGTGTGAAGGCGTGCATTATTTTTTCCCATTCTTCCCTTGAGAGCCAAATCCAACTCCACATTTGAGAAACAATGCTAATTGGCATGAACCTCCAGGAATTACACACATAGTAAGGAAGAGAAAAAAAATCTCATGGCTGGTAGCTCATTAAAAGTTTGACATATTTTGATTTAAATCTACTCATTAAACTACTCGCACAATGTACCTGGTTTTACTCAGAAGGGGCAGGTTTTCACATTAAAATATCTGGTTATTGGATTCATCTTTTTATATTCGGCTTCAGATTTGATGGGGAGCAGATGTCGGTTTTGGCCGTGTGGTGGCGGCCGCCATGTGCCACACCTGTAGTGGTGCATTAACTACACGCAGAGCATGAAGACCCGTGCCAACCCACGCGCAACTGCCAGACGCATTCATCAGGCTTTGGATCCACAAACGTGGGATGCAGGACAAAAGATTCACACATAAGCATGTGGATGGAGGGACTTTGATTAGTATGTTTTCGTTAAGAGATGGCACGGAAGTGTGCAACAACAATTGTTGTGCTTTTATAGGCGAAAAGTACAGCGACAGAAGCCTTTCTGTCATATTGATGTGCTTGGCCACACTCAGGTTATTTAGTATATTAACTTAAGAATTCAGAAATTAACTTTATGCATTGTTGAATACTTGCTGTGGTAAAGGCTCTGACCTCCTCTTGAACTCACATACATCAGATTAGAAAGCAGTATCCCTCCCTTAATTTAATTTAGAAATATTCCCTGGAACATAGTAAGGGTGTGCGTTTGCGTGTGGGTTTATCTATTCAAATGGCTATTGTTTGTGGTGTTCCTGCCTGTAATGATGGCAGATGTAAGGTTAATCTGTGTCTAATGTGTGTAGGAGGAGTAACAGACAATAAGCCTCTGGCACTGGACGCACCACATCTATTAGAGTTAGTCTGAGAGGGAGACACATGAAGTTCACTGTGGAAGACAAGGCACTATTTAGACGGTTTGTCTCTACTAGAACACTAGTATTAGGGAAAAATCGGGTCTATTGGAGATGTCAAATAGATTTTTTAAGGCGCGTCAAAAGACCACCACAGACACTGTACATTTCACATGGGATAATCTCACAGTATAACAAGCCGACTGATTGCACTGTATTCTTCCTTTTGATTCTAAACTGAACTCAAATGGCACTGAGATTTGGGTAAGAGCGCACTAAATTGGGGAAATTGAAAGATGAAACTATGCTTTTTTGGGGTGCGGACTAATGGGGCAGTGAACCCGAGGTTACACCGTGAGTCAGGACGGGAGGAGCTCTAGGACTGACTAACGGTGTAACCTCGGGTTCACTGCCCCATTAGTCCGCACCCCCCAAAAAACATTTGTTAGTTTACATTAGTAAAACTATATGCAAAATAAGATACACCTGTGTTTTGCCAGATGATGTTTATTCTATGTATCATCTTTTTACTACTTTAATTCATTTCACTCTAATTCTCTTTTAATTTACATTTACATTTATTCATTTAGCAGACGCTTTTATCCAAAGCGACTTACAAATGAGAACAATAGAAGCAGTTAAAACTAACAGTAGGACAACAATACGTAAGTGCTATAACCCCTCTCAGTTTAACTTAAGTGCAGTGTTTTTTTTTTTTTTGTTTTTTTTTTAAGAATAGAAGAGAAGAGAAAGTGTTAATACTACTGAATCAAGTGCTGCCAAAAAAGATACGTCTTCAGCAGTTTCTTGAAAGTGGCTACTGACTCAGAAGCTCTGGTTGAGTTAGGCAGATCATTCCACCAACAGGGAACAGTCATGGTAAAGGTCCGAGAAAGAGATTTTGTGCCTCTTTGAGATGGTACCACAAGACGACATTCGCTAGCAGAGCGCAGGTTTCTGGATGGCACATAAGTCTGAAGTAATGAGTTTAGGTAAGAGGGAGCAGTGCCAGTGGTTGTTCTGTAGGCAAATGTCAGTGCCTTGAATTTAATGCGAGCGGCAACTGGCAACCAGTGCAATTTCCCTTGCTTTTATTTAGTTTTTTTCAATGCAAAGCTCTTTGAATTGCCATAGTGTTTTTTTTTTTTATTTCTATGTAAAGCATTTTGAATAACTGTTTTATCCTTGCTTTTATTTTGTTATTATTTTTATTCCTTTCTATGTAAAGCACTTTGAATTGCCATAGTGTATGAAATGTGCTATATAAATACACTTGCTTTGCTTGCCTTGTCTTACTACAGTTTTCACTCAGAGGACATTATCCAACTTGTTCCTCATGTTAGGAGCTGAGAAAAAAGTTTTAATTTTAAAAGCCTTCATCTTCTGTCTACTCCTTTCTTTTTATTTTTTTCAATAATAATAATTTCTCAGTTCCACATCCTCTTAAAGATTTTTATTTATTTATGTTCTTAAATTCTTTTTATGTATGAAAAATTTATATTTTATTTATAAATTTTATTTTTATTTTATTATTGGTAGTTGTATTAGTATTAAGATCCAAATTTTAAAGCCGCAGTAACACTAGACTTTGAGCGCACACAATTTCTACGGACACTGCAACAGTCACATTCTGCAGAGTATTTTTTAAAAACATGCTTCAACATATCAAACAATCAATGTTGTTTTGTAAACATGCAATGTACTCCACTTTACTGCAACACTGCAATCCTGCAGATTTAAAGTTTGCGTTCTTTTAATTCAGCTAAAAGGTCACACTGTGGCGTAATAATCTTCTGTTGGTCACACATCTTCACATGATAAAAATTTGCAGGTCAGAGTTCACCAAACTTGAACTTTAAAACGCAGCGAAATGCAAAACTTACTCGCTTGAACTGTTTCCTGTCTCCTGCATTCGTATGCGTATACATGGAAGTTAATGGAATGAAATTGTGATCATCCTTGAAGGCAACCCCAGAATGCATTGCATTGTGATGAAAATCAAGATTGTTGATGAAGCTAGAGGAAGGTCAAACATTTATTTCAATACTGAAATGAACTAAAAATAGTTTTTTAGTAATTACAAACTTATTATTTTATCCAGCAACAAGCTGACATGAAACTCTATTGAAATGAAATGTTTGTTCATTTGTTTGACATATCGAGTTGCCTAGAGCGTTCCATATCTGTCACTTAGTTTAAAACTAGACTGAAGACGCATCTATTTAGCCAGGCATTCATATAAATTTTTTATCTTACAGTTACTGTAAATTCGGCCTCTAGTTCATAAACGCCAGAGGAGAACTGGCCCCCGACTGAGCCTGGGTTCTCCCAAGGTTTTTTTTCTCCATTGGGTCATCTGATGGGGTGTTAGGACACCATTAGGTCACTGGATGGAGTTTTTCGGTTCCTTGCCACTGTTGCCTTAGGCTTGCTCAGTTGGGGATATTCAAATTAATTAACCAATCATACCATTGATCAGCTCTACCAAACTTGGATGTCTTTTTTCCAGTAATAAACAAACATTAAGTTGTTTTGATTGATACTGTGAAGCAGCTTTGATACAATCTGTATTGTGAAAAGCGCTATATAAATATATTTGACTTGACTTGACTTGACTTATGAGGTCCCATGCCTTTGTTAGAATGCTGCCTATGTAGTGAAGTAGCTCATAGGCTTTGGAACAGAGCTGGTATCTCTCAAGAGCAGAGTCCTTCATTAAAGTCATTAGTAAGGCATGGTGGGACACTCCTGCCAGCGAAATCAGATAAAATAATGAAGCATACCCACTGAAACCACAAATCACCCTCAGATCTGTCTCTCTTGCTCTCTCTCAGCCTGACTGCAGTACCCATAACTCTCCTTGGCTCGCTTGACTGATTTCTCAAACATTTTAAGGCCAAGACACCAGGTTCATTGCCTTCCAGGAACAATCAAAATTTCAGCATTAGGTCAGGGGAGAGTCAGCATGTACAAAAAAAAAGGGCAAGTTTAGCCCTGAACCTTAGGTCACTCTTTCTTGTATTGTTGTATTGCATAGCCTTGTGCTATTTTCGTGGTGGTTATGATTAATGTTGGCTTGTTCCACAGCATTTTCGCCCTGACATTTATTGGTGAACCTTGAAGTGAACTCGAATGCACAGCAAAACTAATAGCTAAATTCAGGCCTTGGTCCAGTTTTTTTTATGCTTCAATAAGGGTAAGTGATTTTGAAGGCTGGTTTTTAAAGCTAAAGTGTGTATTTTTTCAGTGTTAAAATACTTTTTCCTATCAAAACATTTGCTGTATTTGGAACCACATACTTTCGTACTACTCATACTATTTCTGCCATAGAAAGATGGTAAAAAGAGTAGGATGATAGTATACGGTTCTGAATTCAGCAATTGCTTAAATTTTTTTGAACATCCTGACCAGCTCAACATAGAAACATTGGCTCCACTAATGGCATAAGTTTAGGGCGAGACTATCTGTTTTTCTGACCAATGGCAGATCGGGGGAGTGTTTGGGAAACCAATTTCTAGTGCCAAAGAAACCCTAATTAAATATATAAGTGACCATAGAAGAGCAACAAGCCCGGACATGTTGCGACACTTTGGTTTAAGGCCTGGAAATTGTGCAGGCAACATGTGGACAAAAAGACACAACCCTGTCAAAAATCTGTTCTCAATCTGAGAACATTTCATTTTTATTCACAGTCCTGTTGACAAATAATGGAAAAACAATTCCCTACATCTAGATTCAGTACACATGATGTAGTCCATGACAGCATGCAGTATGGTCGTGCTTATGGAGAGTGCTTGCATCAGGTTATTGTATTGATGTACTGGGGCTAAATAAACATTTTGTTGACACAGTTTGTCATAACCCATGTCATCCATGGCTGGGTCCTGTTGAAGGACTCATTAGTTACACATACACACAGCTCTCTGTGATATATGTGCCTGTTATTCCAAATGCATTATCTATTTTTGTACCTGAAAATAGAGAAAAATGAGATGCATTCATTTAGCTTGGAGGATCAACCCAAGGTTGGTGCTAATGGAGAATTTAATTATGTTGCGAAAGGTAGACATTTCCCTGCAGGGTGAACTCTGTCAGCGTTGTGTTGTGTAGTCAAACTCCCACTGCCTGATTCCCACAGAACAAGTCAGTGGCATATTGCTGCCGAAAACCTCTTTGAGGAGTAATTCTTTGTCCCTAAAGAGGAATTTTAATTTAACACAAAAGCACATGCATAAGCAATGGCAGCAGAGATGGTTGAATCTCTATGGTGATACTGTGTAATCACAGATACTGACGTGGGAATACTGTGCATATGTGATGTATGTTGAAAAATGACAAAGTGGGGGAGGGGCTGTGCTTGCAGGTGCCTACGGCGCTCTAGAAGTTGTATCTTATTTATATAGTATAATTAGGTTTAGAATAATTAACGGTTACGTTTGTAGTGGTGTTAGGTTATAATAGCATCACCAAAGGAATTGCAAAAATAGTTGTTTTCAAACAGGTTTCCCTAAAAGCTTCATGTATTTTTTTTAATCAACACTTGAATGTGGATAGGTTTCATTAAAAAAAGAAACAGAAGATGCGTAATAGCGCCCCTACCATATGACTGTGAAAACATGGATTGCCAGAATATTTCGACAGAAAAATTTAATAAAACAATTCCATCAATGGCAGGGAAAGAGTTAAGGTTTGTCAAATCAATCATTTTCACACCAAGTTCATAATGGTGAATAATGTGGGTATATGGCATAGCCGTAGAGTCTGATTTTAATGAATTACCCCGAGTTATTATCATGACTGATATGCTCAATTTGCTTGTTTGTTTACAATCTATTTAGTATGCTTGAATTATACTTGTAATGAGACAAAACATTTTTGCTGCCACACATCAACAGTAATTTGCACCAAATTTCACTTATACAGAAAGTCTTTGCACTTTTTTCTCTCTTTTTCTCTACTGATCTCTCACTCAGTCATGCATTTCATCAGGGTACTAATTGCCTCTCATTAATTTCTTGCCACATTGATTAATCAGTGCAGAGACGACATGGAAAATAGCATATGCAAATAGTTAATAGTCTCTTTTTGAATATCTGAATAGTTAATGACATGGAGAGTTAGTTATCTGTCTCTGAGTAAATCTAAGGAAGAAAATGAATTAGAATAATAACAGACTGTAGAGTCTATCTGGTTTCTTTTCCACAGTTAAAGCGAGATGATGGTTGTCGATGGGCATTTTATACTGTAGACTCCTGCAGCTGTGTAGAGAAAGAGAGAGTCTGAGCTCTAAAGCAATATGCTAAATTCGGATATTTGATAGAAATGATAAGTTCTAATAATGAGAAAGTCTTCTTTTTCAATTAGACTTCCCTGTGGCATTGTCATTGAGCACCTGCAGTGAATAGATGGGTGACTGGTTGTTTCACCATGTGCTCAATACGAAGATAAGATGCTTTTGGGGTTGTGAATGGGAGCGTGAGTCAGATATTGTGTTTTTGCTCTCACATAATACCCTGAAGAATCTTTTCTGATTGCTTGACACTTCCCAGGTGGGATTTCACTATGTTATGCTCTCATACTTTTAATCCTTTTGGATTCCCAGTGTTAAGAAACTCATAGTGTGACTCCCTTACAAATGTGCCATATAAAAGACTGTAGTCAAGCGTTTTTCATTGGGCTTTTATTGTTATTTAGATCCTTTGTTACCACAGTCAGTTTTCCAAACCACCGTTGACACATTTTGGGTTGACGTAATGCAGTTTGTGTGTTCATGTGCCTGTAGCTGTTGCATTTTCCACTGTTTGGTTGTATGGCCAAGAGGTTCTCATCCAATTCTTATCTCACATGCCACCTGTGTTAAACATACACACACACACACACACACACATGCAGTCTTATCACTTCTTTGTGCTTATCTCACCTGTGCAAAATCATTGAGTAGGGAGAAAATAAACAAGCCTCTAGATATGTGTCACCTGACAAGAACTGACCCAAATATGACAGCTCTGACAATAAACACACACATTTTACCCTCCGCCACTGATGTTAGCTGTGATTCTGTCCTCTTCAGCATTCAGATGTACTACATGGTCCTCTTGAGGCAGAGCTGGTATTATAAGTCTGAAATCAATATGACGGGTCTGAAGTGAGTGCAGTACATTCCAGCTCCAAACCTTGTTATCAAACCCAGTTGGCACCTGACCTTTTCAGATTCATGTATTGAGGAGGAATGTGGAGGTGGGTTGGTGAAGCTTTGTTGGAGTGCGACGGCCACGTTTCATTGACGTTAATGACCTTTAAATTCAAATCGCTGTGGATCAACGTTCGCCAACATGAACTTCAGAGTTTCTTCACCTGCTGATCTTTCAGACAAGATATTGAAATCAATTGGCTGTTTCTACTCTGGTGGCAATTCATTGACTATGCCTGATTTTATACCACTTTCTTTGGAAGTAACAACTGTTATGTGAATAAAAGGAGTAGCCAGCCTTGAAAAGCAACCATGGCATGCTTATTTTTGGTTTAATGTATGCTTAAAGTCCAGTAATTTGAGTGACTTCGTTTTGTATCTTAAGAGTGATATCTCAGTGGTATTGGTATTGGTATCTCATTTGGTGTATTATTTTGCTGGTGTAATGTTTTGATTTCCTTTCTTCACCAGACCTTTTGGTTGTGCCTAAATACATTTAACTTTAACCAGACACAAGTATCATTCTCAGAGTTGAGGATCACATCTGTTGAGTTTGCACTGTTGGACTGTTCCCTGTTCCCTAATTGGCCCATCTGGTGAGATCCAACCTGCTCTTCATTCTTCCCGTAAGGAACAGTGCAGGGTGCAAGCGTGACTTGATGAATGTCTAAGAGCAAAGGTTCCTGTCATGTAGTGTTGAATGTTGAGGTCACTCAACAGCAGTTGTACCTGACAGCCTGAGTTGCCAAATGCTATGCGCTCCCCTAAAACAAAAGAAGAGATGAAAAAGGTCTAAAGGCCACTCTTTGTTGTTGGCACACATGAGCAATGAGAAATGAGGATAAGGAAAGGAAGCCCTGTATAATTGTTCTGCCTCACAGGAACCACATAGCTTAAGGAAAACTGCTCAGTCTAAAATAAATCATGTGCACTTGCACTGTGGACAATGTGACCTATTTTTTTTTATTAGCTGATGAGCCCAAAATAAGTTGACCTGTAAGTTCAAATCTTATTGCATTGCATTGCAAAATACCAAGGCTGTTTGGGGACCAAATAAAGGTTTGACATCCCTGTCTATTCACTAAGTTTAAATAAATTTATAAAGATAAACTTTTATCTGGTTGATCTCTTCTCTTTCCGGTCTCGTTCTGACACACTGACTAATTTCTAACTTTTGTGGTTTGTGGACCAGTAAAGTAAATTTACACGTGGAAGACCAATCACAAAATATTTTTCAGCAGCGGCATGTAGGGTAATGACATGTCATTTATATCGCAGACCTACAGCATAAAGGTAAAGGGGTTTGTGTGTTCCCTTGGGTATGATTCTGTCCTTAATAAATGGTTGAAAGGCTGAGTATTTTGAGCTTATAACAAGCTCATTTAATCTGTCTGGCAGTGAACCTGCTGATGCGGGTGAGTGAATTCTGATGGGGCGGCTTTGACAGGTGTCAGGTGCAACGTGTCAGATGTCACTATGATTATGCAGACTGTTTGGTCACTTATGAAATCCATATATCAGAGGTACATACACAAGCTCATTTAAGAATCTGGAGCTCTCTTGAAAAAAACATTAATTTATGAAGAAAAAACTAATATAATTATTTTAAAAAAAGGTTTGGAATAGTGAATAAATCTATTGCGATTTGGGGTTTTCTCTTCTCTTTAGGTGAATGGACGTGAATTTTCCAAGTCTGGACATGAGGGAACGGTGGAGGCCATGCGAAAGGAACCCATTGTGGTGCAGGTGTTGAGGCGGGGACCCTCCGGCCAGAACCAGAACAGCCTACAGGAAGTGTGTGTGGTGGACGTGTGTACTCAGACGGACATCACCTTTGAGCACATCATGGCTCTGGCTAAGATGCGACCCACTACTCCACCTGTGCCAGACATCTGCCCATTCCTGCTGTCGGACAGGTACAGTATGCTGCCAACACTGTTAATTACATTTAGATTCAGACCTAATCCTCTTCCTGTGTAGTTAATTGTACTGTTTATAGTATGTCATTACTACAAGAAAGGATATTATGAATTTATAACATAAATTCATAATTTATGAATATATATATATATATATATACAAAGAATGGTGTGAAAAGGGAAAAACATCCAGTATGCGGCAGTCCTGTGGGCGAAAATGCCTTGTTGATGCTAGAGGTCAGAGGAGAATGGGCCGACTGATTCAAGCTGATAGAAGAGCAACTTTGACTGAAATAACCACTCGTTACAACCGAGGTATGCAGCAAAGCATTTGTGAAGCCACAACACGCACAACCTTGAGGCGGATGGGCTACAACAGCAGAAGACCCCACCGGGTACCACTCATCTCCACTACAAATAGGAAAAAGAGGCTACAATTTGCAAGAGCTCACCAAAATTGGACAGTTGAAGACTGGAAAAATGTTGCCTGGTCTGATGAGTCTCGATTTCTGTTGAGACATTCAGATGGTAGAGTCAGAATTTGGCGTAAACAGAATGAGAACATGGATCCATCATGCCTTGTTACCACTGTGCAGGCTGGTGGTGGTGGTGTAATGGTGTGGGGGATGTTTTCTTGGCACACTTTAGGCCCCTTAGTGCCAATTGGGCATCGTTTAAATGCCACGGCCTACCTGAGCATTGTTTCTGACCATGTCCATCCCTTTATGGCCACCATGTACCCATCCTCTGATAGCCACTTCCAGCAGGATAATGTACCATGTCACAAAGCTCTAATCATTTCAAATTGGTTTCTTGAACATGACAATGAGTTCACTGTACTAAAATGGCCCCCACAGTCACCAGATCTCAACCCAATAGAGCATCTTTGGGATGTGGTGGAACGGGAGCTTCGTGCCCTGGATGTGCATCCCACAAATCTCCATTAACTGCAAGATGCCATCCTATCAATATGGGCCAACATTTCTAAAGAATGCTTTCAGCACCTTGTTGAATCAATGCCATGTAGAATAAAGGCAGTTCTGAAGGTGAAAGGGGCTCAAACACAGTATTAGTACGGTGTTCCTAATAATCCTTTAGGTGAGTGTATATATTTATTTATTTATTTATTTATATTTATTTCAGAGTTATTTTTTATAAAAAAAAATGACAAATGCTACCTCAACGAGTGATGCTTTCTTAACCAGATGACTATGCATACTAACATCAGCACGTGTTATTATCAAATATTTCTTCATCACCAGGCAACAGCCATAACCCCCTTCCCCGCCACGAAATATCCCCCACTGCTGTCATAAAAGTCGCGCCAGGGCCTATGTGTAATTATTGTAGTGGCTTCCCTTATCCATTTCCTGTAATGAGTAGTATACAGGGTGATTAAAACCTAATGGAGTGCTAAAATATCAAACATGCTGGCACAGAGGTTTCTCTTGGTGTTTAATGCCCTTTTACAGCTTTTCAACTGAATGAGTTTGTCCAATAAGACTTGTGTCTGGGGATGATAGGGCACATCTGATTATTTGGCTCCTTATGTGCATGTTCTTTTGGTTTATTTATGCTTCTAATCTGTTTGTCTGGCTACAACTCAGCAAAATCAAAGATTCAGCTCATTTGTGTGTGAATGTGCTTTGCACAGATTGCTTAGGATCTTGGAACAGTGTATTTGCAATTGTACCCCAGCATGATGTGTTAACAGATTAATGAGTATTGTTTAATTACATGCTTCCCCTGACTACAAACAAATTCTGTTATCTTCTTAGAAGTGTAACGGGTCGGTCTGTAGTTCTGCTAATAAAATTGCAGAAATAAAGCTTAGCCTAGTGCACAAAGGTAATTTCTCTTGTTCTCTCTTTCTCTAGTTGTCATTCCATTCAGACTATGGAGCATGAATATTATGATTGTCCAGAATATGTGGCCAGCACTCAGGCAGAGGTGGACAGGGCAGTTGAATTCGAGTGTGAGGTAAGTGAAAGATTTTTTTTTTTTTTTTAAATAGTGATATACTGTACACCTGGTGTTAACATTCATTTACACCTGACTTTACAAATGCAATGAATTCTGATGGCATGAATAAATACATCACTACATTATACATTAAATGCATGTTGATACAATGCACACACACACACACACACATACACACACACACACACACACACACACACAAAAATAGTTTTACATTTTGACAAATATTCATATTCAATATTGCAATTTTTCAATACAATTATTCATTTTATCCAAAAATGAGGTACTATTATTTTATCATTAACACTTTACATTAAAGTCTCATTTGTTAACGTCAGTTAATCCATTATAAACTCATAATGAGCAAGATATTCTTAGAGCATTTCATCTTTTTTAATGTTAGTTAATGAAAAAAAAATCATGTTCTTGTTAGTTTACACTGAATTAAGTAATGTTGACAGATACTACTTTTGATCTAAAAATGTATTAGTAAATGTTGAGATTAACATTAATTAAGATTAATAAATGCTGTATGTATGTATTGTTCAAGTTAGTTCATGTTAACATAATGTAGTTAATGATCTAATGTTAACAAATGAAGCTATATTGTAGTGTTACCTTTTTATCTATGAAAGAATCTGAATTATAAGAGTTATATGATCAAATTATGTATTGGGATCATTTAATTGTGAAACTTTAAAAATATTTTCAAAAAGGCAGGTTCCTTCACTATTAATGAGTTAAAGTAGCATGTTACAGCTGGAGAGCTTTCAAACGATGCCATTTTTCCTTTGGCTAATAAACAGGGGCATTCGACTCCACTGAGGTGTAATTAGTTTTATTTTAGTGACATTAATGTTCTTTCCTACTGGGTCGCTTGCTCATTTTGGAAAACAAATGCATGTGTGTTAATGAATCATTAATATTATTATGATTGTTTGAAGTTACAAAAACAGCTTGTCACCAGATGTTTCTTCAAATGAGTGAGATTTTGGGATGTATCTGTGATGAACATTTTTTCTGTTGGGGAATTTGTGACATTTTCCTTCTTGGAAAATCAAAATTGCACAGTGCTGAAGTTGCTATATGTGAAGTAAGCATAAGCAGTGATAAATGTCTGGATGAACCCCTTCCATGCAAGATAACTTCTGTCAATCACAAGCACATTTTTCATATCAGGCCAAGATGAAACTAACCACTTTAGCTCCCTGAATACGGAACATATCCTAACTTAATACTATGATCTGTTAAATTATCACTATGTATTTCCAGTTTTGTCGCTTGCCGCACTAGGTTAAGGGCGATTGTGTGGATTATTTTGCTCGGCACGTCGGTTGATCCTCTATGATGAGTATGTGGTCTGAACAATAGACTTGCAGAAAATATGAAGTATCACCGAGCTTATGGAGCAGATCAATATGAAGCTGTATTAAAGCTTCTGGTGATGAATTGCATCCATTGTGCGGACTGACAGTAACCTAGATTCAGCTGAAATATGAGAAAGAGTTAGCCTTTTTATATCACACCACAGACGTTGCCGTGAGCATGTTGGTATCGCATTTTTAGAAATGATTTGCCAAATAAGAACACTTGACAGTTCGGTGTATATGGTTGTGGAATAAAAGGGAAAATCCTAGATGGTGTGGTAAATCTGGTTAATGTGGAGGGTGGAGTTTTTGATGTATGATGCTGGTGCTTGGTCAGGATCGTCGACCGATAAATGAGCCGTTTTGCTTGACTGAACTGAGACCGGTGTCAGTGGTATGTTGAGCTGTGGCTCGCAGCTCTCCTTTGACAGGTGAATGTCTCTCGAATACAGCGCTGTCACTTGCACCAGGCTTCAGTCTTGACATATAACCCCCTCGGCCTGCTTGATTATATCATATTTCATGGTGGCCTTTTGTAGGACACATTTGTAGCCAAAGGAACTGGTCATTGTTTCATTTTAATGCAAAGCCAAACATTTAAGATGACTTAACTACTCTAAAATAATGCTATTCGTGCTGGAGTTTAGAAGCTATATGTGGCTTTTATCTTTTAAGTAATAAACTGAACTAAAGAGAAATGTATTGAGCTGAGCTATTTTCTAGTTGCTTTCATAAAAGAATATCTGCCTGGAAAATCAACATAAAGTTAATAGTCTGAGCTTTCTAGTTGTTTAACGTGCATTGTGAAGACCAAATGTTCCCACAAGGATAGTAAAACCTGAGATCACCTACATCATGGTCCCCACAAGGGAAATGGATTAATAAACATAATAAATTATGCTCATTTAAAAATGTAAAAATGCAAAAAGGTTTCTGTGATGAGTTTAGGGGATAGAAAATACAGTATGTACTAGGGGTGGCACGGTTCACAAAACCCACGGTTCGGTTCGTATCACGGTTTTAGGGTCATGGTTTTCGGTTCTGTACGGTTCTTGTTGTTATTTTTTCTTTCAATCTTTAACACTCCAGAAATGTACTTCAGCATATGATATAGGCTATAGCTTAATTATCCACAATTCAGGATACAGTATTAAAAAAAAAAAATGTATATCATGTAATCATGCACAAACTGAATTTGACTTGACTTTAAGCACATTATTGAGACCATCTCTGAGGAAATCTAGGTGACATTTTGATACAGCAAGAAAGACATTGATGAAATGCTTTTGTTTATTTGGCAAAAAAGGAGAATGTGTATTGCTATCTCTACCGGGACTTATAAACATTTTGTAAGAGCTACACTGAAGTTGACAGTTTGATAAATGCAAGTTAATTTTAATCTTTGTGTGCTAAAAATGCATATCTTTTAATAGAAAAAGAGAGGAACTCTTAAAGCACTATCTTTTAAATAAGTCAAAATATGTTACACATAATTGCCTATAATGAGGCTATAACAATAGCAAAGGCATAACCATAAAGTGAAACATAAGTTCAACCTCAACACAAACAGTATCAACAATGCTTCTATTCCCTGAGAGTGAGGATACATTTTTTTCACTTGAAATTAAAGTGCAGTATTTGGAAACATATGACTGGAGTTCTTATCTAAACTTGGTGTCACTGTATACATTTAAATATCATAGGTAACATGAAATCCAAAATGTTCCCACACGGACTTATGCGACGCTGGCGCATCCTCCAACTCCGGTTAGCCTTCCTTATATCTCCCACTTGCCATTTCTATACGTGACGAGACCTGCAGCACTCCATACTCCACTTTTACTGTCTATAGGCTTGTTCGACTTGAACCGGCGCTGCACAGACCGATCGGTTTATGACATCAAAGTACCGCGAGAGTGATTGAAAAGCATACGGAGCCGTTGCTCTCGCGGTACTTTGATGTTATTCATCGATCGGTCTGTGCAGCGCCGATTCAAGTCGAACAAGCCTCATATGCATGTCCATTGTCATGTCCACACATCTCTTATTTCGCGCGAAAAGTAAACACACTGTCTGAGGTCACGGGCACGAGGTTACACTGCGCATGCGTCGAACCGTGCGACGCACACACGCACCGAACCGAGACAAGCGAACCGAACGGTTCGGATGTTTTTTCATGTACCGTGCCACCCCTAGTATGTACTGTATAAAAATCATTATGTCTTTGGAGAATCCCCACAAAGATAACAAAACCTAACGTGTGTGTGTGTGTGTGTGTGTGTGTGTGTGTGTGTGTGTGTGTGTGTGTGTGTGTGTGTGTGTGTGTGTGTGTGTGTGTGTGTGTGTGTGTGTGTGTGTGTTTGTGTGTTTGTTACAGGAGGTTGAGCTCTGTCGAATGAACAGCCAGGAAAAACTGGGCCTGACTCTCTGTTATCGAACTGATGATGAAGAAGATACAGCCATTTTTGTTGGTCAGGTGGGTATTTTATTTTATTTTATTATTTATTTTACACATTTACTTTTAAAGTTTGTTGCTGAAAAAAAAATCATACAAATCGGGGGTTTTAAATTTACCTAGATGTTTACAAAATGTTTAGTGTCTGGGTTGTAAAACTGGACATAGATGGACAATATAATAGGTAATGTTGTTGAAGTTCAACATTTTCTGAAGGTTAATCACCTCCTTTTACAGACCAAGTGTTGAAAAGGAAAAAATGTGACTATAGTTTCAGACTCAATTTTTTTTGCAGCAGTTCAATTTAACAGACAAGATCTTCTGAAAATGAACCGAATAATGGTTTTAGAACAAATGTTATTATGTTAATTTGGTGATCTGTGTTGAAGTCACCTGTTAGATGTGACACTTAGCATCAAATTTGATGCAGGCAATCAAATTAATCGGACCAAACCCTTTTTAACATCAATTTAATTTTTGTGAAAAGTAATTAAAAGATAAAAGCTGAGTTTGATCCATTCTCATTGTTCCACATCACTGTATTCCTTCACTGAAATGAAAAGTGTTTAATATGGAAAATGTTCCTGTTTTCCAAAGTTCAAATGGCAGACGAAAGTCTACCAGGACTGAGTCAAGCATGAAGAGATCAAGTCAAGTTTGGAAAATTATTCTGCATACAGACAGTTCTTTTTTCAGTGTTTTAATTGCTGATTTTAATTAGTAAGAAATGGCACCCCTCCTGTCTCCTGTGGAGTGTAAAATGGCACTTTATTCACTCTTACCACCTTGACACACCTAAAGGAAAACAAAGGCTGAAAACAGGGACTGCATTTCAACAGGGAGAATTCTACTTGTACAGATATTGCCTGTTCTTACACCATTTCTCGCTCAGAGATATGTAAATGTGGACCAGCTGACATCAAACAGGAGGGAACTGCTTCTCTTTTTCGTATCATCTCCAGAAAATGTATTATAAACAACCTACAGAAATGTTCTATTAATACATGTCTGTGGAAGTAAGTTATGCTAATATTAGTCATTAAAAATGCATTAATGCGTATAATGTACAGCAATGATGTGTTCAGCCTCGTTCTTATGTAAATTCTTATAATGCATAAAGTATATGGTTGTTTTAATCAGAAATCTTGTAAAAATGCTAAATATAAAAATATGTATTATCTTGAGGGGAAAAAGAAAAATATTCCCACATCCTTTATATAGTCTGTGCAGTATTCACTTCCAATCATTATTATATGGGGGCATTATGTTTCCTTCTTTTGTAAATAGTCTGAAAGGAATAGATTTTTCTCATTATAGAACAGATATGCAAATTAATTTGTTACAATAATGAATTCTTTCTGTGACAAGTCATGGAATTATTGCTGGTGTGTTGAGATGAATTATGACAATTTACATATTGATGCCATGTTTTTTGTACTGTTGATAGGTTGAACTCAACAGCATAGCTGCAAGGGATGGACGCATCAGAGAGGGAGACAGAATTTTACAGGTGGGATACATTTAATCTTGTTACACACCTATACACAAGCAAATTCACGCTTACAACCATCCTATGAATCCAGATGATGTTTTTGATTATTTATGTGGTGGGTCCAAAAGGCTAGAAACACATTGAATTGGACTTTTCATTGGATTTTTCTTTACTTACTTATAGAACATAAAATATAAATTATAATGGATTTTCACTATAGTGGTCTGAGACTTCCCACTGTAGATATTTTTGTGTGTGTGTGTGTGTGTGTGTGTGTGTGTGTGTGTGTGTGTGTGTGTGTGTGTGTGTGTGTGTGTACAAATCTTGAACAAACAAAGTCAGCCACTGGATCATCATGATAAATTTCTTTTAAATGGCAGTTTTAACTGGATCTGCTTTTGCAGAATGTACACCAAGCTGGTGTGACATTCAGCAGAGACAGTAGGGTTAAAGGTTTGGAGAATTTATGAGCAAAAGAAGATAAAGAAAGAACGAGATACAAAGGACGCAAGGCATCTGTGGATGTAACATTGAGGGAGATGAATACAGTGGTTCAGTGCACGTCTGTCTCACTCTCTCCACCCCTATTATCTTCTTTTGACAGTGCCATTACTCTATAGAAGAAAAGATGAACGGCACCTGTCAGAGGCTGCTTAATTGTGTGTCTGGGCGTGTACCGCCACAACGCTTTTTATAAATGCTGTGGCTCCTGCAGCCCAGTCTACAGTCTTAGTAATCGATTCAAAGTCTCTCCCCCAGTAAATGCATAATTGACTGAAGGTTGTTATCTCATGAGGGGGGCCTAGTTTTGGTGTGTATGAGGAAATGCAATTTTGCTCCACTTCTGTCACTGATGAAGTGTGCTTCCGGTGTGAAAATCCTGACACTCTGTCATTATCTTTGTGTGTATGTAATTGTCTCTCTGTGTCCATGTTTCTTCCAGATAAATGGTCATGACGTACAGAACAGGGAAGAGGCTGTTGCTCTGCTTTCAAATGAAAATTCCAGATCCATAGTGTTACTCGTCACCAGACCAGAAGGACAGGTGAGACTAGTGGACATAGTTGCTAATCTTAACCCACATTCAGGGGTTAAAGTGGGCCGGAACGGTCCGGAACTGCGTTCCGGCACCTCAGATAAATTATTAAATAAATAGATTCATTAATCTCAACGAATCTCGCTGGTCCCGAGATGGACCGACTGGCCGACCAACCTCCCTTCCTCCCCGCTGAACGCGAGTGATTATAAATGCGTGAAATGCACTCACGGTGGTTGAGCGCGGTAAAGTTAGTTTAATGTTCGATATTTCGCCGGACATTGTTTTCCCTTGCCACTGTTCTATAGGGTCGGCAGTCTTACAAAGATATCAATAGCAAGATTAGTTTTAACATTATGTAACCATTATCGACATTAAATATTCGTTCAAAATCACCGTGCATTAATGCTGCATATTTATACCTGAGAATGCTTTGACATGTTTCCACAACACATGCCTAAGGGAACGTCTGCCAATTCCACTAACTGCGTTAAACGTAGCCTATAATTTGTATTATTTAAAATTACTTTTCAAATTCCAAAGCTTGTAGAAGGTTCCTATTGACAATGCTGATCTGGTAGCCTTGAGTAAATTAACTTATCTAAGAAAATGATTCATAAAACTCATTAGTTGAGCCTATGTTTACTTTCTTCACTGACACAGACGAAAATGAAAAGACTGTCAGTCAAAGTTCAGCTTTAGGAAGGGAAGAAATACGGCAGGATAAGGAGACTGAGAGAAAAAGAAAGATTAAGATGAGAGAGCAGGTATTGACAAATAATCTAATGCACACTGACATGGTTTTAAAGCTATTTATTATCCATTTTTTTGGCCTTCAAAAGTCTTAATTTGCACATATGTAGGTCAGAGAAATCAAAATTTTCTCGAGGGACCATGCCCCCGAACTCCCCTAACTACCGCACCGGGGGGTAATGTGGGCTGATGTGGCTACAATGCCAGGGCTCAATTTTGGGCCCAGTGTTCAGCAATTTTTACATAGTATTGTCATCATATCAGTGTTGATGGACCAAAATAAAACCATTAAAATATCAAGTAAATAAGTATTGTGATATGTGGTGCCACAGTGACACTCTTGTCCCAAAAAGTATTGCTACAGGCTACCACGATACTCAATATGTTGTCCCACGGTGAGTCATTTTTCCCTGTTGCACCTACATAAAATTTGAGGGTTCCCCCACCTACCAAATCCCACTTTAACCACTGCCCACATTAAAACTATAGTTTTATTTGTGTGGCTTTATTTATTTATTTATTTATTCATTTTGAGCCAATCACCTGAGCCATTAATGCCATGTTCTCGAAAAAAATGTGAAATTATATCAGTAAAATTTTGGTCGGCTGCTGGTTAAACCCTTCAATAGTGACTACAGTATACCCAGTTGTGATGTCAAAGGCAGAAAACTGTGAAAAATAGTCAGAAGTAACCGAAGTATAATGAGATATCTCTGATTTATATGTCGCTTGCAAAAATATGTATTCCACCAGATCACACACCTATTTTTGAATGGTTGTCAAAGGAGAAAGATGCGTTCTGCAGCCAAATAGTGTAGCTATGGCATCTACTAACTGACACTAACTGAGTCATTGTAACCAGCCAAATGGTTAGTCCAGAACTGGTTAACCCCTGTTGGGCTTGTCTCTCTTAGATGGATGGATGCTGGCTCGATGAGGACCATCATGATTTTCTAGAGGAGCTGAAGATGGAGATTTTAGAAGAACAGAAAAAGGAAGCAAAGTGGGTAAGTGTGACCGTACTTGCCAAAGGTTCCTTAGCACCAAGTCTTTATGTTCTGACAGGCATTAAGGGGTTGTATCTGTTCATGTTTTGCAGTCAAAAAGACATGAGGAAGCCTCCGCAAGTACAGATACAGCAACATGTTCCTCTTCCATTCTGGAGAAGGACAGTGGTGTGAAATGCAGCTTTGAGGAGAGTTCTGAATATGAATTGCTCTCTCATCCCCAAACACAGACTCAAAAACAACTTCGAGACAGGTGGGAAGCGAGCTCGCATTTGGTTCCTATGGACACCGTTAGCTTAACCAGGCAGGAGAAGGGTCAGGAGGGCAGGCTGAGTGAGAATGGGGTGGAATGTGACCATTTCCAGCAACTTCTGGAGCTGAAGTGCCAGATCCGTAATGGCGGAGAATGCGGGTTGGTCTACAGGCGAAGTAGTACCATCGAGTGCAGTCTGACAGATCAGGGTGGAAGTGGAGTGGCACGGGAGCTGCACATGCTCAACGAAGAGCTGCGCAGCATTGAACTTGAGTGCCAGAGCATCATGCAAGCCCACCAGTTGCGCCGGAGCAAGCACGACTCGCCCCGAACGGATAAGGAAAGTCGACTGCGCCGTGGCAAGCTTGCAGATATTAACGAGCATCCTGAGAGACTTCAAAGTGAGAAGCTCAGAGATAAAGACAGCTCTAGTGCCTATAATACAGCCGAAAGTTCCCGCTCAACTCCACTGGGAACAGAAGGATCACCCGACCACTCGCTACAGCGTCGAGTCCACCTGACCAATCAGAGGAACCTGCGGAGTACCCAACACCTGCAGAGTCCCTACAATAGTCCCATCTTGTCTTTACCCAGCCAAAGTAGCCCTTCTTACAGTCGTGGCCATACATACACCAGCTCCACACCACCCTTACAGACCCCCATCACCAGTCCCGGTTCACAAGGACCCAGCCAGGCCTTCTCCAGCAGCTTGGAACAAAGCCCCAGCAACCCCTCGGAGTCAGACCCAGCGCTTCCTGCTGATGACGAGCGCTGTGAGAAAGAAAGAAACCGTAATAGGGTTGCAACAGCTCGGCACTACCATTCGCCCTATCACAGCACCACCACAACAACCCAGCCTCCCAGCACACGCCATTACCAGAGTTACCTACAGCTCCTACAACAACATTCCTCTTCCTCTCTGGAATACTCCCAGAGCCAGCTTAGCCTCCTCAGCCTCCGTGGACGGCCTGGACCCTCACAACCTGGCCGAATTGAATGGAAAGTTAAAGTGCGTGCAGACGGAACCAGGTATGTGGCACGTCGGCCAGCACGAGACCGTATCCTACGTGAACGAGCCTTACGGATCCGGGAGGAGCGCAGCGGTGGGATGACTACAGATGACGACGCAGTCAGCGAGCTGAAGATGGGGCGGTACTGGAGTAAAGAAGAGCGCAAGCAGCAGCTAGCGCGGGCAAGAGAACAGCGACGCAGGAGGGAGTTCATGCAGAGGAGCAGGCTTGAGTGCCTCAGGGAGACCATGGGGACGGCAAGTGGGGAAGTCAGCATTCTGGAGCTCAGCCATAAGAAGATGCTGAAGAAACGAAACAAGAAGATCCTTGACAATTGGATGACCATTCAAGAGCTCATGAGCCATGGAGCACGAGCACCTGAGGGCACCAAAGTTCACAACGCCTTCCTTTCAGTCACCACAGTTTAGTGAAGAGTGTGACCACAGGCGGTCTTGACCCTATGTACTTGCCTCATTCCAAGTCGCCATTTTATAAAGGTGAAGATGCAGATATTTTTCATGTTTTGTGAAAACTCATTTCAACTGAACTCAAGACTTTAAGAAATGTGAATGTTCAAAAACTCTTTTGATACACTGACACCTTGACACTACCGTTTCAGACCTCGCTGTGTTTTCATACTAGAATGTATAAAAATGGTTTTAATAGGATTTTACACACTACATTGTCATTTGATGTAGTGTTTTCATGCATTTGTATTTTATAAAGTTTTCATGCGAGATAAAATACAGTACTTGAATTTCGGCTTTTGCTGCCATTACATCTTTTAAATCTGAAATGTAAATATCTGTAACTGTTTTTAACAAGATCTTCATGGGTAAAGGTGTTCTTTGCCACTTAATGGGTTTACAAGAGTTGTTTGACATACCACACGATGTTACCATTTTAATGGTATTGTATACAATACGTAAAATTTTTGTACTGCTCTGTATGAACATTATTTATATTTTTGAGTCTCATAAGTTATTTTATTCCATCTTTATAATGCCAAATGACCCAGTCTGTATCTCAGTCAAGCGCTAAACATGGAGTTCCTACCACTCTCATTGTGCCTTGTATAGAGGCTCATTTTTCTACCACAGTTTGTGAAGAGACACCCTGAGTAATCTTGCTGTCATGTTTTTAGTCTTTTTTTTAATGTGTAAGACATCTTTGTAGCCGGGTCTACGTGTTCTAGGTGTGCTACATGGGGTAACAAAGGATAATAAATTATTGTTATATAATTTAAACATTTTTGTTATCCTTTCTTCTCAAATAATGGTTTCCAGATTTTCTAGTTTTGTTCAGCATACAAAGATATTTGTAACTTTCGGCTTTGATTGATTACTTTTCTTGATTGACAGCTTGACCTAATTAAGCTCGAGATCAAGAAGCGCATTTCTGAGATAAACTGTGATTATATCATTAGAGTCAGACAAAATTGGCATTTGTCCGGTTCGCATCTCACCCAAATACCACACCTGTCATTGTGAAACGGACATCCTGTCAGACAGTAGCATTAAAACCAGTTCCCTTTCGAGGGAACTCGCGATGCGTCGATGACGCTTTGGGAACGCCTTCGCGTGATTACCTCTGAAGCACGTATGTCAACTAGTCCAATGGAATGAATGAATGAACGCCACGGGCGGGTGACGTCATGACCAGGAAAGGATATAAGCACATCCGGTGGGTTACTCGCGTCAGCTTTTGTGCATCAGCAAAGCCTCTGTGTCAAAACTGTCTGTGAATATTTATTGTTGTCTGTCTGATAGATATATATACACACTATGGAAACAATTGCACAAACTCTGTGTTCTTCCTGCTCGCGTTATTTAACGAGTAGGGACACACACGAGCTTTGTGTGATGTGTTGGGAGTGGAGCATGCGGTATCAGCCTTGGCTGATTGCCAACATAGTGAGAAGCTTTCGCTTCGCTCCCGCCTGTCACTTTTCGAGGGAAGTGGCCAGGCTCGCGATTCTCAGGGTGCAGGACCCGCGTTTGCCGAGGCAACGCGGAGAATGCATTCCTGTGGATCGCAAATAGGATATCTTTACGGGGTTGGAGACGGGTCCGCGGATCTTATCTCCTCCCTTTCCACGAGGGATCCATGCTCTCTCTCCGGTCTCGGAAGCCCGCGCTGCGGTCTCTTCCGCCCGGGGAGAGAGTTCAATGCTTCAGTGCTCTACCCCCGAGGAGGTAGATGTGCTGGGCATTGAAAGTAAACAAAGCACAATCATGGGGAAGTGGATTTGCCATCTCTTTCCCCAGCGTATGAGAAATATATATATATATATATATATATATATATATACACATGTATAATAGTTTATATATATATATAAAATAAATGTATATATAAAATAAAGCTGGTGGAGGTGTTAACCAAGGCTGTAGATAAATTAAATATTTAATGACCAGCAGAAATAAGGGGGAGCTCGTCCTAAAAATAAAGGACGAGTTTCCTTCCCTCTATTTTTTTTTTCACCTCCATCACGGGGCCTTCCATATTTTCCCGATCTGCACAGCGAGCTGTCTAGATCATGGAAAAGCCTTACTCTTCTTGTCTTTTAGCCCCCAAGTCCATGTATATTCAGATATTAGGGGGTTAAGAGAGTATGGCTATGGGGCAATACCCCAGGTAGAACAGACGCTTGCTAGCTATCTGTCTCCCGGTTTAGTATCGTCCCTGAAGGCGTCGGCTTCTCTCACTAAACCATTAAAAAATATATATATATTTTTAATCTAGTGGGAAAACCATTTACGGCAGTGGGTCTAGCAGGAGGCTGCTTGCACACTATAGTAGTGCTACAAGCATATCAGGCTGACTTGCTGGGGTATTTGGACAGAAGTGAGGGAGTTTGGCCCGATGGGGTTTGAGAACTTCGTCGGGCCACAGATTTATCTCTCAGGGATAGTAAGGAGACCGCCTGAACTTTTGGGCGGTCTATGGCAGCCCTTGTGGTCACTGTGAGACACCTCTGGCTCAATTTGATGGAAATCATGGAGAAAGATACAAGAGAATCTCTCTCTCGCTATGTCCAACCCCCTGGGGCTGCTGGGCGTGAGCAGCTCCAGCCGTCTTGTTTCTCATAAGCAACACAGCAGCCAAAGCCTTCAAAGCAGAAGCCGGATCCGAGGACCGTTCTTCACGCTGAGAAGGCTTCGGCTCAAAAGAAAAGGTCTTGGCGCCACTGGCGTCAGACCGGTGAGGGCAGCCCCAACCGGGGTGGAACGGTGTACACCTCATTATACGGTGCCCTTTCCATCTCGGTGCCCTCAGGGGACCGTTCTGCAACCCCGCCGATGCGATGCGAGCCGTTCTGTCGCCCGCTCGTGTAGCTGCTATCCTTACTGCCACAAAAGAGCTAAAGCTAGGCCAGGCACACACTGTGAAACAGTTCGAGAGACTGTTAGGCCTCAGGGCAGCAGCGTCCATTGTGATACCCTTTGGCCTGCTGTACGTGAGACCTTTGCAGTGGTGGCTCAGGACCAGAGGGTTCTCCCCGAGAGGAAACCCATTCTGTATAATCAAGATCACGCGGCAGTATCCCCGCGCCTTGGTTATATGGACGAAACACTGGTTCTTGTTCCGGTGTTGGGAGCTCTTTGCCATCGAGTTGCTATCTTGACAGATGCTTCCCTCACCAGCTGGGGAGCGGTATTGGAAGGCCGCTCAGCTCAGGGCTTGTGGAGGAGTCATCATCTCTCTTGGCACATGATTTGCCTAGAGATGATGGTCGTCGTCAATGCGTTGAGACATCTCCTCCCAGACCTGAGGGGCCATCATGTGTTGCTCTGGAACAGTGACTGTTAGGCCTCAGGGCAGCAGCGTCCAATGTGATTCCCTTTGACCTGCTGTACGTGAGACCTTTACAGTGGTGGCTCAGGACCAGAGGGTTCTCCCCGAGGGGAAACTCACTCCATACGATCAAGATCACGCGGCAGTATCCCCGCGCCTTGGTTATATGGAGGAAACTCTGGTTCTTATCTCTCAGACAAACACGTTGGTGGCCTCTTATTTTGGTCCCTCAAGAAAATACGCTATCTGAGGGCAGTGTATATTCCAGGGGGCCAGAATATTGGAGCAGACACCCTGTCGAGGCAGGGGCTGAGGCCAGGGGACTCCACCCTGAGGCGGTGGAGCAAATATGGGAGTTTTACGGCCAGGCAGAAGTGGACCTGTTCACGTCTCAGCATACGACGCACTGTCCACTCTGGTTCTCTCTCACTCAACCAGCCCCCTCGGGGCTGGACGCTATGGTGCAGACGTGGCCGAGTCTATGTCCTTCCACATTTAAGGTATACGTGGCGGCCATTGCGGCTTTCCACGCCCTGGTGGGTGGTACATTTTTGGGTCGAGACCCCCTGATCACTCGTTTCCTTCGTGGCACTTTGAGGCTGAGGCCTGCAACTTGCACTAGGGTGCCGGCTTGGGATCTTGCAATAGTTCTAGAAGGCCTATCTGGGGCTCCCTTTGAGCCCTTAGATTTGGTCTCAGAGAAGTTCTTTCTTTTAAAACTATTTTCTGCTAGCTATTTCGTCCCTCTAAGAGTCGAGACCTTCAGGCCCTTTCGGTCCCCACCTGCCTTGACTGCACCGGGGATGGCCAAGGAAATCTTACCCCAAACATGGATATGTTCCTAAGGTGCCTACCATTATTCCGAGGCCTATTGTGCTGCAGGTTTCTGTCCTCCCCCGTTTATCGGATCAGGAAAAGCTGAACCTTTTGTGCCCAGTGCGAGCACTGGACACTTATGTTCATCGGACTTCTCTGTCGAGAAAATCCAACCTATTGGGCAAATAGATAGTCGAGACTATTCTTCTTGCTTGTGAGTCCTCTGGCCAACCATTTGGTGGTCAGGGCTCATTCCACTAGGAGTATGGCTTCTAAGCTTTATTATCTGGAGTTCTCTACAAGACGTTTGTGATGCGGCGGGCTGGTCCTCACCGCTCACATTCGTGAGGTTTTACAGCTTGGACCTGGATGCTGCCCCAGGTGCTTTTTACTTAGTTTGCAGACAGTTTTATCATCTGGCATTTTGTAAGTACGGCGTATTGGGTATTCTCGTTCCCAAAGCGTCATCGACGCATCGCGAGTTCCCTCGAAAGGGAACGTCTCAGGTTACGACTGTAACCCTAGTTCCCTGAGAAGGGAACGAGACGATGCGTCGCCCTGCCATACTTCCTGCATCCCTGCGATCGACTTTGTTTCGGCACTAGAAGCTAACGCGAGTAATGCACCGGATGTGCTTATATCCTTTCCTGGTCATGACGTCACCCGCCCGTGGCGTTCATTCATTCATTCCATTGGACTAGTTGACATACGTGCTTCAGAGGTAATCACCCCAAGGCGTTCCCAAAGCGTCATCGACGCATCGTCTCGTTCCCTTCTCAGGGAACTAGGGTTACAGTCGTAACCTGAGACGATCTGTTTGATTATAAATATATGTAATTCTTTGCATGAATATATAAATGGTTATCTTGCCATCAGCCCTTCAAACACTGCACTGCAAAAATCATGTTCTTACTATTTTTGCTGTTAAAAATATCTAAACAAAAGCAAAAATTGAATAAGATATTATGAAGTTTACTCATACACAATTAGCAAATTGTTCAGTCTTATTTTTGGCAAATGTTACATTTATGTTTAAATGACTGTATTTTCCAAATATACTCTCTGAAAACAAGTCCTATGCAATTTTGCTCCTCAAGGATATGTATTGTTTTAAGGATATTTAGACCAGACAAATTTTTAATTATTTTGTAGTATGACAACAAATGCTCTAAAAACCAATAATCTAAATGAATACATTACGGAGCAGTTGATATTAAATTGGTAATATGTGTAGATTATTTTTAAAGCAGATTGTTCTGAATGGATGAAAGCTGCCTGAGGCTGCAGGTTTGTGTGTAAGGGAGGTTAGAGGTTTTTTGAAGTCTAATGTTTTTCATCTTTGGTATGAATGTGTGCTGCATGTAAAGACCTGTCTGTCTCTGTTTCAAAGTGATAACGCTACCATAAATTTAATGAATGGGTGCCAAAAAACGTAGCTTCATTGAGTCACTAGAACTGATAACACTGAGGCCCTTTTGAACACATCCTAATTGTGGTCAGTCTCCTTAATTTGAGTAAAAATTTACAATATTCTAATGTATCCATAACTACCTGTGTGATGCAGTTGATAGAAGGCTCTTTTGTGTAACTGATAAATCAGGGGTGCCAACAAAATTCATGCCATAGGAGCTCTTGAATATGTCAGCATGAGGTGTGTGGATCCATCTTCTTATCATGAATCATCCCCATTTTTAGTTGTTTAATTAGATTCTTCCCATGTTGTTCCCATCTTGATGTTTTCAAACTTCCGCCTATAAGCTGAACTGTAATGCTTATGACGTTTTCCTAATAACCAGCAACAGAAATTGCTCTCATCTTGCGTTATGGCCCTGATGTGGAAAGATATTCTCTCAGACTGAATATGGCGAAAGAATGCTGTATTATGTATGTGTGCCAGCCATTTACCTCGTTATGGTTCTCTTTCACATTTATTTATTCATAAATGCTCATTATGACCGACAGAGCGGAGACTTGTGAAACGGGATATCAAAGCAAGAGCCCTTTTTCTCCTCGCTCTCTCTCTCTACTTTACTACAAAGAATAATGGAGAGCACTGCTGTCAGTTTCTGTGATGTTCACACTTCACCTAGCAGAAGAGCTTTATCTATACTTTAAAATAATAGTGCACCAAAAACTGAAAAATTCTGTCATCATTTATACTTGCATACCCTCAGGGGAACAGGGGTGTGTATATCATGCAGACAACAGAGAATATTGGCCAATATTAAATATTGAACTGAATGCTGTAACTGACCAATCAGATTCAAGTATTTCAGGGAGCCATGTAATAAATAAATACTTTTATTTAGATATTGTTTGAAAAAACTGAAAGAACCACTGAAAGAAGAAAAAAACAGCATACAGTTTGGGAACAATATGAGTGGAAGGAAATAATGATAGCCAGAACATGAATTGTTGAGTCTAGACAGACTGACTACATGGTGTAACTTACCTGACACAACTTCTCTCCTGATATTGTCTAATGACTATTCTTTTCTGGGGTGTTGTGTCACTTTCCTCTTAAGTTTTTGGTGGACTTGAGCTGAACTCAGCAGTATTTGATAGTTTTTTTTCCCCCTGCAACATCCTTTTGCATGCTTTTTGAAGCTCCGGCTCTCAGAGCTCTCTAAGCCCGTTGGGAAAGCAGAGACATGAGAGAGCATGACAGAAATAATGCGGTGAATCCAAAAAACGAGGGCAGATGAACAGACAAAAGAACAGAGAGTTGACGGGGTGGGAGGAGAACAGTAGTGTGTCTTTTCTATATGGCCATCTGACTTTGGTGATGATGGACACAAAGGCTATGAAACTGCCCTGTGAACATTTATTTTCTGGCATTTCTTAACAAGCTGTCAAACACAGAAAACCTGAGTTTGTAACAAATAAAAGGTGAAAAGCTGATAGACAAATTCAGGTCAAAGCAGAAAACGTACTACATAATGTTATACTACAATCATGTTACATGATTTAATTTGGACAGCAACAGTTTTCTTGTGCATCTCACAGTGAGTCTTCTGTTCTGAAACTACCATATTTGAGTCCTGCAACAGACAAAAACAGTGTCTGGCATAATTGAAGGCTTACACTGTGAGACATCAGTGCCCATGTTGAGATTCATTGAACAACGGATGTTAATCCCACAGTAAGCATCAGTTTGTGCATGGAGATGGAGTCAACCTGAAACTAAGGCAGTGCTCTTCCTGAACACGGCAGCGACTCTAATCCTCCTCGCAGCATTACGGATTCATGTTTCACATTCAGGAAAACACTGAGAACAAAAGGATTAATTTTCTGTAGGCAAGAAGGGATGATTTGTATAGACGAGGACAGCTTTAGATCTTGGCAGGTTTGGTGACTTTGTGACACACATAAAGGGTTCCTAAAACGTAGGCAGCAGAGAAATGACCTGAAGAAATGACCGTTGTCAACGAGAGTTGGGGATTTTAGCAACATGAAGGACAGTAACTGCATGTCCAGTGACACAGTTGAGAAAAGTTTAATTTTATGCCAGTTGTAATGCAGTGGCATTCATTTATAACTTTGCATGTAGTGCAAGGCCCATTGAAAATCCATTCAGCCTCCATGCTCAGATCTCAGCAGGTGCAATCAACCCCCTCCCGGCCCCTCAGCTCTCATTGGTTTGTTAAGGTGCAGTTTTTAGCACATAAAATTTTGGCAGTCAAAAACGTGAGCACACAGGAGGAGAAGCACAGTAATAATTAGCTGAGCTGACAACATGCCAGCAGCTCTCTCACACACACACACACACACACACACACACACACACACACACACACACACACACACACACACACACACACACACACACACACACACACACACACACACACACACACACAAATACACTTATCAGTCTCATTTTGTCTTCTTTTTATTCTCTTCAAAAGAATGCAACATTCAACGTATTCTTACCTCCATTTCAAGCAGTTATCCAGAGTGGAAATCTGGAGTAACACACTGATATTAATGGGAATTATTCCGATTTTGGTATTGTGGATCAATGCCGCTGCATCATTATTGTTCTTTTGTTTAGAATAGGTCACGTTTTGCAGAGATTTTGCAGCTGGATGGATGTTGGTTCAGAAAGGAAACAGTAATGTTTTATGACATAAGATAATTTCTCCCTTCCTTTACTTTCTTTCCTTTAAAAAACTGCTCAGTTCAGCTGTATTGATCCAGCACAGGTGAGAGGTTTTCTTGGCACGCCTCATAGATCCTCTCATTGTTGTCTGACACTTTTGTAGCTTGCCAGACCTTAAAAATGCTCTTCAAAGATTTGCTCAAAACCCCGGAGAGAGCAAAGGATGGCAACACAGAGAACATGTTTCTTTCTGTTGGTTATGTATCCTACAAATACAGAAATTCTTGGTTTCAATTGAATTAAATGAGCCTTAATGGACTTATAAAAACACACATCCAGGTATTTTGTTACTGTAGATGAATGCATTTGGGTAGCTGATGTCCTGTGGTGTGACATGCTGTTCTCCATCTAATCACTTTTTTGACAGCTGACTTGTTCCGTCGCTCCCTTATCAGGCAATGACTTTGTAGGCAGCGTTTGCATAAGAAAGCGCCTCACGAAACTGATTTCGGACAGATTTCTGAGGTAGCATAACAGTCTAATGATCTACAACAAAATAGCGTGAGCTTTGGTGATAATAAGCAAATATTTAATGACAACAAAATTAATTTCTCGCTAAAAATTAAATCAAAAGTGGAAAACGTTGATACATTTACATACAAACTGACCACTGACCGCAGCTTTCAGATGCCATCTTTATTTTTTAGCTCACCTGTCATAGAATGGAAAGCACAGGATTGTGGGATATCAAAGGCAATGAAGGATACATCTATGCTACCTTCAAAAATCGATCATATAAAGGCATCTCAAGAGACAGGAAGTGAAACTTACATTGGATTCGGACGTGCCTTAAAACTTTCCTACCTTTGAATGCATCATCGGAAGGCAGCATTTTTAAGCTTTTGGACGCAACCATTAAAAAAAAGTATATAACAATATGTATACTTTCTTTTATGCATTTATATTAAGCATAACATTTTTATATTGATTTAAAAAAGAGGGCTGATTTATTCTAGTTTTTCTTTTAAAATAATTGCACTCTCTATTGCGGTGCACATCGTTCAGCTTCGCTCCCCAATATTCTGAGTGCTGGATCTAATAAGCATGAAATGGCATGTGCCAATCAGCCATATGGAGTTTCCTTTCTTCAAAGTGTTTTTGGTGCAGTAAGTGAGACTCATTTTATAAACAGAAAATGGCTGGTCTTCCACTTTTTTCTCTCTCTGTGAAAAACTTTATGGAGGTGTGAGGTCTGACTGCCCACTCCTGTTCCGACTGAGGAGCGCAGATGGCGCCCCTCTCATAGAAATACTTTTGAAATCCCTTTGAAGCCATGAAAAAATGAAGAGCGAATGAAAATAAATTAAGAGATCCACTCAAGAAGATTGAACTGGCTGATTCAGACCTTACAGGAACCAGAAGTGTGATCGCCAGAGTTTATTGCTGAAAGGAGACTGATGTTTGATATTTCACATTGTGGCAGGTTATTGACTTATTTTATCGCATTGTTTGATATGCAATCAACATTTTAGCAGAGCACCGAAAATATTAACCCTTATGCTCGTTTCTTCTGAACTATAAGGAATTTAATTGAAATATGGCACTTTTTTCCTACAATAAATGCAATGTTAAATCACTCCAAAAGTGCATTAACAGCGGGATGCATAATGCAAGAGTCAGACATGCACTTCTGTAATCAATAAAAGATTCATTTGAGGAAAGGATGTGCGTGTATAAGTAAACGCTCTATGTGCTGACTAATCAGATTATCTTACAGAAAGATGAACAGTCCTACATGGAGATATTGATTCAGCTAATTAAACTCAATGAAAGTTCTGTTTGTGATTAGATTCATAACCTAAAGCCAGTCGATGCAAGCAGGTCTGCAAATGAGACTTGTTGCATTGGATCCAATGTATTGAACATACTTTGGCGCCACATTACTTCGGCTCCAGACTGTTGTGCTATAAGTGGAGAGTTCTTGAGTAACTTGTGTTAGGAGTGAAGATGAGATCAGTGCATATATGTCTTGGAAAAGCTTTTAATTTAATTAATCAAATAAAAGAGGCTCCATAAGATGGAAGCAAATGGGCAGTCGAGAGGGTCCCATGTCACATACTAAAACTTAAACAGGATTTATTGAATTAACAATTCCTTTTAAATTCCAATAAAATCGAATGAATCACAAACATGTAGAATTTTGAATAAACTTTAAGGAAGTACAATTAGAGTTCTATTTCAAGTAGAATAAAAAACAAAACAAACATATGACTGTTTTAACCCTTAAATGTTTTCGCCAATCATTATTACATATTCGGGTCTTTAGCGACCCAGAACTATATTTTACACAGATGGAACTCTGTGTACCTTTTGCGATAATAATAAACTCTCCTGAAATAAGAGTTACAATTACAGAAGAATCAAATAAAGCATAATTTGTTACCTTTTGGAGCTTGGAAGGTTTCACGTTTGAGCAGATGTTTTATATCATCACTGTCCTCGTCAAATCTCATATTCACGATCTCAAACATATTCTCAAAAGTATAATTTTCAACATCTTCAAAATCAATATTGTGATTGCTGACAGCTTCTTTGCCAGATCCACCATCAAGTGACTGTGACACTAATATTTGATTGCGTTATGCTCAGCTGAAATAAATCGCTGAGCCATTTCAAGTTTTGCTGATGATTCTTCCTATTCTTTTGTTTTCTGCCTTCGGTAACTATGAGTGAAACGTCACTTCATCATTGCGTATCAGACATTGCCTCCTTGTGGAATAAAGATGAACAGCACGTATTCAGTCATCAAAGATTCATCTATTGTTGATCAGAAAAAGTATACTTACACTGTTACACAATTCGGGTCATTAGTGTGTAGCTATGTAATTTTTTAAAAAATGAATGGGAAAACAGGCGTTTTTTAATATTTTATTTACTTGTTATATTGTTTATAATAAATTGATTGAGGAATACTAAGAAGGTTAATGTCTAATTTAAAAAATTAATGAGGAGGAGGGTAGTGAATGATGTCCTGGAACACTAAAGATCTGAGGTAAACATTTAAGGGTTAAATGTATTTTCTATTTATATTTTTTAATGTTATCACGCTATGATAAATGTTACACACACATGGGGTATTTTCAGACACATTTGATGATATGAATACGAATAAATGTTTGAAATTTCTTCTACAAAATTTAGTAATTAATCTATAGCTTATGTCTTTCTTTATATTTACTAAATTACCTTTTATTTTATGGGCCATAATGGAAGAACACTTCATTTCCCAGAATGCTCTAATCATAGCCATAGTTCATGTAATAGCTACACATGTGGTACTTTACCTTGTTGGTTATGATTGCAAAAATGGCTGCAAAAAGGGAAGCTAGTTCTGAGAAAAGGCCAAGCTTCATTTGATTTACGAATAAAGCAAAACTCAGTGAAAAGAGAAGGATTTAGGTCACACTAAGACTCATGTGACTCATTTTTGCACCTATAGTGGCCACCTGCTCCATCATGGGACTATAAATGGATAAAAAAAATAATTTGAGGGGCGGCAGATCTTTCATCATACATAGGTAAGTTCTCATGGTTGTTTTAGTGGATCAATCCCCTACCATTTGACAATCTGTGATAAACAGGTATTTTCCCACAATTACACCTATCTTTTATAAACTGTTCATCTCTTTATCTAGCTTAGAGAGTGACTGTGTTTCTATGTGCCATATCGTTTGTTCCTTATCAAATGAGAATCTGATAATGCTAGTCATGCTAGTAAATAAGCCTCATAATTGATATCTGCATTTTGTTCCAGCAAGACGTTGGTTCATTACTAGCTTTAGGCAAGATGATGACTCTATTCCATTGCTCATTTTATTATTAGATAATGCATTGAAAGCATGTAAGCAGAGATTGTTTAACATCATGATCATTTTTATGTTTCATGACCTCAGGCTGTCAGAAATAAAATGTGCCTTTTAAAATGGTTGAACTAATGGTTGAGGCATAGACTGTTATTGTATTCAACATTTTTACTTCCTATTAGAGTAAATTAGAAGAGTTTTTTTTTCTCTCACTTTAAATGCCTACATGCAACAGCAGCCTGTAGTGCACTGCAATAATGATGATCTGCCGTTCATTAGAGTAAATGTCTTTTGAGAACAGCTGTTCACTCAAAACAATTCCAGGCCTGGGGATGTATGGAAGGTCCTTGAATTCTTCCACACTTTTTATCCATTTGTGTAAGGCTCGTTTCAGCTATTTTAAATGCAAAGTGTAATTGTGTATCTGCATAGATCTAATCTCCAGGCTTTCTTTGACCTCAATACACTGAGTGTCTCTTTCTAAGAACCAGTGAGCTTGCTGCGAGTATTGCTCATGACTTGAAAGGGAGTAATTATTCAGAAAAAAGTGCTGTGGAAAGCAAAACTGAGCAAATATAGCAAGACCTAGATACAGAGATTGAGAACTAGCGTATGTGTGTGCGTTCGCATAAATATTGGGAAGAGACTTGAAGGGGTCTTGTGAACCATATGTTCCTTATTCTGAATGTGATGATATTCCACCAAAACAGAATTATGCTTTGACTCCAGTGAGCTAGACCTGAGTGGACTTTTTACCTCTAATTTTCTAATGATTTCTCTTTGAATGTAATGATTCAGCCTGTTCTCCTTATTTGAAAGTGTTCATGTAAGCGGTTTCATGCAGGTTTTTTGTTGTTTGGAGATATCCTGAAACTTTTATTTTACAGTAAAAAAGTAAAAGTACTTATGCATGCACAGCATTAGAAACGTCAATCTTTATGAACAATTTATACTGTTATATTATAAATATAGTTGTGTAGTTATATTTTACTATTCTTTCTATTCTATAGTTATATTTCCTATTGTTGTTATTATTCTATTATTGTTCATTTTTGTCCGAGCTTTTCTATTAAAATGAGATGATTAAGTAATGATTTCTGGCTTTGGTAAATGAATGAATCAGTGACTCACTTATGAAGACAATGGCTGAATTCGAAATGGTACACTTTTACTATTTCTGTCATATAAAGACATGGCATAAATAGAAGGCTAATGCTATTCTGAATTCTGCCATTTGTTTCATTCCTGGGTGAGTCTGTGCATTTGAGGACCTAACTGTTGTGGTATGGCAAATATCACCCATAATTAACATTAATTTGATTGATTAAATATATATTATATGACACCACTAATATGAAAATGTAGGCGTTTCAGAATCGCTCCTTACAAAAGATTCGCTGCTAAATTCCATTGAGTCACTTAACTCTTCCAACAACTTGCAGTGTTGAACAGCAAACATTATTTTTCCTCTTTCCATTGTCTAGTGTTATCTGCCGTGGTCTTAGAACTGGAGATGGAAGGGTCTATAAATGGATTCTGGGAAGCAATCTACACTGGTTTGTGCTGCAGGCAGAGCTTGTTTACGGAAAGTAATGTATGATAATGTTCTTGGCCAGATTCTCTAGTGGTATCTGAGATGATGGGGGCATCAATACCAAACATCAATCATCTTGAACTTACAAAGAAATGATTGCTACTAGTCAGCTGCGTAAGAAATGTAATATTATGCAAATGTACCCAATGATGAAGGCCCAGCTTTACCTCAGCTTGAGTGTCTCTTTCGTCAAAACAACTTCGTGCACTATCATGATTGATTAATCTTGCTCTGCGTCTCGATATCCTCTAGACGATGCATAGAATCTCCCGAGTGTCAGGACTGTCTAGTGTTCAGCATCTGTCAGGATCTGTATTCTCCTGGCTGTACTGACACATCCGGTGAAGGACAAATTAATTAGCTGCTGCAAATGCTAACAGATGGCTTTGAAGGACACTTGCTCTACCTCAGGTGAAAGCACTTGCACAAATTCACATAGATTTTCCTTATCGTGCATCTCGTCCGCCCCTTAAGACTCTGCCATGTGTCCACCTCGCAGAAGCCTGTAAAGTGTGTACTCAAAAAAAAACGTCTGTTGCCGTTTCACAATTCAATTTTTCAAACAAAACCCCTGATTTGCAATAATATTAACCCGGTGAGAAGGATAAAAAAGATTAATTCAACATCATTACATAGCTCATGATTTCAGCTGGTTGGAACAGAAACCAGTACAATCCGGTGCGGCCCGCTTTCACTTCCAACCGCAATTACAAATAATCAGTCCAATCAGTATGCTAATCTCTCGTGTTCAAACCGGCGATTCATCAAAGTCGCTAATTCGCCGGCTGTCTTGGGTCTTTTATTTTGCCCTCTTTTCTGCAAATGTGATAACCGGTTAACATTATCAGTGCCTTATCAGGCCCAGGCCAGAACAATGGTACCAGTCCAAGTCTGAATGAACTGAAAAGGTGGCGGAGAAGACAGCCTTTGTGATTTTTGTCACTACGTGGCTGATAAAGAGTGTCTGTGAGGAGAATGAACGGAGAGGCCTATCAATTATGGCTCAATTGTTTCCTATTCATGTATAATTTAATGAATGAGGAGACTGCATAGTAGAACGTAGTACGGAAACAAAGGCCTACACAGGCCTTTCAGAATTTGTATCCCGGCACAAACGAACACAGAAAGCCCCTCAAAGTCTCATGTTATTGTTTGTGTGCTTGAGTCAATCGCATTGAGGAAAAAAAGATCTAAATACAAAGCAAAGCTAGCGCTAACCGCTAACTCAAGTGTTTTGAATGACAATTCATTATTCTTTTTTTATGATTCAGGTTGTGGTTTTATCTGTTTTTAATCTGTCTTGTCTAAAATTTGATGAAGCTGTAGTTGCCAGTGCCAAATTATGATGAGTTTATCAGCATAAACACAAAGAAGGCGTAATTATTCTCATGCAGTGATTAAGAGTTAGATTTCCCTCAAGGTACAACGAATTATCTCACACACGTTCACACACATTGCGACAATGAACGTAAACGGTAAGCCATCAAATGAATGATTGCTTGTGTCTAATTGGAGATGTTCATTTTGAGACAACATCAGAGGCGATGTGGAGGAGGGCTTTACTGACACGGGTCTTCGCACAAATCAAAGGTTCAGATAAGGAAATGGACCATTTAGAAGTCATCCACAAGTGACAGATATTCCTCGACGTTAGGAGAATGTGGTGACACCTGCATTTTTTTGCAATGCAAACGTGACAGTTTAATTACCTTTGCCTAACGTGAAGATGGAAAGGGTCCGAGTCTCTGAGAGCATGTGTACATTTTGCAGTGTTTTTTCTTTTTTTTTTCTTTTAAATGATCCTATGAATCACACAAATGCTCACCGTTTTGGCAAGCACAGCACTTTCGTAACCTCCCCATCGCTCACATGGATCCACAGCTGAAATCAGACATGATTAGACTTTGTGTTCATAACACCATTCGCTTTACTGAGTTTAAATGATGTTGCTTTTACCAAAGTGCATTCAAGGTTTAATGGTTTGAAAACCATTTGGTAGTTTGATGTTTGGGAAAGTGATAGCAGGGTCCTGCGATGTGATATGCTTCACTCTCAGAAAAATGATACAACAGCTGTCACTTTGGCAACACCCAACAATAAGGTACTAATATGCACCATTTAGGTACTAATATGCATTTCAGGTAATTATATATCGGTACTAATATGCATCCTTTAGGGCTAAATAAGGTACACAAATGTACTTCTGAAAGGGTACTGTAGGGACAGCTTGTGTACCATTTGTCTGAGAGTATTATACTCAATGTAAATCATGTACCAAAAAATATCCTTTTTAATTTACTTTAACTTAACAAGGACTTGAACATCAAATTTGTATCCACTCATTACACATTTACATGTTTAGTTTGAATTAAATATTTGACTTCTAATCTTGATTAGGATTTTTCTCCATTTTCTTCTTCCATTCTCCCAGCTCCAGCATGCAGTCAGTCACGAACTAAGTCAAAAAAAGCGAAAGTTATATAACCTGTCAGACCTAGTGTCTCTCAGCTCTAACTCGGATCAAAGTGTATCTGTCTCCCTGAAGAAGTCCTTGGTATTTTCCTCTGCTCAGGTACCAGCCACAGCACCCATGACTATAGTATTCTGAAGGAATGGTCCTCTTTTTTTTTTCCAACGAAAAATAATTTCCAATAGTGTAACATATACATGATGGTGGGTTTGTTGCAGACTGTAATCACACACTTCATTGACATCCTCCTAAAAAATGCTTTGAACTGTCTTTTGGGCAAGGACAGCTGACTGACATGTTTTGCCACTTTGAAACACACAGGTTGAGTTTCGCTTTCATTTCCTGAATGAGATTTCCTTGCCATCTCACCCGCAGACATCTGCATCCAGCTCATTGGCTTTCTTTATCAGGAAAAAGAGTTCAGACTGAATCGATACGGCACACAATGAAGTGGACTCCAGCGTAAATTGGCTCACTTGGGAGACAGAAGGCGTCTCTTGCTCCAGATATAGTAAAAGAGAAGATCTTTATTCAGGTCACCATAAGCACATACATTAATTCAGTAGCAGGGTGATGAATACTGACATTTTTGAGACATATTGCAGGAAACTGCTTAATCGTATTTCTTGTATTTTTCGTTGTTTTCCACTGTAAGAGATGCAGGTTTATTTGTCTTGTCTTTTATTTGATCTTGTTTCCTGTTGATTGTTGGTCATTTCTTCCACTGATTGGTGATTGTCCACTCTCATTTAGTCTTTTTTTATTATTCATTTTAAAGGCTTTCTGCTAGTTAATAAGATTTTTTTGGAAGAAGTAAATGTTCAGTGGTCAACCTATAATCATTTTTCACTGAAAAATGTAAATGCTGATATATCAAATAATAAAAAATAAAATCTCCCGACTATTTACGACTCTAGATACCAGTTCCACTCCAAATTTATATGGATGGATGGACGGACGGACGGATGAATAGATAGATGGACAGATGTTTCAGTTCCTTCTCAATTTTTAAATGACTTTATTAATGCTTCTGAAGTTATTCAGCCAAAAACTCTCCTCTAAAAGGTTTGCTGGTCTTCGAACCTTGTCAGGCTGGTCTGTTGGTGAGTTTTAAAGGGGGTTTGTACTGTACCGATCTGGGCTGTGTTTCCCGAAAGATAGACCTTTTGGGAAACCCATTCAAATTAATTTATTGTCGTTGTTGTTTGAATAATAATATTAATGACACACAAGTGTAATGAGTTCACATCCCTTATTTATTTATATTTTTGTAGTTCTGCCTGTTTGCTTCCAATAAATGCTTGATAACCAAATGCATTTACATTAACAGTTTGGCAAATCAGAAATTTGATATTTTAATTCAGTGATTTTCAACCACGGGGCCACAGCAAACTTTCAAAGGGGCCTCAAACCTCAATTTGACCTAGATTGTTTAAAATAAGACGAAACAATCATTAAAATTACAAAAAAAATAAAGTTAAATTCACCCCTTCAACAACTGATGTAGCCTAACTTTAAAAGTGTGATTTCTTTAGAAATATAGACTTGAATACCTGGACTTGAGACCTGGGTGTTATACTAGACCACAACTTGTCTTTCGAAAATCATATATCATATGTTACAAGAACAGCCTTTTTCCACCTTAGAAACATTGCTAAGCTACGTAACATGCTATCTGTTTCTGATGCAGAAAAGTTAGTTCATGCATTCATGACCTCGGGACTAGATTACTGTAATGCTTTATTAGCTGGTTGTCCTGCATCTTCAATAAACAAGCTACAGTTAGTCCAAAATGCAGCTGCTAGAGTACTAGGTCAAGAAAATATGATCATATAACACCAATTTTATCATCTCTACACTGGTCACCTATTAAGTTCCGTATCAATTACAAATTACTACTACTGACCTATAGATCTAGCTCCTGTGTATTTAATGGACCTTCTATCGCCCTACAATCCATCGCGTTCTTTAAGATCACTAAATTCGAGGCTTCTGGTCATTCCTAGGATATCTAAGTCCACTAAAGGAGGGAGGGTGTTCTCGCATTTAGCTAAACTCTGGAATAGCCTTCCTGATATTGTTCGAGGTTCAGACTCGCTGTCCCAGTTTAAAACTAGATTAAAGACGCATCTCTTTAGCCAAGAATTCACATTATGCTTACCTTTTATATCACTGTTGAATCAGATCGAATGCATTAATTTTATGAACAGCAGCTATGCTAATTATTTCCCATTTGCTTTTCTGCTGTTATCTCGGGACGCTAGTCCCGAGGTAAATGGCGTTCGTCAGCTCCAGTTTGTATCCAGCCTCTCACGGAGACTTCAGAGTCCCCAACACCTGCGATGAGATGACTAAACGCCTGTGAAGAGACGACTCGACGCCTGTGAAGAGACGACTCAATGCCGGCGATATGTTATGCCCTAAATGAATACATGATTAACTAACTGTATTTTTTCTCTGTACATTTCTGAAATGCACTTTCTGTAAAGCTGCTTTGAAACAATATGTATTGTGAAAAGCGCTATACAAATAAATTTGAATTGAATTGAATATATATATATATATATATATATAATATATAATGAACATAGAATTGTTAAAGTCATGTTAATTAATAAAAACTCCATGGACATTTTTATAAAGAATATATAATTACAAGATAAGCTCTAAAATATTTCAGGAAGAAATTGAACACTGATAAACATTCAGCTCCTAAAACAACTGGACTTATGAAATTTCATTATTATAATAATATTCCTCTTTTAATTTACAGAAACTAAGTGTGGTATTAAGTTTTGAAAACAAGGGCTTAGTGGTCTTTCAAATATTGTCATCAAAAAGGTTGAAGACCACTGATTAGAATTAAATTAATACTGCATTATCTGTTTATCAAAAAAAAAAAAAAATGTTTAGCCCATAGCAAATATTGTAATAAATTCATAGCATAATGTTGATATCAGTCATGAAATGTGTTTCCAAGCTTCACTGTGAGACTGTGCCTTCCAATCTGAATACAAATGCATAAGCAAGTGAGAAAAGCAACCTGCTCATTTATTTCTCTTTCTCTGAACCTGTTTCCCAGACACCGCTTGCCCATTGATTAGATGCCGTATTGGCTGGGTTTGCACTTGCAGACTCGGACCCCTCCGAGCGGCCACACAATGGAGATGGTTCACGTGCCAGGTAATTGGCGTCTGTGGGGGACAGGTGCTCCCACAAAGCAGCGGGGCTCTCTGCCGAGTCTCCTTTCACATGGCTGTAATTGCCTAATTGAAAAACTCACTGGGGGGAAATAGGAGCGAGAGATAAGGTCTCTTTCACCAAACAGGCTGCTTTTCTGTTGAGCAGAAAAAAAACATCTATTTGTTGCCACTTGAGGTAAATATTGTCCAAGGGAGAAACTATGGAAAGGAAAGCAAAGACAGAGGAAAAGAGGGGCTGATTCAGACAGGCAGTGTTTGATGGAGGACACACAGATGAGACAATAGACCAACATATTTTTTTTTGTTTTAGCCACTATGTCCCTGTCCCTGAACTGAAGCGATTAAGAGTGAACATGGATATGAAAATAGTATAATGCCACAAATATGAAAGGAGACACCTATAAATGGAGTTTTAGAAATAATAAAAAAGGATGTTTAGACTTATTCAATACATGAACTGAGTTGCATCATTTGTAATAACTCAATATATTAATGTAACAATTTGTAAACATGGAAATCATGTTAGTTTATCTCACTATCACAATTAAACTAAACTTTGAATGTTTTAAATTATTTTACTCCTTGTTTTGAGTGTTTGAGTGCCTTTTTTGGGGACTCTCATATATATGTACAGGTCCTTCTCAAAAAATTAGCATATTGTGATAAAGTTCATTATTTTCCATAATGTAATGATTAAAATTAAACTTTCATATATTTTAGATTCATTGCACACCAACTGAAATATTTCAGGTCTTTTATTGTTTTAATACTGATGATTTTGGCATACAGCTCATGAAAACCCAAAATTCCTGTCTAAAAAAATTAGCATATTTCATCCGACCAATAAAAGAAGTGTTTTTAATACAAAAAAAAAAAGTCAACCTTCAAATAATTATGTTCAGTTATGCACTCAATACTTGGTCGGGAATCCTTTTGCAGAAATGACTGCTTCAATGCGGCGTGGCATGGAGGCAATCAGCCTGTGGCACTGCTGAGGTGTTATGGAGGCCCAGGATGCTGCGATAGCGGCCTTAAGCTCATCCAGAGTGTTGGGTCTTGCATCTCTCAACTTTCTCTTCACAATATCCCACAGATTCTCTATGGGGTTCAGGTCAGGAGAGTTGGCAGGCCAATTGAGCACAGTAATACCATGGTCAGTAAACCATTTACCAGTGGTTTTGGCACTGTGAGCAGGTGCCAGGTCGTGGTGAAAAATGAAATCTTCATCTCCATAAAGCTTTTCAGCAGATGGAAGCATGAAGTGCTCCAAAATCTCCTGATAGCTAGCTGCATTGACCCTGCCCTTGATAAAACACAGTGCACCAACACCATCAGCTGACATGGCACCCCAGACCATCACTGACTGTGGGTACTTGACACTGGACTTCAGGCATTTTGGCATTTCCTTCTCCCCAGTCTTCCTCCAGACTCTGGCACCTTGATTTCCAAATGACATGCAAAACTGAGCAACAGTCCAGTGCTGCTTCTCTGTAGCCCAGGTCAGGCGCTTCTGCCGCTGTTTCTGGTTCAAAAGTGGCTTGACCTGGGGAATGCGGCACCTGTAGCCCATTTCCTGCACACGCCTGTGCACGGTGGCTCTGGATGTTTCTACTCCAGACTCAGTCCACTGCTTCCGCAGGTCCCCCAAGGTCTGGAATCGGTCCTTCTCCACAATCTTCCTCAGGGTCCGGTCACCTCTTCTCGTTGTGCAGCGTTTTTTGCCACACTTTTTCCTTCCCACAGACTTCCCACCGAGGTGCCTTGATACAGCACTCTGGGAACAGCCTATTTGTTCAGAAATTTCTTTCTGTGTCTTACCCTCTTGCTTGAGGGTGTCAATGATGGCCTTCTGGACAGCAGTCAGGTCGGCAGTCTTACCCATGATTGCGGTTTTGAGTAATGAAACAGGCTGGGAGTTTTTAAAAGCCTCAGGAATCTTTTGCAGGTGTTTAGAGTTAATTAGTTGATTCAGATGATTAGGTTAATAGCTCGTTTAGAGAACCTTTTCATGATATGCTAATTTTTTGAGACAGGAATTTTGGGTTTTCATGAGCTGTATGCCAAAATCATCAGTATTAAAACAATAAAAGACCTGAAATATTTCAGTAGGTGTGCAATGAATCTAAAATATATGAAAGTTTAATTTTTATCATTACATTATGGAAAATAATGAACTTTATTACAATATGCTAATTTTTTGAGAAGGACCTGTATATGTATGTATGTATGTGATAACACTTTACAATAAGGTCCTATTAGTTAAAGTTGGCAAGTGCAGTAACTAACATTAACTATCAATGGGCAACACAATTATTACATTATTTTTAATCTTTGTTAACATTAGTTAATAAATACAGCTGTTCATTGTTAGTTCAAGTTAGCTCAGGTCCATTAAACAATATTAAAAGATGCAACTTAAAAATATGCATTAGTAAATGTTGAAATTAACATCAAAATTAATCACTTTTAATAAAAAAATGGGTAAGTATAAAAATTAATAAATGAAGAAGTAAAAATCTAAATTAATGAATACTGGTATTTAAGGCAAATCTCCAAACTTTATTTTCCAGCGAAGCCTGTAAATATTGTGAATTGTGAATTGATGAAACTTGATGCAGATTAATCCTCACTATTTTTCTCCTTTAAATGTTGGAAAATAGACTCATAGTACCATCATCCAGGTTGTCATAAACTGTACAAGAGGAAGACCACCGACAGACCCTCATTATTGCTGTATCAAGTCTAGCCTTTGACCTGAACATCCTTGTACATCAGCTCTTGTGCCTCAGGTGGTCCAGAAATGGTTTATTTGCTGCTACATTGATCCATGAGATGTAACTATGTCTCATTGTGTCCTGTTAGTCTGTGAAGTCACCTCGACCTTCAAGCACATGGTCTTCATTAACATCTACTGCTTTAAGGTTTGCCAAGTAATGATATTTTAATCCATGATCCCATTATAGATTTTCCTCGGGTTATTTCCTCCTTTCTGATACTCCAAGAATTTATCTTGAGGTGAGTTTTTAAATTCCCTCAAATGTTCACTTGAAAAAGTCTGTATCAAGCTGTTATAAGGTTATTGTTAGGATGTTGTTCAGTATTTACTGCTGTGTGATGTTATCACAGAACAAAGCCACTGTAATCATTACAAGACACTATCCGTGTTTGTAAAAACCTGAATCAATGCTGCACCCTGGTGGAGGAAAGTTGGATTTAAAGAAAAAATCCAAAACATTTACCATTTTGATAGTATATTATACTCCACATGAAATAATTGGAGAACTAACAGGCAAATATATTTATTTCTCATCACTGAAAGTTTAGAAAGCAGGTGCCCTTCATTAAGATCCATTAAAAAAAAATTCCTACACTTTTTTTTTTTTTCATGAATATGCTTTCACTCAGAAATACATAAAAGCAAAATCTTATGAACTGTCCACTTCAGCATATATTTTAAATCCTTACTGATGTAATTCTTCAGTGGAGAATGATATTGATAGTCAAAAAGCCTAAATCTGATTAATGACATATGTTTTTATTTCATATGAACATTAAGTAAAATTAATATTTACATCGTCAAGTATTTTCCAATTAATGCCATTACATCTTTCAGTACATTCAATAACACTCTTAAAGGAACAGTACATCCAAAAGCACTAAAAAACAATCATAAAAGTAACGAGTTTTTGTCTACAAAGTCTTCAGAAGTCATACGGTGTGAGGAACATCAATTCGCCTTATTTGTTCCAGGAAAGGAAGTTTGTAATGACATTTATGTGAATAAATGATGTCAATCTCCCTTTTTTGTTGACCGTCCCTTTAACCAGGATAAAAAAAGTGAAATGGCAATTTGAAAGGTATAGGTTTAAATGCACATTTCATCATTCAGCACGTCCTACATCAGCTTCAAGGTTTCGAACTGCACGTTCACCACTAACATTGCACAGATACGACTGGAAAGGCAGTGTCGTTCTTATCCAGTCTCCCAGAATACATTTCTGTCGTTATTCAGCTACAGTGACAGTAACACATCTCAGCCACCAAGTAGAGTCCTTCTATGGATCCTCTTTACAGACTTTCCAAGTCCTCTGGTAAAGGAATTACTAACTTTCCCACAGTATGTGTGTGTGGTTCCATTCAGCGCCACTTCCAGTGGCAACAAGAAGGATTTTACGAGATCTTCTCCAAATGTGTACTGCCAGAAAAAGTAAAGAGTGATTCATCAGCTTTGTAAAGGCACATTGGTTGGAATTCAACAAAAGGTTTAAAAACTTCCATTCATCCGTTAGTGTTAAACTCCTCTAAAATAATAAAGTAACTCACATGTTTGAAAGCATCATACACAGCCTTGAAGGCAGGCTGTTTGTCACTGTGAAACACTCCTCTGTTGCCGTGCAAAATGACAACACCACCTTCTTCAGCCGGGATGCAGTTGCTGCCGTAAATACAATGGTCAGGACGATAGTTCCAGTGGCAGGGGAAGGTAAATACCATCTCTGGGTGAACACACATCTGTTACAGAGACTTGAAAGGTAATAAAGATACAAGAAATAGAAGAAATCCAGATAGGCTTACCTGGATTATAATGGAAGATGATATTAATCAGGTCTTGATCACCCCAGGTAATGTTAAGCTTGTATTTCTGCAATAAAGGCATGAGAAGCTCGTCCCAGTGCAGACCAACAGAGGTCATGTCATTCTGTCCATAAAGAGTAAAAAAGAAAAAAGAAAAAAAAAAAGAGTTAAGTATCTCTATTTACAGCAAAGAAATAAAGAGACATTTGGCGTCCTCTTCTGGACTGAAATGGAATTACAACATATATATATAAAACTAAAAAGGATAGTTTACCCAAAACTGAACATTCTGTCACCATTTACTCACCCTCATGTTGTTCCAGACCTGTTTGAATTTCTTAATTCTGCTGAGCACAAAAGATATTTTAAAGAACCAGGGAGTTGACGGTATCCATTGACTTCCATAGTATCTTTTTTTTTCCTACTATGGAAGTCTTGATAACAACTGATTAGAACTTGAACTGTTTGATTACCACGATTCTTTAAAATATCTTATTTTGTGTTCAACAAAAGAAAGAAACTCATACAGGTTTGGAACAAGTTGAGTAAGTAATGACATAATTTTCATTTTTGGGTGAACTATAACTTTAAGGCCTGGTTTCAAAGACAGGGCTTAGATTAAGCCAGGATTAGACCTTAGTTTAATTAGGACATTTAAGTAGCTTTAATAAACATGCCTTAGAAGAAATCATTACTGGTGTGCATCTTGAGACAAAACAATGGCACTGACATATTTTAAGGGATGTCAGTGCAAGTTGCAAAAAAACTTAAAAAAAAAAACAAACAAAAAAAACCCTGTTCTTTTGATGACCTTTCTATTCATTGTCCTGACAAGAATGTATCATGCTTTTCACTAAAATATTAAGCAGTACAACTGTTTTCAACACTGATAATAAAATGAAATGTTTCTTGAGCACCAAATCATCATATAAGATTGATTTCTGAATGATCATGTGATGTGACACTGAAGACTGGAGTAGTGATGCTGAAAATTTTGCTGAATAGCTTTGCCATCACATGAATAAATTACATTTTAAAATATATTCAAATAGAAACTGTTACTAAACTGTAATAATTTTTCACAATATTCCTGTTTTTACAACAACAACAAAAATAAAAAAAATCAAATAAATGCAGCCTGGGTGTGCACAAGAGACTTTTTTCAAAAATATTTTTAAATAGCTTACCGGCCCCAAACTTAAAATACATATCTTTATATTGATTTTTATTATTTTATCTGTATTTTATATTGTTATATTAATTATTATATCATTTAGAATTATATTGCAAATATTTTTTCCCACCTGTTTGTTGCCAGGAGTTTTAATATAGTAATATAGAATGTCACATGACATTTACAGCTCACATGATTGGTTTGCCTATGAAGCAAAGATGGCGACATCCAGGTCATGAAGTTCTGCATGTGTTCCTGCAATTGAGATGAATAGGAATAGCTGACTTCAGGATCCGGCCCTCTTATCTCACCTTGAAATGTGTCCTTCGCATCCGGGTCAAATTCATCAGCATGACACCAGAGTTGATGCCAGTTCTTCCATAATACGGATGCCGGGAGAAGCGACTGTACCAGGCAATCCGTGGCTCCTCGTGCTCTGGTGCCATAGCTACTAACTGAGTGGAGTTAAAGAGCGCCAACATGTCCCAGATCAGCTCTACAGGCTGCAGGAAGAGGACATCAGTGTCCACATAGAGTAAGGAGTCCACCTCCCTCAGAATCATCTGTAGAGAATAGAAACAAAAATTGCAAATAGTTTGTCAAACTGCAATGTTTTTGAGTTCAAAAATAAATGTTCTGTTCTCAGAAAAAAAGAGGCCACCACTTCAGAAAAGCTGAATGCATATTTTATGATTTTTTCTTATAGAAGGAAAGGAGCACAGCATTGTTAGGTGTAGTCACTGTCATATTAAAGGTACAATATGTAACTTTTTTTGTTCAAGATTAACGACAATTAAATAGTATTTAATAGAATATAGTCAATATATTCAATCATCAATCTTTTTCCAAACTTGTTTTTGTCTTACCCTGATTCACTATGGTAAGCCTATTATAAGTGTTTACAGGGCTGGACTGGGACTAAAAATCGGCCCGGGCATTTTGGCCCAGACTGGCCCACTACGTATAATCATAAACACAACCGATCTTTTCACGCCCCTGAATATGTATACTAACTCCTATTAAAACCACTAATGCCATGTAATGAGTGAGTAGGAATGAGTAAGAGTTAATAGATGAAATAACTACTAATTGTAAAATACAATCGAACTCCACAATGATGAATCCTAAAACAAGCTATAAGCTGCATTGGCATAGCAATACCAGTGTTTGACACATGATTTTTGGTAAATCTGTGGTGTGTGGACCTCTGTCCCTTTAGGGGGGTTCGGGGGAGCCCTGCCGGAAAAAAGAGAATGTGACAGAGCTCGTAATAAAACAAGAATCAACATTGGCTTAGCTTTTCAGAAATGGCGAGAACTGAGGGATTGGAAAATGTTGTAAAAGTGACGCGGAGATGTCATTTTTATTACTCAAGAGGTGAGTAATGTATTTTATTGCACAGATAAATTGCCATATGTAACTCTCTAACAGAGTTCATTGTAAAGCATTATATATTGTGAAGGGTCATTACATTATGGTTGTTGTAGCACTGTGCTAAAATTTATTTTCAATTAAGTACTACAGTAATGTCTTCAGCTAGTCAGCTTGAGATCTTTTCCATCTAAACTGGTCTTTTAAGCCTAGTAGAAAATGTTTTATGAGCAGTAGGATAACCATATTCATCCGCACAGTCATGCAGATCCAAAGCACAACCAAAACAATGTTCTTCCGCAAAATGCATGCAGTTTGTTTTTTTTAACCATTAGAGAGTCTAAAGTTACATAGTGTACCTTTAAATGATCATAAATGACGAAAAAATCAAAAAAAAAAAAAAAAATCAGCTTTTGCTTAAAATATTTTAAACTAAACATGCTATTTCAATAACCAAGACTGCAGTAATTCTCACCGGTAAGAAGAGTCTCTGTGATGCACATGGCTTGAAAAGCTGACTCCACTCTTCATGGTTCTCATGGGGAAATGAAATGGGATGAACAACATAGCTGAATTTCACTCGGATGAAAGCTGGCCAGGAATCCAGCTGTGCAAGAGGAAAATTGAGTAAATCTTTTATCTCAACAGTTTCTCAATGGTTCTCTAGTTTAGCAGATTAAAGTGCACAGAGTTTGCACTCTTGGGAAATACAGGGGAAAAATGCTCCCCTAAAATGACTCATATCCCCTTTAACACATGAGAGATGTGCCCGTTGTTGTGCATGGATATATGTCAGAAATGATAATTGGCTCATACTAACAGCTGCTTTTATGTTGGTGTGTAACTGCTCTTCTGCAAAGATGTGAAATCTCAAGTCTCGACTGCTGAGCATGGCTGTGGTCTTCAGCATGTTGACAGCTTCCCTGTGTCTCTCTCCACAAGCCACCACAGCCAGCTGCATCAACGTCTCTCGCTGTCCAGGTGAAGTCACCTTGTGTGCAACATCTCTGAAAATGGACAGTCAGTTTTAGCTTTATACTCAACCCTATAGATTGGCTGATAAAAGTATGGATGACTAAACTAACAAGATCACAACTTCTTTTCCAACAAATGGTCTGTGAAAAGTGGTTCTTACTTAGAAATGGTTGGAAACAATTTTTTTTAAAGTTGCTTTTATTTTCTAATAACATGCAATCATTTTCTAATTTCATTATTTTTTTGCAATAAACATTAAATTAAATAGACATGAAAAAAAAATGATAATGTGATAAAGATATTTTATGTTTAAAATAACTTTATAATAGTTTATTAAATGTTTTTAATAGGTCTCACGACAGAGAAAAAAACATAGATTGGCTGATAAAAGGAAGGATGAGTAAATAAACAAGAACATAACTTATTTTCTAACAAATGGTCAGAGAACAGAAATGCTCAATGTTCAGAAAATTACAGAAATTGAATGTTAAATTAGCTGTTTTTATTTCCTAATAATTTGCAATAAATTCCTAATTCAGCTTTTTTTGCAATAAACAAAATAAATCAAACGGACAAAATGTTTTCAAAAATGAAAAAAAGATAAAGCGATAAAAAAGATACTTGATGTTTAAAACTAACTTTGTTATAATAGTTTATTAAGGGTATTTAATTGGTCTCGCAACAAAGATAAAAAAAACATAGATAGGCTGATAAAGGGATGGAGGAAACAAGATCACAAAACGCTCAGAGAAAGGAGCTGCTTAATGGTGCTTAACTAAATTTTAAATGAGCTGTTTTTATTTCCTAATAATTTGCAATCATTTTCTAATTAAACATTTTGGCAATTTACATTAAATAAACATCCAAATTAAACAGACAAAATGTTTTAAAAAAGAAAATATAATATGATAAAAAAATATATAGTTTGTGTTTAAAACTAACTTTGTTACAATAGTTTATTTAACATATCTAATAGGCCTTACAACAAAAAACAAACAAACATGGGATTTCTTGTGTTTTTTACAAGTACAATAATGTCCCATATTCGTGGAATGCCAATAATGCAACTGTATGTTACATAGCATTGATTCATTCTTTGTTATTTATTGGTTAAATGGAGGGTAGGCTACAGTATTCCGTCTGCTGTTTTTTTTTTGTTCAGAATTAGGTGAAATTAATTACACAACTTCATGACCCATTTGTCTTTAAAGGGATAGTTCACCCAAAAATGAAAATTCTGTCAGTATTGACTCACCCTCATGTTGTTCCAACCCCGTAAGACCTTCGTTCATCTTCGGAACACGAATTAAGATATTTTTGATGAAATCTGAGAGCTGGATCACTCCTCCATAGGCTTCTTCAGGGATTGAAACTTGCCAGCCCCGAAAAGTTATTAAAGACATCGTTAAAATAGTCCGAGTGACTACAGTGGCTCAATCTTAAGTTTTAAAGTTTATCAAGCGACGAGAATACTTTTTGTGCGCAAAAACAAACAAAAATAACGACTTTATTTAAACTATTCATTTCCTTCTCTGTGGGCCTTTTTTTATTTTTATTTATTTTTTTTTTTTATTTAGACATTAGACATAACACACAAACAATAACATGACATCCAAAAAGACAACAATCCAAGAATTTCCAAAGTTAGTTTAACATAAGTAAGAGACTAAACTAAAATATAAGAAAAATGAAAAGAAATATATAAAAAATAAAATTTAAATAAAGGGGCTAAGTTTAACTATTTGTATAATATAATAGCTACGAGAAAGTTTCAAACCAGTAATCAGTATTGAAGAAAAGGAGAAACATCATATAAATCTTCACTGTTCAATTATCTTCAATTCTTTGGCAAATACAATTGTATCAGTGCATTTCTTATTATCTATACATTTAAGAGAGTCAATATACAACATAAAATCAGCCAAAAAAAACTTCAAACAAGGCTTAGAATTATTAAATTTACTCTTATGAATGTGAAATTTACCTAATAAAATCATAAGATTAATCATAAAATTTACAGACGTAGTTTTTGACTCAAAATATATGATAACATCTTTAGGTGTTAATACACAATTATGACCTGATTTCTGTTGAAAATATATAGTTAAATTTCCCCAAAATTTTTTAGAATGATGACATTAAAAAAAAAGATGTAGAGTTTTTTCTGGCTGATTCAGACAAAATGAACAATTCTCATCAATCTCCATAAATTTTGATAAAGTGTAATTACTAACATAAATGTTATGAAGTATTTTTAAGTCTATTTCTCTATATTTGTTAGGTATGCAAAACCAAAATGGAAGCAACCAAGGTTTTTTCCAGCTAATCTCTGGGAAGCAAGTATTCCAGAAAAATTTCCCTCTAGGCTGAAAAGACCTATTTTTATAAAATATATTTCTAATAAATTTATTGGAGCACTTTTTACTATTAAGGTCCACACCATTTAAATAAAGTACAGGATCACTTCTACATATGTTAATGGACAACATATGGCTCCTCATTAACATCATTAGACCTGTGGGAATGGCTTTTATCACAGAATAATACTCTCTATATTTAATGGGAAATGCCCACCTATTCATAAAACTTTCATAAGAAAGAAACTGAGCTGACTGATCTAAAAGGTCAGATAAAAGGTAAATTCCTTTCTTCTCTGTGGGCCTCTAGTCAGTTAACTTAGTATGATTGCGTAGAGCTACGTCACACGTAGGCTCACTATTGGCCGACGCTGGTCATGTGTGTGATGCGTGTGATGTACAACACAGAAGCCCTGCGCTGTTACACTAGTTGAAATAAAGTCGTTATTTTTGTTTTTATGAGCACAAAAAGTATTCTCGTCGTTTGATAAACTTAAGATTGAGCCACTGTAGTCACTTGGACTATTTTAACGATGTCTTTAATAACTTTTCGGGGCCTGCAAGTTCAATCCCTGAAGAAGCCTATGGAGGAGTGATCCAGCTCTCAGATTTAATCAAAAATATCTTAATTCGTGTTCCGAAGATGGAAGAAGGTCTTACGGGGTTGGAACAACATGAGGGTGAGTAAATACTGACAGAATTTTCATTTTTGGGTGAACTAACCCTTTAAGCTCAGCCTATCACCTGAAACACAGGTGTGCGTGAGAGGGGCGTGATTTGCCTGTTCGTTATCTGTTGCATCAATGCCCAACCACATTTCAATGCTCTCGACATGCCAGCACTCTCTCTTGCCAATGAATCAGTACAGGTAGGCGTCAACACCTTCCACCATAAAGAGTCTCTCAAGTCAGTGTGGAATTACACTGGCTGTTGTCATGTGCATCGTTTCCCTTTCATGTGGATTTCAGCAGTATTGAACGTTTCCTGTATTTCTGGCCTCGTATGTAAGAAAATAATACAGATGAAACGGCATAAACACATTTAGTGAAACGGTCACATTTAGATTTTTGGGATAACATTTTCAGTGTAACTTTCCAAAGTTGAATTCAAACATTATTTTGAGAAAAGGCAAACACACCTTTGAAATGTTATTTACGCGAATTCCGCCTGTTAAACATATATTATCTAAATAAAATGAACGAAACAAATCTGATTACCCGAGTCTGTGTGATCTGATCGCAGTGGGTCCTTGTTTTGATTTTACTCCATTTAAGTTCTTAGCGACGGACGGTTCCAGCGGCGCCCTAACTTGCTTTAAAAAACTCTCTGCATCATGTTTACTGAACAAAAATAGTAACGATAGAAGAGCGATAACTATGCAAAGACTAAATGTACGAATATATCCGCGCATTCTACAGGGCACGGGCACTATTTTCACTTCAAAAGAGTACACTGAGTGTGTACTCGCCCCACTAATGACCACTAGCGATGTCCGTTTCGTGAACGAAACGAATCGTTCATTTGAGTCGGATCTTTGCCAAAAATCTGATTCACTGATTCATAGAACATAAAATATTTAGGAGTAGTCAAATATTAGAATAAATCGTTCTGGAAATATGTGCAAAAACGTTGTATGACAGTTTTAACAAAACTGTTTTTTTTATATATATCATTTTAAATATATAGCACTTTAAATAAATTACACTTTGTTAAAAACATGCTAAACGTAAATTTAGATTCTAAATGAATAGTTTTGAGCTAAATCATGGCTGCAACAAACAACTAAACTTGGATACATCAAATTATAATTAACAAACTTAGTAATAAAACTAATATACAGAAATATGTGCCTAAATATGACTAATAATGACGTAATTTCCTAAAGAACAACTATATCGGTTCTTTGAAATGAACTTCGAGAGAACCGATTCGCACAAATGAGTCAGGCTTCCTATCATTAACGACCACCACCATCCCCCACATACAAGTGGCGTGAGAAAGACCCCTACTACAACAAACCCTTCAAGACTGATTCCTTAATTTACTAGCAAAGTTATAAGTATTTTTATTATGAACTTCTATTTTAATTTCAACTGTATTTGTTCCACTATTATTGCTATTTTCTGTAGTTGAAGTTTACAGAATTATGTGACACTGATTTTAAATGATTATTAATAATAGCAATTGTTATAACATACTTTAGTTTTACAAGTAGGGTTTTTTTTATTATTTAATAACCAATAACTTCCTAATATAAATTCTTAGTACCGTACCTACTAGTAAAAATAAAAGCATGACTTGTGTAATAATGGCTAGTAACTACATTTGTAGTAGTACATTTAAAATATTTACTATTACGTATAGAGGAATAAATGTCAAACGTAACAATAGTACATGTAGGCTAAAATGTCACAACATCATGAATATTCAATATTCCCTAAGGGGAGCACAGAGGAATTTGTCTACCAGCAAAACAGGGTTTCTGTTCTGTATTTCAGTCAGATAAAAATACATTTTAATGGTCTATAAGCATTTCTCAATATAAGCATAAGCATGTCTTAGCAAACTATTAATCAGATTATTCCATAATTCCACATGATTTACCATAAGGCAATGTCTATTGAGAAATGGATTGTCAAGTTGAGTTAAGACACTGCTATTAGCTGTCAAGCAACTATGGTCTTCATTGCCTCTTGACTGAACCTGTGTGCCACGTATTGCATCACTCCTCATGGTGAGGTAAAAACCACAACACTTTGAATATCACCCTCATGCATGTCATGTCCATTTCACAAAAGAACTGAAAAGACATTTCACCACAAAAACAACCCAAATTGCAAAATTGCCCTAGAAATAAATCTGTTTAGTTGACGCCAAGAGTCTAAATCTTAAATTTTATTAAGAGATTTGTCCTATACTGCAATATATTTATATAACACCATTCATCATAAAGTAGGGGATGAATTTAACATCTTACAAATTTATTTGTCTTTTTGTCAAAAAATGTTATGTTTCTCATGGAATTAACAGAATTATATAAAGACAATCTAACACAAAAAAGCGCTGGTAGAACTAGCCGCACAAATGTGATGCAATCTGCCATGACAAGTTTCAAATAAAACGGCATGAACAAGAACAAATAAACAATGAATTCCTGCGTTTGATGGGTTTTTCGTAAAACTGTACTGAAGTACCAGCAGGTGCAACAAACAATTGAAAAAGGAAGTACTGTTTCGATCACAGTTATTCATAGAGGGCTTAATGCTCACCCCATAATGCATTGAAAGTATATTAAAGTTTCAATACGCAACTGCTGCAACTGTAATGTAAAAGCAAGTATGTTCACTACAACGTTCTAGTTGAATCAACATGTTTTAAGCCCCAGGGTTAATTCCCAGGACATAATGGGTGCTGTTGCAACAATTACAGACTGTGGTTTTAAAAAAAGGTTTACGAAACCATAGTGAAGAGAACATGAACGGGTGTCAATGTCCACATCCAAACAGACAACAACACTTATCTAAATTAATAATACCACCATGTTAATTAAACTGTCTAAATGTTATCAAATTCAAATTTGCTTACAAACTCTACAGTTTATCTCGAGCTGACCTACTAGGCAATGTAACAAATCAGGACAAGAATATCATGATGAAATCCTATGTTCCAGATCCTATAACTGTGGTAGTAGTGAGAGATGGCTTATATTGCTGGGTTAAGTCTGTGTCTCGTTAAGTCTTGACATACGTAAGCACGCTCCTGTGTCTGTTCGTTTAAAATGGATATATTAGGTGCAGGAGACTGGAAGTAATGTTCATACTCCACGAGTTCCTAGTGAGACTCTCCGTTGAGTGAGGAAACCTCCCCTCGCGGGGACGAGGATCTGGAGATCCCCTTCTCTGTGTTGTCTGAGTTGGATCCGCTCTGGCTATGGTGGTCTCCAGATGTCGCGCTGGAGGACGAGCTGGAGGAGGGCTTAGTTTTCTCCTTAAAGTCTGTTATGACAACCGTCAGATCTCCCACTGTCACTTCCAGATGCTGTGCGCTGCTCCGGTCCACATTTTTTAACCTGGGCCTGCAGGATAGAGAGCAATAAAGAACAAATCAGATTTGCTAGTCTTGACTTCACTTGAGCTGAATAATGACACCATTGCCTTCTGTAGAGCTGCTTTATTAGATGAACTGAATGTTTACAATTGATGAACTTTGCAACATTGACACCAATATTGAACTGAATCAACATTCTGACACTACTGTCTTCTGTAGAGCTTATGAATTTAGCTAAATTAACACTTATTTACCCGTCTATTTTCGTGAAGCTGTTTTAAAACAATCTGTATTGAACAAAGCACAATGTAAAGCCCAGCGGCCTTGGTTTTGCAAGCATTTTCTCATCCATAGGCAATTAAAAAAGACTTAGGGAGGCAATGAACCAAACTAATGAGCTAAGAGATTAATCAAGACATCAGAAACATTGATTTGAAGACTTACTTGTCATACATAAACATATATTTGAACAAAGCTCTGTACTTAACATTTTTCATAAGGAACTAAATGACATAATTAAAAAACCTCTGTCACTAAAGGGAGAAAAGTGTTCTATAATTCTCAGTACATAGTGGCAGGTAACATTTTATATTGAAATAGTTTCCAGATAGAGAACAACCATATACATTTTCCACAGTGTGAGGTAATTGCTACGTAAAATGCAAAATAAACAACTAGTTAATTTGTTTGGGGAGTAGGAACTACTTAGTAAATGTTTCACCTCATTTTCTTGTGGCTGTTCTTTTTCAGTGTCGGTGCTCTCTCATTCTTGTCCTTCTCCGTCTTTTCCTTTTTCTCTTTCTTAGGCTGTGTGGGTGAAGCAAACTGCTGTGTGACTTGCTGGGCTACCAGTTGGGGAACAGGACGAGGTTTCCTGTGAGGGAAAAAAATAGGAAAGTGTGAGAGGCGAGAAAGTGAGATTTCTCAAATCGGGATGACAAGCTCACTAGGGCCAAGTGAAAAGGACTATGTGGGGGAAAAAACAAGTTAAAACAAGCAAGTGTTGTAGCCCGTTTAAAAATCTTGCCTACACAGAGTAATCGAAGAAGAATGTGTTCTCAACAGTTGTAAAACAGACACAATTTCACTCATCGGTTTTCCTTTATACAGCAGGGAGACAAAAACCCTGGTAATTTAACCTTCGAATACAAGCTAATATATCCCTAATATACTAGCTTTCCATACCTAAACATAAATCTTTAAAAAAAAAAAAAAAAAAAACTTTTATAAAATTTTTAGATGCATGCAATATTATTAAATAAATATAAAATGGAACTAGATTGCAATAACACTAGATTGTGCTGAGAAAATTACATTTTAAATTATACAAATTAACATCTACTTTGGCATGAATGATAGACTAAGAAAAACTAAACCACACTGAAGAGAGAAAAAAATATGAACAATTTAAAACACCAGCTCTAGATTGAACCAATGGATGTAAATGACCAATTGACCACTGCTAGAACAGCCCTTGTTCTACTGAGGTCTGTTTGTAGGATACTGTCTTGTCTTATTTTAACGGATTAGTTGTTGCACCCCTAATTAACGACCTGACGGCTGTGGCAATTACAGATTATATCTGGACCTACGAGCTGAACTACCCATACTGATTGCATTGATCCTGGGCCCAAGGCAAGTGAAAGCGGCCATTATTAGTTGTTGTTACCTCGCTGCATGTCAAGACCTGGCTGCTTGCTGTGGACTCATAACACCCGTCACACTCAGCACTGTTAGACATGCCATTCAGAGCAAATCAATTGATCACTTTGTGATGCATTTCCTCCGTGCCAAACAAGAGTAAATCGCCCTTAACATTGCTGATCCTGCTTATTTCTGAATGTTTGTTATGAGCGAGTGAGAGATTGTGAAATTAGTCAGTCACTCTTCTTCTCACGCAAACATGTTGCAACTAAGCTTTTAAATAATATAAGCTATTTGGTCAATACTGGGTTTATTTTTGCAATAATGACTCACTGACTTTATATTATCCTGCTTATTACATGGCTACTTTTTAAATAAATAAAATGGACATAATAAAATAACTTGGTCAAAGGCCCCATTTACACTTGGTATTAAAGGGTAAGTTCACCTAAAAATAATAATTATCCCATAATTTACTCACCCTCAAGCCATCCTAGGTGTATATGACTCTTCCACAATGGGAGTTCTATTAAAAAACCTGGCTCTTCTAAACTTTATAATGGGAGTGAATAGTACCTTAGATTTGAAAGCGCATCCATCCATGATAAAAGTAATCCACACGACTCCAGAGTGTTAAGAAAAGCCTTCTAAAGCGAAGCGGTGTGTTTTTGTAAGAAAAAATATCCATATTCATAACTTTATAAATCAGGGTGCACATAACTTTTTTTGGTCTGGTTCTCAAGAGAGCACCTGGATATGCTGCTTGGTACTCAGACTTTACGTGGCACACTTATCCTACAAGCTGTCGTCATCACTTTCCTCCTGACTGCTCTCCTACCTTGTTCGAGAGAAAGGAAGTTAGTGAGATGTTTTTTTATTCGAATAACATTGATGACACATACAACAGCAGACTGCTGTCACTTTAAGACCGAATGTACGGACCAAATATACAGAGACACATCCGGTTTCTTTCTCAACAGTTTACTTACGACATAAGACGGGTATTTTGACAATCTTGTGTGTATGTGTCCGTTTAAGCGCAATTAAAGAAAGAGGAATCAATTCGGTGTTAGAGCACTATCTGAAACGCACCTTTCGCTCTCTCTTTCTGTGCGGGCATTTGGGTTTTTGCGGCTGTACGCGAATCCCGATTTGCACTTCTTCTTCTGCATTTAAAATTGTTTGAATGTGTAAATTGGCAAGATACCCAGGGGGCAAAGGAGGTTTAGCAGACATGGGCTGCTGTAAAAGGTTGTCATATAAAAATGAAATCTATGATGTCTGAGGATCACAACCTGGGTGGACCACCCGGTCAACAAGCTGCTGGAAACTTGTGATTAGGGTCAAAACAATGCTACCTCAAATTCTGCTCCCCGGAATCACCCAATAGTCCAGTCATTTTATGAAAAAAGGTTCAACAAATTGCAACTGAAGCAAACTCAACTGATTTTGTATCCTCAATATGTCCTGAGTAAGGAAAAAAAAGCCCTGAAGAATCCCATTAGGGGAAAGTTTCGAAAAAGACCCAAATATAGTCTATTCATTCGCCTATTCATTATTTTTCTAACGTGAATAGGATAAAAATTTTAACCTTTAAATATCACCATGAAAATTACTGAGTTGATTACTTACATCAAGACGAACAAAAAATGTATTACAAGTTTTTTGAAATTGTTTGTTAACATGGACAAACGGTGCATAATCTAATTACATATCTGCTAATTTGCATAAATACCACAACAAATCTAAACATTGGGTATAGCAGGTGAAAATGTCTTGTTGAATCTTGTTGACATATAACAGTAAAAGATGTTAAGGCCTGAATGGAACATATTTAGGCTACCCATGAACATTAATGCATAGAGGCAGGAAGAATTACTTTAGAAACCAGCCTTTATTAATTATTATTAGATGGGGTTTGGGGCTGGGTCAGTGGGACTGTTTCTGGGGGATAAATCTGAGGGAAGAACAGGAGACATGGACAAGGACTCGGAGAATGCAGAAGACAAAAGATAGGTAAAATAAAAAGTGTCTGGATCAAAAAATCTAGTTACGTACACAATGCACTCAATGCCCAAACCCTATCTCTGCAATAATAATTAATAAAGGCTGGTTTCTAAAGTACTTCTTCCTGCCTCTATGTATTAATGTTCATGGGTAGCCTAAATGTGTTCCATTCAGGCCTTAACATCTTTTACTGTTATATGTCAACAAGATTCAACATATATGACATTTAAGACATTTTCACCTGCTATACCCAATGTTTAGATTTGTTGTGGTATTTATGCAAATTAGCACATATGTAATTAGATTATGCACCGTTTGTCAATGTTAACAAACAATTTCAAAAAACTTAAATTTTTTGTTTGTCTTGATGTAAGTAATCAACTCAGTAATTTTCATGGTGATATTTAAAGGTTAACATTTTTATCCTATTCACGTGAGAAAAATAATGAATAGGCGAATGAATAGACTATATTTGGGTCTTTTTCGAAACTTTCCCCTAATGGGATTCTTCAGGGCTTTTTTTTCCCCTTACTCAGGACATATTGAGGATACAAAATCAGTTGAGTTTGCTTCAGTTGCAATTTGTTGAACCTTTTTTCATAAAATGACTGGACTATTGGGTGATTCCGGGGAGCAGAATTTGAGGTAGCATTGTTTTGACCCTAATCACAAGTTTCCAGCAGCTTGTTGACCGGGTGGTCCACCCAGGTTGTGATCCTCAGACATCCCAGATTTCATTTTTATATGACAACCTTTTACAGCAGCCCATGTCCGATTTCCTAAAAAACAGGTGTTTTGCCCCCTGGGTAAGACAAAACACGTTCAATCATCACTCTATGATGGTTAAACTTAGCAGTTAATCCGCGCATCACATGCGTGCCAAACCGTGGGCCCTGGTCCGTACGGATCAACTGTGATTTGTTGCAACACTAATAATTAATAAACACACTTATCATCATGATTGCTATCTTACCAGAGATGGAGAAAAATCCTACTCCAGTAAGTAAACGTGTCCCTTTCCCCAAAAATGTTGGACCTCAAAAGCGCTTCCCTCCACATTTTTATAGATTATTTTTACTACGCATTTGCGCACCAGTCATGTGCACCCCTGTTTATAAACTATAATCACTGGCTTCCGGTAACGGCCTAATTCCACTTCCGCAAGTCTAGTTCCGGCGGAGGTGTGACCTAAGACCCGACACATGATGCATTTAAGAGCGCAGAAGTGCAGAGGATAGAGCAAAACAAAACACCGGTCACGAATTAGAAGCCTAAAGCAAGAATCGTTTTAAGAGAAATGTCAAAAGATTTCGATATAAGAAAAGATGTGATTGAGTTTGTTTCCCAGCCCTATTAGTTTGAACCGCGAGAGGCGTCGACTCTCACCTAAGCTTACGCTACTACTACGTCATACGTCGAATCAGAGGTCACTCTTCTGCCGGAACTCGACTTGCGTACGGCCGTTTCCAGAAGCCAGTGATTATAGTTTATAGTTGATTGACATTTCAGCACTTCAGCGCATACTTGCACATTCGTGTTAAGTGCATTTTTGAGAAACGTTTGTAACCCCACACACAGAAATCCATCTTATAGCTATGAGATCCATCAGGAAAAGCCACTTGTGTCATTACGCTGCATGTTCATGCAGGGCTTTCCTTTTTTGTGTGTAGAGCCCTGGAACAGTGGCCAAATCAGTCAGCAGGACACCAGGATTGTTCCTGACTGACCGTGGGGCTGAAGGCTGTGCTATGCCGAGTACGTCTTGGTCCAGTCGGATTCGAAAATAAATGCCGTCGGGTCAGACTCGGGTCTAATTTTATCAGGTCTGACTCAGGTTGGGTTTTTCGTTGAAAAAAAAAAAAATGTATGCATGTCGGTTTCGGGTATGAATTGATTTGGGTCAGGTACAGAAATCCAGCACATCCCATAGACTTTCAGTGGATTTAAGGTCTGGACTCAGAGGTGCCAATTCATGTGTAATAAATATTCTTCATGCTCCCTCCCAACCAATCTTTCACAATTTGAGCCTGATGAATCTTGAATATGGAATATGGCCATGTGTCTTCTAAGGCTGGACCCGAATATTTGTTTGGTGGGTTGGTATTCGATTTGAAAATGTGACATTCGAATATTCGTTGTTGTTTTTTTGCACACCTGGCACCCGAAACGGTTCTCATTCGCATAAAATCTGGGCCCAATAAAATCATATAAAATCTGGTGAAATATAATACTTAACTTATAAATTTGTTATAGCTACTTAATAAATAGATATTTGCTGCTTCTTGGACTACTAAAAGTGTTCCTGCAACAGGAGTATTCTCTGGCTAGAGCGCAGAACAGCGGAGTTTATGGACAGAAGTGCCTGAGCTTGTATTTTGGGTTAAGCTGCCTTGCTTTGACATTGTGGAAAATAGAATAATACAAACAAAATGTATTAAAATGTATGTAGTATTAAAATGTATAAATGTATCTATTGGTGTGTTTTATATCACTAGTACAGTGTCCATTCTCGGAGCATATAAGCTCTGCTCGCGTGAGGCGCGCCGCTTCCCGCTCGCGCTGTTCTGTAGTTTATTAAAAGTTTATTAATACTGAACGTGTCGCGTCTCGCCTGTCTATCTATATTACACCAAATTTGACACTGCACTCCCTTGTGAAGTCGTTTGGATGAACTGTTCTCGAAATAATCATGCGCTGATGATGATCATGCGCATTTTACATGCGCTTCAAGAGGCACACACGCACATTTGCACACACACGCAAGGTCTCTGCTCTCTCCTCTCTGTCGTGCGTGCGCTACACGGTTTGGAGCTCGCGAGCTCTAGATTCCGGGAGATTTGAACTAATTTGCGGGCATCAGGGAGCCGCTATCAATATGCGGTAGAATTGGGATGTCTGAGACACATAGAGATTCCGAAGCTTAGAATATTCTATGTTCATTCCTACCGAAGCTTCGAAGTTCCTACCGAAGCTTCGAAGCTACCGAAGTGTCTTCCTACATGGTAGTTTAAGAAATGAAAAGCTACACACTCCATCAATTAGGGTTAGCATAACTGTTGCCAAACACATAACATGCTAGAAACATAATCACTGCAATAATCATCCAATCATAGACTCTTAAAGTAGCAGTGTGTAATTTTTAGGGGCATCTAGTGGTGAAATTTGCGAATTGCAAACAGCAAGTCACTCGCGGCCTATCCCTCGGTTTTCAAACTCGAATGAGAAGCTACGGTGGCCGACGTAAGACAAAAGATGTCAGCAGCAGAGAGTAGTAAGTCAAGCAATGAGGTTTCTTTAGCGCTGTTTGTTCGCTTTCGGCTACGGTAGACACATGACGTCACAATATGTCGACCTTCATAGAAGGGGATTCCCGCGCCTATGTAGATATAAATGTCTCATTCTAAGGTAATAAAAACATAACGGATCATTGAGTAAGGTCTTTATACACCACTGAAAACATAGTTATGGATCTTATATTGCATTTCTGTCAATAGATCCTAAGAAATATCACACATTGCACCTTTAAGCATTTGGTTATTTAAATCCAAACAGCGACTTTTATTTTTGGCTGAGCGTATATGCAATATTTAAAAATATTTTTTTTTTAAAAATGCTAACTGATATGGTACCAATATATTGTGTATTCTTGGCAAAACGTCACTGAAGGCTCTCACAATATAACTTGGCATACATTTAAGTCAGTTTCATCAGTAAATAAATAAATAGATTCATTTTAATTTTCTTATAATCATGTCAATGTCAGCTATTATGTAAACACAGTAACCAAATGTGTCTACAAAGATGTCTTTTCTTACAGAAGGGCACAAACAAAAAATGTTTTCCCACATTACTGTGTTAATTCAGAAGGACACAATGGCTATGTTCTCTCCTCTGAGCCAAGAGTCTCTCGGATGTGTTCATATCTGCATGTTTGTATTATGGTGTAATGACTGTACTGGGGAGGCTTGTGTACTCATGGGCTTGAGCGATGGGAGGGGACACCATGATTAATGCGCTACACTGTGTGAACATGCAGTCTCCATACTGCTCCTTCCTTCGCTCCACTGCCAAGCCCCGTTTGACAGATGGCCCTCTGCCTCCCACTGTCCCACCTCTCCACACTCCGTTTTCGGCTGTTCTTTCCAAGCATTTGCGTTTTCTTTTAGCTGCTTTTCAAAATCCCACACTGCAGTTCCACATTGCTTCTCCCTCGCTTTGGTATCCAGCTTTCTCTCCTTTCATCTCATAACTGTCAGAATCAAAATGAGGTCAACCCGTTTGAGACTGTATGGGCATGTGCTTTTGCAAAACATACGCAAAATTTCTCTAATAAATGATAACAGGCTATTGTAATTATTGAATAATGTGGATGTTTTATGTGGCTTTTGGTTTATTTGGCACTGGCATGCTGGGAATGCTTTCTCAGACTGCATTAGTTTCGGCTTTTTGGGCAAAGAGACGAGAACTCACAGTGCAGCACTCTGGGTTTCTGCACACATGCAATTAGAGAGGATTTCACATGCTGCTCAACTCCTTCAAATGGCACACTGTAGCATCTGACTAATATAATGCCTCCTGTCCTATATACATATACAAATAAATATAGCAAAATATACTGCAAAATACGAGGGTTAGATTCATGCTTTCCTCAGTAATTATTCGCATTGGAAATTCTGTTTGTCACCACCTCACCGACACTGACATGAAGGATGATTGGTCGGTCCAGTTCTCTAAGCGATACCCCATAGAGAACACAGGTTATGTCAACAAATTATAATCGACTGCCTTAAATTTGTTGTGACAGCATAAATGTACATTGTCAAGTCAAAAGAGCCCCAATGTGAAACAACATAATACAGCGTTCTTTTGCTCAAGCTGTCATCGCGAGAGGTTGAAAAAAAAAAAAAAAAAAAAACGCTTGGTCTAGAGGGGACATTCTCTCTATTTGTGGTAATTGAATGGTATAATACTGCAGAGTAAATACTTTTGCTGGGGGGCAAAGAGTGTCGGTACACTGAAATTAGAGGTTTGCCGGCAGGTTCTGTGGGTCAATGGGGGAATGGCTTGAAATGCTCAACAAGAAGCTCTGCAGCTTCATCAATTAACTGTCAGTCTGTCAGCACAAGGTAACAACTAGGTAAACAAACCACTCGTCGAACAAGAGCAAATATAGCCAGTGTCGAAGCAACATTTTAAAAAAAACATTCACTCAGGCTTGTATTGCATGATTTTAAAGAGCTAAATCACCTTAAAATAAAACTTCTGTCATAATGTTTTCACCCTCAGGTTATTCTAAACCTGTATGACTTTCTTACAATGTGTGGAAAACAAAAGATATTTTGAAGACGGTTCCACCTGTTTTTGTCCTTTTATAATGAAAGTTAATGGGATCCAAAACAACACAGAACCCCACTGACTTTCACTGATTAGACGGGGGGGATAAAAGGACGTATACATTTTTCATAATATCTTGCTGAAAAACATGTTTTCTGACCCAATGAAATATCTGATAAGATGGCCAACAAACATGCTCTAAATTAACCCTTGTATCATTCACCACACATCAGTCAGGCTCAGCTAAATCGTGGCCTTATAAAACATTCATCTGCTATCCGCTGCACACAACCGCAATTTATACAAACACCCTGTTGTCATTCACATTTGACGGTTGCTTGGAAAGATAATGAAGCAAAAAGCAGCAATCAGAATCAATGCATGTTCTTTGCGTTTACGTATACAATTGCTTTCCAAATGCAGCATAACAGCAGATTTATTGGAGAAAAGTGAACACGTGGTGTGTCAAGAAGCTCTCCATTCTTCGTAAATGAATGGCCCGCGAGTATCACACAATCAAGAGGACATCATCATTAAAACCCATCATTTGTGGCCATCTCCGAGGCATTATAACAGGGCAGATGTGCAATCATGGGTTTATTTATGGGTATGAGTGTTTGTGTGTGTGTGCGCATCCTGATGTGATGATGCCTCCTCTGATGACAGCATTCTTGATTAAGCCGTTGAATGCAAATGAGTTCAGGCCGTCTGGACGCCAGCTGCTGCGGTGGCCTGGACGAGTGACAGCACCCCACCCCCACATAAAAATCCTCAGCCCTCCTACACGCACTTTTGCAGTGAAAATTAACATTTGTTGGCTTCAAATAATTGCTGTAATACTTTAATTCAGCAGTGGTAATGGGATCTGAAACTTGAAAGATAATTAAAGCTTTATAAACAAGCTCCCTAAAGAAAGATGATCATTATCTGGTGCTGTTGTTGAGAGCTGAGGTCTGTCATCATCATCATCATCATCATCATCATCTGCTTTTAGTGTGCGTTTATGTTCCGAAAAGCAGATGAGGAATGCTTTACTTCCTGACCTGATCTCATCTTAATGACATAAGGGAAATAACTGACTGTCGACTCAGTCGCTAGCTGTTCCAAAACAGGATTTTTATGACGGATGAGATGAAGGTGAGAAAATACGAGGCCATTAAATGTCTTCTTTGATGAGGTCATTAGCGCTCTCTCCTGGATCTCTGCCACAGGATAGATGCTATCTGTGAGGCCAATAAAAGCAGAGCATCGGCTCATACCGACTGTAGATTCTCAGAAAAAAACACGTAGGCCTATTGCGTACGGTTGGACCCCTCATCCTCTGCAACTAATTCAAATCTCTGATTTTATTTTACTTTGTACTCTTGTTTTCCTTCATATAGCGTGACTGTAATATCGTCTTAAGGTGCGATCACATTTAGGGCTGTAACAACATTTCGACGTGATCGATTACGTAAATTAGTTGATATGCGTGGATTACTCGCACTGTTTATGTTCCCAAATGATGGCGGCTCCCGGGCATGCAGATTATTAAAAAAATAGAGCCCGATCTAAAGTGTGGAAATGTTTTAGACATTTCAAACCAAGGCAGCACAAAAAAAACCTTCCGGCACTCTCATCTCAAAACGACAAGGCGGCAGCATGAGTATTTGGACTATTACAGTTAAATTTTACACAGCGCTAGAATACGGTTGTCAGTCTCCTATTTTGTGCTTAATGCAGCATTGTACGTTTTACGAGCTGCCATGGCTGCAACATGTTACAAAGCATACAACGCTGTTGTTGGTTATTTAAACTCGTGCCTCAGTTTGACTCATTTATTTAATTACGCGCTGTTGATCATGGTAAAACTTCACGGTTTTATGGACACCGCCATTGTTTGACACTGTCGCTTTGGATAGTTAGAATGCAGTTGTGACTTCAGCTGTTTGATCATACAGCTGAATGAACAAATTCAAGCAGCTACTTTAATCTCCTGAATGAACAAAACATTTTAGGAATCACACTTGTAAGCAGTTGCTGCTGTAAATCCCCCAAAGTGACTGTGAACGCAGCCATAGGAAACACCAGTAATTAAATCAACTAAAAGATTAATCAACTACTCAGAAAAAAATCAATAGATTAACCAGGAGTGAAAAAAAAAAAGAACCGTTAGATGATTGAAAAAAAATATTGTTTGTTCTAGCCCTAGACACTTTAGCAAAATTTCAGTGAATATGTCAGAGCTGAAAGCAATAATCAGCAGCACCAATGCATTTTCGGTGACATTTCATGGGCAAAATGGTCTATTGTCTATCGCCAATAGCGTAGATAAAGCATATAGCATATAAAGCATAGCTCACACAGAAGTCACTTTCAAAGCAGGCAGCTTTCTGTTGGTCAATGCGGCAAATTCACATTACCAACTTGAACCAGTTGCGAAAATGAACAAAAGTAAATTAGACCGCATATTTAAGAACAGTATTTCCCAAGCATTAATTCTTTGAAAGTTAATTGCTTGTCCTGCTGAATTTGTTCCTCTTCATTAAAAATGCTCTATTACACATTGTAATAGGCGGTCTCTTTTCATCCTTCCAAATCACTAACATGGTTTCAACTGGTCTTTACCAAACACATTACATCAAGATGCTTGGAAACACTGAATGATACAAGTATTTATCTTCCAATTTACGACATGAGTAGATGCTAACTGTATTGTGCATCTCAAAGTTGTTTGAACTGCCAAAAGAAAATCTTTGCTTATAGGTTGTGTCATAACTTGCTAATGTACTTGTCTAGAATTACCAATTAACTGAAATACACCCCAAATACTTCTGAAATAGCCTAAATTGATAAAGATTTTTAAATGATGTTTTACCAACAAAGCTGTTTAGTAATGCGACACTGATTGCTCACATTTGTTCCTGAGGTTATATAAACATTGTATTAACTGTGTAATTATTAATACACACACACACGGCTAATGGCTGAGTCTCAAAACATAGTGAGCTGGCTATCAGGACTGCAATTCTGGCTATCGAATTAAGTCCAAATATTATGTCCAGTTAGGCAGCTCACTAGATTTGAGAATTGTTAGCATTCAGATATCGTGTGGCACTCACCGCGTTGACGTTCCCTTCCTGACATCGCACATCATGCATTTGAACGCTTCGGCGCTGTTCTTGAATGTACACACGCTGCAGTCCCAGTAGCCGTCGTCAGAGGAGGGCTTCGCTTGCCGTTTCGGCCTTCAAAAAGCAAGACAAACAGAAAGAACATCACATCTCGGACTGTAGAAAGCTCCGTAACACATATGTGATTTTATCCATGCAAAAAGTCAGCCGGAGGCCTGCGCAAGCGACGCTTTCTTTAATGAAATGACACTTTAGGTTGATAAAACAGCCAGTCCGCCATGGTGGCCACTCTGTTGCGTCTTTCTCATTCACGCGCGCAGCCTAATGGTCTGTTTCGAGTCCTGAGATGGCCTCGAGTGTCTTGAAGCCACGGCTGTGGGAGTTTCTTTCTGTTTGTTTTTACCTCGTCGGACTCCTCTTGTCTCCCATGCTGCAGAAACTTTGTGCGAAGCGTGCAGGCACAGCCGCCTCTCGCGCTCTGTCCTCTCTCTCTCGCGCGGCTCCCAGCTGTCGTAGAAAAAACTCCAGCGCAGCGGTGGTCACGTGACTATGCTCGACCAATCCTGCGTCGATTTATTTTCTCAAAAGTAGGTTCGTGGGTTTTACTGCACCCCTTTTAAATTAAAGTCATTCTTTCTTGGCACTTCCCACGAACAGGGTCCAGAACAGTGCCTAAACTCGAAAAAGTCAAGTGTTTTTCTGTTTCAGCAAATGGTCGGTGAAAACTTTTTAAATGAGCCATTTTGTTTTTCTATTGTTTTCCAATAATGTTACCAAAATATGGGTCTAAATGCAGCTTAAAACCTTGATTTGTGTTTAGCTATTTTCTAACAACAAACATCAAATGTAAATAGACTGTTTATAAAACAAATAAAATCTAAACAAACAAAGAATAAAAAAACATTAAGATGGTTGCAATTTCAGCCTAAATTAGGCTATAAGGACTAGCAAGTTTGGAGCCAATTGTTTTCACATTTTTCCATTCCCAAAAGAATATTAACATGATTTTTTTTCCCTTACAATAACTTCGATAACTGGGTTGATTGGTTGAACTTGAAAATGACAAATGTACTTAGTAGTTTTTAATAAAATGAACAATGTCAGTTCAATCGTTTATTTAAATTATGATTTGTTGTACGATTTTAATCTTTAGACGCATTAAATTCCACTTTTGTATATTCATGAAATGTGTGGAAATTTCACAAACTTACATCTGCTAATGATATGAAGTAATATCATGCAATTAATGTAAAGTATACTGCTATTTTTGATGTTTGATGTCTTTTTTTACTGAGAATGCAGACACTTATTTTAAACCTTGATAATAATATGAAATACTACTGTCAAACAACTGGTTATCAAGACCAGTGTGTTTGAATTATATCAGTGGGTGAATAAAACGCATTCAAAAGCTTTCAAATGACAGCTGAGAGCAGACAAAGTTATTTTAAAACGATTTATTTTCCATGCTTCCTGGAACAAAAATAATAATGTACATGTGAAATGCACAAAGCTAAACTATATTTACAAGATAAAAAAAACAATACTATATACCAAATATTTAGAGGTGTAATTATCTGAATGAGGAGCATAAAATCACAACATCTCAGATCAAGATAAGCAGAAGTTTTCTCTGCCTTTCATGACAACATATAGTTTGACAAAATTAGAAATTTAGATCAATATGTGACTTAAAAGCAGTTGAGAAGAGGCAGTCTGTTCTGAGCACATACAAGTATGAATCAGTCACTGAGCTCCTCCTCATCACTGAAGTAGGTGCTCTTTTTGATCCTGGGCTTGTGGGTGTCGTCTGATGTAGATGCTTGAGACGCATCCTCTGTGACCTGCTTCTTTCTCTTCTCCTCCTCCTCAACGTGTGCTTGCTGATGATGACAGGCAAAAAGTTATATTTTTTTTTAGCCTGTTTTTACTGGGAATATTAATGTATGATGACTGAACCGTAGTGTATATAATATTCACTAGGGGTGGCACGGTTCACAAAACCCACGGTTCGGTTCGTATCACGGTTTTAGGTTCTTGTTATTTTTTCTTTTAATCTTTAACACTCCAGAAATGTACTTTAGCATATGATATAGGCTATAGCTTAATTATCCACAATTCAGGATACAGTATTAAAAAAAAATGTATATCATGTAATCATGCACAAACTGAATTTGACTTGACTTTAAGCACACTATTGAGACCATCTCTGAGGAAAGCTAAGTGACATTTTGATACAGCAAGAGAGAAGACATTGATTAAATGCTTTTGTTTATTTGGCAAAAAAGGAGAATGTGTATTGCTATATCTACAGGGACTTATGTGCATTTTTAGCACACAAAGATTAAAATTAACTTGCATTTATCAAACTGTCAACTTCAGTGTAGGTCTTACAAAATGTTTATCTTTTAAAAGAAAAAGAGAGGAACTCTTAAAGCACTATCTTTTAAATAAGTCAAAATATGTTACACATAATTGCCTATAATGAGGCTTTAACAATAGCAAAGGCATAACCATAAAGTGAAACATAAGTTCAACCTCAACACAAACAGTATCAACAATGCTTCTATTCCCTGAGAGTGAGGATACATTTTTTTCCACTTGAAATTAAAGTGCAGTATTTGGAAACATATGACTGGAGTTCTTATCTAAACTTGGTGTCACTGTATATTTTTAAATATCATAGGTAACATGAAATCCAAAATGTTCCCACACGGACTTATACGACGCTGGCACATCCTCCAACACCGGTTAGCCTTACTTATATCTCCCACTTGCCATTTCTATTCGTGACGAGACCTGCAGCACTCCATACTCCACTTTTACTGTCTATATACTTGTTCGACTAGAACCGGCGCTGCACAGACCGATCGGTTTATGACATCAAAGTACCGCGAGAGTGATTGAAAAGCATACGGAGCCGTTGCTCTCGCGGTACTTTGATGTTATTCATCGATCGGTCTGTGCAGCGCCGGTTCAAGTCGAACAAGCCTCATATGCATATCCATTGTCATGTCCACACATCTCTTATTTCGCGCGAAAAGTAAACACACTGTCTGAGGTCACGGGCACGAGGTTACATTGGCATGCGTTGAACCGTGCGACGCACACACGCACCGAACCGAGACAAGCGAACCGAACGGATGTTCGGATGTTTTTTCATGTACCGTACCAACCCTAATATTCACTGACCTGGAAAGCAATTGCCTGACTTAAACTGTCCAATGCTGGATCCTCTCCTTCTTCCTCACTGTCCTCTGGTTCTCTAAAAGGACAAAAACAACATATTTATTTTCAATGAATTACATATAAAGGATTAATTGCATTAAATACATACTATGTACTAGTTTAAATGATTAATTCTATTAGAAAGTACTTACACCTCCTCAGGCTGTTGAACCTTTTTCTTCTTTTTCTTTTCTTTTTTAGGTGGAGGTTCTCTCTCTCCAAGTAAATTTTTGGGACAGGCGTAACTCAAGTGTCCTTCTTCCTAGCAGAGACAAATGACATGACAAAACAGTGTAAGAATCTCAAAAACTTTTCTCCATCCATAAAGTTTAAATTGTACAAGACTTCACAAAACACGCATTAGTAAATATGTGATATTGTTCATATAGGAAGTTTTATCCTATCAATCTATGATAAATACAACACAACCAACACGTCAGCAATATCAATGGATCAGAAAACTTACCCCACATTCATAACACTTGGATTTGTCTGTGTAGTTTCTCTTTCTGATGAATTCTGTCGCTCTCCCATTGTCAATGGCAATGCTGGCCTTCACCGTTCTCCCAAACAACTGAAAGAGCAATCAAGCACTTTGGCTCCATGTGTGCTTTTTTAATCAGACACTTACTAAGTCTTAATGTAATGTTAAAACAGCATACCTGTTTGTTGTTTAGCGAGCGGGCACAATTATGAGCAGTCTCTCTGTCTAGGAACAGCACAAACGCCACTCCCTTACTCATCCGTGTCTGCTTATCTTTGACAACAGTCACCCTTCAGAAAATGACATTGTGACTATGATCAAGATATACTTTGATAGAACGATATGAGTATAACAATCTATTCATTGCAGACCAAAGGAAACTTACTTGACAACCTTGCCATATTTCGAGCATAGCTGTGGGGAAATAGCAGAAAATAAGTAAACAATATTTATAAATTAAATGCAAAAAATTTGTAGTAAAATAATGTAATATAGGGGGAGTAGATATCCCTTATTCTAAGAAACTTAATCATATATTTAAAGCAGAACTCGGCTACTTCCAGTCTTCTTCGCTGATTTTCACGTTTGTTGTCGCATGTTTACCCCACGAGCTCCCCCTACAGCTGTGGGCCGTATATTTCACAACACTATCGTAAAAAAAAACACACTTGCAGCACCCTTCTCCCCGTTCAACCGCTGCTCATGTGCATTTGTTATTATCGGAGCCGGCCAACTTTACTTGCGGAGCTATGTCTACCGAGGTGGGAAATACATCATACACATTATCATAGATCATTGACATGTACATTTTGTATTCTGTTATCAACTAGTAAAGCAGTTCGTGTTTCTCGCTCGTTCTCGTTCTCGTCTCGCTTCTCACGAGACTTCCTATTTTCATTTTGCCGGGACGGTAGTCCCCATGTTGCAAGGTTGGTTTTCCGCCTGGGAACGCTGGGGGGAGCTGGGAAAGTCACCAATATCACCAGAACAGGTTGTTTAACCATCCAAATGATTTCTAGACAGCTTTATTAATTTAAAAAAGTTACCAAGTTCTGCTTTAATCAAATATTTAGAGAGTGCCCAACATAAACAGTGAAGTGTGTCAGATGCGTCAAGGTAAGATATGTCATTTGCTCAACTAATACTAGTGATAGTGAGCTTTGCATCCGAGTGCAGGAAATGACTGGTCTTGTTGAAAAACATGAAGCAGGATTTCTTCTTTAGACGGAGCACTGATAAGAACCCCAAGAACATGATAATGGATTTCCCACAACATGATTTGTTAAAGAAGCTTTGACAACTCAATGAGGGAACAACATTTTGTATGTTCCTATGCCTTAGATTGTTATGCAAATTGAACAGGTATTCCACAAATGACTCAGCTTTCCCTATGACATGAGACAGCTTATCCCTAAGTCCTATTTCAATGTCCCTATTTGATATAGATGCTGTATTCTGATTTCAAATGAAATATAATTATGTATATTAGTTTTATTTTTCATTCTCAAATGTCTTACCCCACTCTCCCCTATATAATAAATGTGTACAACTATTGTCAACATAACTGTAACATGCAACTTACCTTGTGCAAATCGTTGTTTGTCAAGGAGAATGGGATGTTCGAGACATAAACAGTGCTTTTGCTGGGCGCTAAACCACCACTCATCTTTATCTCTGATATCTGAAAAGGAACAAATAACATTTATCACAACATGTATTCACATAAAGCAAAATATGGTACTAAAGGAGCTTACGGGCAATTTCATAAAACACATTTAAGACTTACTTAACCACGAAAATATTACTTAAAGCATGTTTTCGAAAATGAAAATAACTGCGTTTGTCATATCTAACTTGTCTAAAATGTAGATGTTTAACCAGCGTGTAAATCCGATTCAAAATATCAGCAGCTCAGCGTGACCCGGAAGTTAAAAAGGACGCTGCTGTCACAACATAACAGTCTCTCTCAGAAAACTAATTCACAAAATGTATTTCTACAAATATAAATCAACGGGACTCATTAAAAGACAATAAAATAAACATATATTCAACAATAGCATCAATTTTAATTTAGCAGTTATTTTATTAAGATTGTCAGTCATTATTTTGAAAAAAATATTTGGTCTGGACCCGGAAACGTGTTTTTGATTGTGGCTGTGGGGTTTTGTTTGTCAACGAGCTGTGTGTTTCGCCACGTTTTGTCTCGAAATCATTATTTCATAAAAGTTTTTTGCCTACGAAAGATTTAAAAAATGGTAAATTGACTGGAGATATGTCAAGCAAAGCACGTGAACGGTATGTAAACGCTTGTTTTGGGGTTATGCATGTGTTCTCAGTATGTACTGGTGAAAAACGGTATTGCAGAGTCTGATTTAAATGAGTTTATTATAAATAAGAGTTTGTTTGCTGAAGATACGTGCATGTGGATAAAAACACAAACGAATATAAATTGGAGTTGATTCCTCGTTGACTGTGAATTGTAGCACCAACAAACAGATCAACGCAGCAGAGCTGTAAAGATAGGTTCGGGTGAGCGCGTGCTTTCTGTGATCCAAACATAGGTTTCGATTACACTGTGCTTATTAGATCGATAAGTAAAAATGCTCAATGTTGAAATCAGATGATAATATAATAAAGTATTATAGGGTATTATGTCAATTAAATCATAAAAGGTTAGTTTAAGGTTTAGTTACTGATTGGTCAATACAGCATTTCAGCCCGATTAGCTTGTCATTGCGCATCTACATCATATCGTTATTTTCTGTTGCATAGCAACGTTCTCTTAAGTCAGGAACTGTATATTTTAGCAGAATAATGAGACTAAATTTGCTTACATTTAACCAGTAACAATTTGTGTTCAAAATCAAATAGCAACTGTTTTGCAAAAACAATAATGAACTCGGGGCCCTGCTGCAATGTAAAATACATTCATGAAAAAAGGGGTCGTGCGTAACAACAACGCCATCTAGCCTTTAATATTTTATTTTTAAACAGTTCACATTGTATTAGAAGTACAAAAAATTAGTATTTTCTACAATACAAAGCCTGCATGTTACGTGAATAAGTCAGTGTGAATAAATAGCTTGGCATGTTTTTGTTTCTATTTTCTGTTAGGCAAAACTCTATATTTATCAGTAGGGCAAGTGTACCTATTAAGCCCACCAAAATCTAAGTCTAGGGTTTTTTCATAGATATTGACATAGTTTATAAGAAAAATAATTTGTTAAAATGCAAGATTTTTCTCTCATTTAAAAATGTATTAATTAGTTGATGTACAATAGAATACAATTAATTAGAATATAAAATTAAGATAATTTAGGAATAAAGTCAGAAGTCTGGCATGGGCTTAATTGGTACTTTGGCATCATTTAAGCCTGCATGTGTTCCAAATAAGCCCACATCATCATTGATTCACAAAATATAAAAATTAATTGATTTTAAAGAAGTAAAACATCAATATATTTATTCAGCAGGTAAGTATTAAACATTTTTTTTTTGTTTGATTAGAGCCCTGGGTGGGATGGGTAGGTGTTAGTGGCCATGGTCTGGAGCCTTAAGTCGGCTTGACTGGAGTTGTAGCTGGAGTCAAGCTGAAAGTTTGACCGGGTGTATCTCGGGAGCCAGGCCAAGTTGGGGCTCCATACTCTGGGTTTAGAGTATGGAATACGCCGGGAGTCTGGAGCCTAAAGTCAGCTTGGCTCCTGAGTTATGTCTGGTCAAAGGTGGAAGTTTAACTGGGTGTATCTCGGAAAGAAGCTGAGTTGGGGCTCCATACTCTGGGTTTAGGGGGGCCTCCTAGTGGGCCTTAGCTCATATGCAGCCTTAGCTCGGCTTGACTCTGGAGCTATGCCCGATCAAAGTTCCACAGGAAGTGACCATATCTCGGGAAGAAAGCAGAGTTAGGGCTCAATACTCCCGGCATGGGGGGCCCACTGGTTGACCCCTCCATGCCCTGAGTCCGGAGCCTCAACTTGCCTTGTGTCCCGAGTTTTGCTTGGTCAAAGCTGGACAGGAAGTGGCGGTATCTCGGAGCCGGACGGTCCCAGGGGCTCAGGACTGTGGGGAATGTAGGGTCCCTCTGGGACTTCTCCATGCCCGGAATTTCAAGCCTTAACTCGGCTTGGCTTCCGAATTATGCCCGGTTATACATAAAGGACTTTATGAATGTGTGTAATTTGTCGGCCTATCTAAATATAGTTGTGTAGTAAGTAAGGTAAAGTTAAAAGGTTAGTAAGGTAAAAGCATAAAAAGAAATGTTATTATTAAACTTTCAGAAAATGTATCAAAGTTTGCAATTAGAGGGATTCCTCATTGAAGCACATAAGGTGGGCTTAAATGGTTCCACAGTGAGTAATGGTGAAAAAAGGCAATGTTTTCCTTTTAAAATGCAAGATATTACAAATACATGCATGGAGCTTAAATATACTGTGGACTAAGTATCATAGTAATGTTCATTGTGCCCACATTAAGAAATGTTAAGTTTTTTTCATTCATGTTTAGCTTGGCTATAGTTTGCATGCGTTTTGTGGCACTGTAGCATTTAAGCCCATCTTAAAATAAAGTTAATTTATGAAAATAATCTTCTCTACAAAACAATTTATGATGTATTTATTTGTAAATTTATGTAAAATGAATCACAAAACATGTATTGTTTGCAGTTCACATCACATGCTTAATTCTTTGGCAGTCTAGCCTTTCTGTAAGGCTAATGGTTTGACTTAGAGATTAGCTTTGAACGCAAGATAATAAAACTCATCTTTCCATTTAAAGCAAAATGATATAAAATGATAAAGTACTATTTGTTCATACACAAAAAACTATATTTTTATGTCTTATTTGACACATCTATGTAGTTACCAAAGAAATGGCTGAAAATTGCAGAAATGTGTTGATTTCTGAAGGGTCCCGAAACACCAAAGTTTTGGGGTGACTTTGTGTGAGGTCCCCGGATACAGCACGCACATGGACGGGGCTAACTTAACATTGCCAAATGTGATTGGTATGCAATAAAAAATGCCAGTGAAGTAACAAATCACTAGATTGGTTAAAATAATGAACGGGAACGGCATAAAATATTATTTCTCTTTTTTAAATTTGACTTCAGAGTTGAAAGTTGGTACACTCACCCTAATACTTAATGGTTACATTCACATTTATTCATTTAGCAGACGCTTTTATCCAAAGTGACTTACAAATGAGAACAATAGAAGCAGTTAAACTAACAATAGGACAACAATATGCAAATGCAATGACCCTTCCCCGTTTAATCCCCGCTCTGGTTGAGTTGGCCAGGTCTTTCCACCAGCATGGAACAGACCAGAAAAGTGGTTATTATGGGCTATAAATATTATCTGCCCTAGGTATTGGTACATTCATATTTCTGTCTCATTTGTTACTAGATAAACGTCATACAACTGAAGACATCGATTTTCCATTCAGAAACTAAAAGTAAGTTATTTAGAGGAATATGTTTTTTAAAGTTTGATTAAAATATAATACAAATATTATTTAATATGATTACATTAATAAATATAAAATATTTTAGTCAATATTATGCAGTCTTTAAAGTTATTTATTGGTTTTCTGGTTGTCATAAAGGCCTGTTCTTTTGTTTTTCTAAATGTAATAGTTTAAAATAATTTAACTTTGATGTAATAACATTTTTAGATAACTCATGTGTAAGTTCCATATTGTCACAGTGGTTTAAATAATGTTAATATTTCATCTGTGTCTGTTTTTATGTACCTCAGTGACTTTTAGGAGAGATCGAAATATTAGAGATATTTACGAGGACCGGTTTCCTCCAGACAGAGCGGTAAATACTTATTTGTCATAATTGTCTTGGCCATGATCAGACATTTGGTTTATGCTGTGAAAGAAACAGCCTTGCTTGAGCTCTTTTGACGTTCCAGGGTCCATTTCCAAGAGGATCTCAAGGAGATAGGAGACCTCCCTTTGGGCGGCCGGACGAGGACTATGGCCGTGGTGGTTTTGAATACGATGGCTCTCGGTTTTACCCAAACGGTGCCCCTCGCAACTACCATGGAGATGATCAGAGAGGTTACCATGGAGACAGCCATCACTCATTTTCAAATGATCACAGGGGTGGGCCACCTGGTCGAAGGGTAAGCATCAAAGATCAGGTATGGATTCATTTTTTTAATTGATTCTTTTACTTTCTTTAACACCGTGTTAGTGTCTTTTGTGTTGTTTGTATTATAGGAATATTAATATTATTGCTATTTGATTGTCCTGAGATTACTCTTTGTAATGTTATCAGTCAGTTCAATAAAACGAAAAATATATATACACTCAACACTTTACAATTGTGTGTCTTGCATTTTCATCATATCATTGTGTTTTGCATTCCAGCAGGAAGACTTCCCGTACTACAGAGGGCCAAGAGAGGAACCTCATGGTGGTCGCCAAATGGACTTTAGGTATTTCACGAGTACAGCTTGCCACAAAGGAAAATATGTATTATATGATGGGCTTATTTTGAAAAACTAAGCCTTCTTTTATTTCATTTTACTCTTTGGAAATTGAGGAATACTCTCTCTTGCCATATGTTCAGATTAGAGTTTGCGAAAGTTAACCTCCAAATGTGGTTTGAGTGACCTTAAAAAACATTTTGAATCCTGTTAACACTCTTATTTACGGTTGACCACTTGTGGATCTTAATACGGAGTGTAAACGGGGTCAAGGGTAGGGATGTTCATTAAAACTAATTTCATTTCCCCAGCAGATGGCAGACCTGTTCCTCTTGGAAACAAGCTGTGTTCCCTCCAGCTTTTATGCCTTGTTTTTATACTTTGTTTCTTGGCTTCCCTTCTTCTCTCACTCAAAGTGAAACTTCTTAATACAGAGCATAAATCAAACTCTGAGTTGTCCTACATTCTCTGTTTGTTAGTTTTTTTGTTGGTTCAGCTCCCTTGGAAATACCCACAGACAGTCACCCAGCATCCCAGTGGTTTTCCGTATGTCTTAATCTGACTCTTTCCAGTAATTAATCACAACTGTTCACAGCAGGGATGGAGGGCAGCCAAATGAACCTCGTGTTGGTCCACCCCTTCTAAATGATGTCACCATTTCAAAGTTTTCTTAATTGGTCAAATTTATGTCAGAGTCTGTACAAGAATGCAGTATTTTTCTTAAAAGTAGAAACAAAATACACTTGCATATCGTGTAAATTTCCTCATAGACATTAGACAAACGAGGAAACTGGCTAAACTTTGAGCATGCTGAGAATGATAAAATAATATACATATATATATATATATATATATATATATATATATATATATACTGTATATATGTATGTAAATATATATAACGTATATTTATTCTATAAATAAATATACATGCAATTAAATATTTCCTTAATTTTAAACATGCACGGCACACACACAGGCACACACACATTTAATTTTGTGTATATTTAATTATAATATTTTTTTTTTTTTTTTTTAAATAATACCAAAAAGAATATTTGGTCAAAACCCAGTCTTTCCACTTGGTGGCGCTTTTGTGTTTAGTCAGTAAAGCATGCTTGTCTAAGCCTCTCTTCATATTAAAATCAAGTCAAGTCAAATATATTTATATAGCGCTTTTCACAATACAGATTGTATCAAAGCTGCTTCACAGTATCAATCAAAACAACTTAATGTTTGTTTATTACTGGAAAAAAGACATCCAAGTTTGGTAGAGCTGATCAATGGTATGATTGGTTAATTAATTTGAATATCCCCAACTGAGTAAGCCTAAGGCAACAGTGGCAAGGAACCGAAAAACTCCATCCAGTGACCTAATGGTGTCCTAACACCCCATCAGATGACCCAATGGAGAAAAAAAAACCTTGGGAGAACCCAGGCTCAGTCGGGGGCCAGTTCTCCTCTGGCGTTTATGAACTAGAGGCCGAATTTACAGTAACTGTAAGATAAAAAATTTATATGAATGCCTGGCTAAATAGATGCGTCTTCAGTCTAGTTTTAAACTGGGAGAGCGAGTCTGAGCAACGAACAATATCAGGAAGGCTATTCCAGAGCTTCGGAGCTAAATGTGAAAATGCTCTGCCTCCTTTGGTGGATCTGGATATCCTAGGAATGACCAGAAACCTCGAATCTAGTGATCTTAAAGAGCGCGATGGATTGTAAGGCGATAGAAGATCCGTTAAATAGACTGGAGCTAAACCATTTAGAGCTTTATAAGTCAAAAGCAATACCTTGTAATTAATACGGAACTTTATAGGTAACCAATGAAGTGATGATAAAATCGGTGTTATATGATCATATTTTCTTGATCTAGTAAGAACTCTAGCGGCTGCATTTTGGACTAACTGTAGCTTGTTTATTGAAGATGCAGGACAACCAGCTAATAAAGCATTACAGTAATCTAGTCTCGAGGTCATGAATGCATGAACTAACTTTTCTGCATCAGAGACTGATAGCATATTACGTAGCTTAGCAATGTTTCTAAGGTGGAAAAAGGCTGTTTTTGTAACATATGAAATATGCTTTTCAAAAGACAGGTTGCAGTCTAATGTAACACCCAGGTCTTTTACTGTAGCGGATAGAGTAAAAGGGCATCCTACTATGTTAAAGTCGTGCTGTGAAAGGTTTTGTGGATGGTTTTTAGAACCGATAAGTATTACCTCTGTCTTGTCTGGATTTAATAAAAGAAAATTATGCGTCATCCAATCTTTTATATCTTTAACACAATCTGTCAATTTGGATAATTTAGCGTATTCATCTGGCCGTGAGGAAATATATATTTGAGTGTCATCAGCATAACAATGGAAACTAATTCCATGTTTCCTTAGAATATTACCAAGTGGCAGCATATATATTGAGAATAATAAAGGGCCTAACACAGATCCCTGCGGCACTCCATAGTTTGCCGAAGTTATAATCGATTTTTCTCCATTTAAGTAGACGAAATGGTAGCGGTCAGATAAGTACGACCTGAACCAGCTTAATGCTTGTCCTTGAACACCAGTGTAATTTTGTAGTCGATCTAAGAGTATTGTGTGATCTATAGTATCGAACGCAGCACTAAGATCAAGTAAAACTAGTACTGAGATACAGCCTTGGTCCGAAGCTAAAAGTAAATCATTTGTGATTCTAACAAGCGCAGTTTCAGTGCTATGATGTGGCCTGAATCCAGACTGAAACTTTTCATAGATGTCGTTTTCTTGCAAGAAAGAGCCGAGTTGAGCGGACACAACTTTTTCTAATATTTTTGACATAAATGGAAGATTCGAAATGGGTCTGTAATTTGCTAGGTTATTTGGATCTAATTGTGGTTTCTTAATAAGAGGTTTTATAACTGCCAGCTTGAACGTTCTTGGAACATGACCTAAAGATAAAGATGAGTTAATAATATTGAGAAGAGGCTCTTCCACTACAGGTAACACTTCTTTCAGTAGTTCAGTTGGTATAGGATCTAATAAACATGTTGTTGTTTTAGATGAAGTGATAAGTTTATTTAACTCTTTTTGTTCTATGGTTGTAAAGCATTGTAATTGTTCTTGCGGGGTGATAATTGCGGCCGAATTATAAGGCGCGAGCAAAGATCGAACGTTTACGATTTTGATTCTGATGCTTTCAATTTTCTCGGTGAAGAAGTTCATGAAATCATTACTACTAAACTGTAACGAGGTATTTTGTTCAGACGACGTCTGTTTATTTGTTAGTTTAGCCACGGTATTAAATAAAAACCTTGGATTATTTCGGTTGTTTTCTATTAATTTGCTGAGGTGCTCAGCCCTGGCCGTTTTAAGTGCCTTTTTATAAAGTGACATACTGTCTTTCCACGCGATTCTAAAGACCTCTAAATTAGTTTTTTTCCATTTACGCTCTAAATTACGGATTTCTCTCTTTAAAACATACGTAGTATTATTGTACCATGGTGCTATACTTTTTTCTCTGACCTTTTTTAATCTAATGGGTGCAACAATATCCAATGTTCTAGAGAGAATGGTGCTCATAGTGCTAGTTAGTTCGTCTAATTCATCTGTTTGTTTGGGTTCAGACAGCAGCTGAGACAGATCAGATAAGCTATTTGAGAAATGATCTATGGTGGATGGACGAATTGTTCTACCTGGTCGATAACGTGGCGCAGCATGACATATTACAGCAGTGCGTAATATGCAAGTTACCAAGTAGTGGTCAGTGACATCATCACTTTGTGGAACAATATCTATATCGGTTGGATTGGTTCCATATGATATAATTAAATCGAGTGTATGATTAAGACGATGAGTTGGTCCGGTGACGTTTTGCTTGACCCCGAAGGAGTTTAATAAATCTGTAAACGCAGCCCCTAACGCATCATTTAAATTATCTACGTGTATGTTAAAATCTCCAACAATTAATGCTTTATCGACGTTGACCAAAAGATCTGATAGAAAGTCAGCAAACTCTTTTAGGAAATTGGCGTAAGGCCCTGGAGGTCTATATACGGTAGCCAATGCTAGAGATAATAGGGATTTTTTTCTTACATCTAAGAGCGTAACATTTAGCACAAGTACTTCAAACGAATTAAACCTATGACGAGTTTTCTTAGTAACATTCAGGATATCTCTGTAGATTGTTGCAACACCGCCGCCACGACCGATCAGACGGGGCTCATGCTTATAACAGTATCCTGGCGGAGTAGACTCATTTAGACCGAAATAATCATTTGGTTTAAGCCAGGTTTCAGTAAGGCACAGAACATCGAAATTATTATCTGTGACCATTTCATTTACAATAACCGCCTTAGGTGTGAGCGATCTAATGTTTAGAAGACCTAGCTTTAGAAATTGTTTTTGTTCACTAATAGCGAGATTTTTTGTTTTAATAACAATTAGATTTTTTCTAGATCCTGCAGTAGATTTATTATTTGATCTTAGTAAACGAGGAATAGACACAGTTTCTATGCAATGTTCTACACTAGTATTAATATCAATTAAATTGGTGCAGTAGAGACTGTGATTTGGATTTTTGGTTATTAGTCAAATGGTATTTAACATCTTGGAGATGTTATCCGACAGAAGATCTGCCCCGATTCTACTTGGGTGTAAGCCATCAGCGCGGAAGAACCTTGGTCGCTCCCAAAACAGATTCCAATTATTTACAAAAATCAATTTCTGCTCATTGCACCATGACAATAACCATTCATTTAGAGCGAATAATCTACTGAACTTTTCATGCCCTCGTCGGTACGTAGGAAGCGGTCCAGACACAATAATCGATGTTTCAGGTGATGTGCTGCGTACCGTATCGATAAGGCTCCTGAAGTCTTTCTTCAGAACCTCCGTCTGTCGCAGCCTAGTGTCGTTAGTTCCCGCATGCAGCACAACAGCTCCGACGCGCTCGTCACCGTTCAGGATCTCAGTTACCCGCGCAGTGATATCGAGAACACGAGCACCAGGAAAGCAGTGACTGTGCACCTTACTTTTACCTAACGTAGCATGGACGTGTCGGACGGTGGAATCGCCGATGATCACAGCATCGCGTTCCGTTTCGCGAAGAGGGGAGAAGCGGTTCTGAGTGGAGATCTCGAAAACCGGGAGGGGCGAAAAGATTCTTGTCCTGGCTCGCGGCTTCCGCGGAACCACCCAGGCTTCGTGGTGGTGTGTTGGAGCCGGAGTGAATGAAATCATGGCTGATCGTGACCTAGACGCTCGGGACCAATGCTGAGAAACGCACGGAGTAGACGAGGTCAGCGTCAGCGGGTTACTAACGTTAATCACTGATCCGTGTGCATCAGCGCGTGATGTTTCAAGAGCTAAACGCCGGTCTCTCAGCTCAGCTTGTCTCTCTAGAAGGTCAAGGATCTGCTTTTCTACAGCTTCTAATTCAGACTGCACCGCAAGCAATTCAGATTTGTTCTCATCTGCACCAAAAGGTAGATAACATACACCTGATATATTCGCCATTTTAACAGATGGACAGTAAGTTAGCAATGATGCAACCAGTGATGCTATTAATATTTATACTAATTTATGACTCAAGTCTTGGGTATAACCGTCTTTTTAGTGGTATGGGTGTAATATAGACGCAGGATAGACGGGAAAACAAACAAACTCACAGCAGGCAACGAGGCTGACAAAAGCAGTCGATCGCAGGGCGAGCAGCAGTGAAGCGGTGTCTCGCTCTACGACCAACAACCAATGTTCAAACCGTATTTGCGCAAACAAACAAACGCAAACAAACAAACTCACAGCGGGTAACGAGGCTGACAAAAGCAGTCGATCGCAGGGCGAGCAGCAGTGAAGCGGTGTCTCGCTCTACGACCAACAACCAATGTTCAAACCGTATTTGCGCAAACAAACAAACGCAAACAAACAAACTCACAGCGGGTAACGAGGCTGACAAAAGCAGTTTATCGCAGGGCGAGCAGCAGTGAAGCGGTGTCTCGCTCTACGACCAACAACCAATGTTCAAACCGTATTTGCGCAAACAAACAAACTCACAGCGGGTAACGAGGCTGACAAAAGCAGTCGATCGCAGGGCAATAGTCAAAGCGAGAAATGTGTGATTTGTGTGAGTGACATTTTCAGACAAAATCAGACATTTTTAAAGATTCCGTTTTAAATCAATGTTCTTTATATGGCCATATAAAGCATTTTCCTGCTAATTCGTATAGTCTTGGATGTCAGACATGCTTTAAAGTACTTGTTTTGACCTTTTCAGTGCTTTAATCTATTGTGATGTCTTGCGATTGGAAGTGAGAGGTTAACCTTTTTTTGGCTTGGGGTAATATCCTGGCTTCATATTGGCAGTAAAGACAGACATGTGGTAATTTGCTCTGTTAGTCCAGGGCAGACAGGGTCACCTGCACTTCAAACAGATGTGAGGGTCATTAAAGTTTTGCGAGGTCACTTTGTGCGGACACATTGTCGTGTGTGTTTGTGAGAGAGGAACCTGGCTGGGGTTCAGGCCAGGGTCACTCGGACCAGGTGCCTGTGATTCTTTTACGTCCCGCTCTCCTGCGCGGCAGGCCATATAAGTGGCACGTAATCGGCCTGCGCGACCGGAGGGCCTTAGCAGGGAAACCGAGTCGAGGGGGAGCAGAGTAAACTGAAGGGGGTTTTACTGCCGCTAGAACAGATGTGTGTTAATGAATGTCTTAGTTGCGGGTGAACTCGGCAGAGCTGCGGTGCTGCTCTGTTAGGCAGCGCTGCAACTTTTTACAAGCCTCATTTTGCCCTCCTCTTTGTGCAGTTTATATTGAGTTGCAATTTACAAGCAGGATGTGAAGCGTCTGGCATGGTCTTACACATATAGGTAAAGTCTTAAGTGAGGCAGAGCCCACTAGTTTAAGAGAATCTCCTCTGTATCAGGACCAGGAGTGTCCTGCATATCTAATAGGTTTCAAATAAGTCTTTATGGACATTACTAAATCATAATTAACCCTGATTTTCTGAATATTCAGTGACCCTTAGAAGTAAATATCTTGTGTTCCGTAGAGGATAGAAAGTCATAAGTGTTAGATTTGACATTCTACAGGTCAAAAACAGAATGCATACAGAATATAAAGTATTTATTTAGACATCTGAAATGACCATCCCAGTCACACCAGTTCATCTCAGTACACTGAGTGTCTGACCCTACAGGGCATGGTTCATATAAACAAGATTAAATGACTGTCCCCACTTTAACCTCCTCCTTAAACTGTCAGAGCACAGTAGGCAACTACTTAAACCACACATACTTTGATTTAAAAAAAAAAAAATATATATATATATATGTATTTTAAGGTACATTTTCTTAATTGTCTGTTTTGGTTTAGTATCTATTTAACTGTTTAATGAGAATGTCATATGCTAATATTTCTTATCCGTAATGTGAATGCAAATATTTGTCTTTTTCCATTCCCTGTTCAGACCAAGTAATCGCGCTGGTCCTCCACCAAACGCTCGAGTCCAGGGTTCTTACCCTCAGCCCAGGTCTCTGCCTGCAATAGCCCCCGATGCAGGAGACGACAATCTCATGCAGGCCATAATGAACCTGGACCGGGGGTTTGTGTTCAGACATGTTATGTAAAATGCACCATATTGTTCTATTAGGAAACGCAAACTTAAAACTTGAATGTGTTCGTGCTCTGTCACAGGGAGGAGCGGGACAGCTTGAGACGAAAGGCACCCTTCCCGCCAGTACGTGAACGCTCTCCAGCCCGGCGGGACGTCCCCCCTTCCCCTCACAGTCGGTCAGGGTCCAGCATAAGCAGCCGCAGCTACTCACCAGAGCGGGGCAAAGCGCACCCCATCTTGCCCCAGCAGGGGAAAAGTATGAAACTTCTTCAGTCAAATACTTGATTAGTCACTTCTTACAAGTTACATACACACAAGTCTCTTATGCTAACCAAGGCTGCATTTATTTGTTCAAAAATACAGCAAAAATGGTAAAATTGTAAAACATTACTACAATTTCATAGAACTATTTCTATATTTTACTATTTTTAAATGTAATTTTTGACTGTGGTGGCAAAGCTAAATTTTCAGCAGCTGTTTCTCCAGATTTCAGTGTCACAAGATCCTTCATAAATCATTTAAATTAAATTGATTAATGCCAGTGGTGTTCACATAGCATGTATAGACAGTATTCCAAGCCTTTCGCCATTTCATCGTAAAAATCTCATTGGTGGGTCTCCCACACACACAGACTGTAGATTATACAAAGGGTCAGTCCACAGCTTGCAGTGTAGTATTTGAACTGTCATGGACTTTTTGAGACGTGGGAAAGCATGTTGATTAATTTAAAGGCTTTCTTGACTAATTTGCACATAAGCGCATTTTAATATGCCAAGCTGCAGAGTGAAAAGACTTTGCCTGGTTGCTTTATTCCTCATATAAACTAGATAAACGTCCTAAATGCTTCTCAGACAGGTTTGATTTGAGTCGTTGTGTTTGAAAGACATGCTTGGACATGACTGTACCCAAGTGTCCACTGCAGACCTCCGATCATAGATGATGTCACTCAAGCTGTCCCAATAAAGACTCCCATCTGTGTTTGTTTCCCTGTTTTCTGTTACTATAATGAGATCCTCAGTAATAAGCTCCAGAGAGACGCTTTGAACAGCCAATATTGGATGCACATGTTTTGGTTGACATACTCCAAAAGAGAGTCTCTAGATTATGCTGTTCTAAAAAGATGGAGCAGGACATTTGCATGACACTGTAACCTCTATTACTGATGAAAGAAATGCATAAAAAACACCTGAATTGTTGGTCACTAAAAATTACAGTGCTGGTACTTTTTTATTTAATGATGTACAAAAATGTTTTCCTCTGTTTCAGGATATGAGGAGCCGATTGGGCTAGGCAGAGGACCGGGTGAGTTAAACAGTGTCCTTAAGAATGATGCAGATGATCCAGTCATATTTATTATGCATCAAAAGTCCCACCTGAATTTGAGCCTGCAGAATGCAGCACAATTATATCACCTGTTAGTCACAAAGTTTTAAATATGTTGCTTAATTTAAAGCTATCAATAAGAGTGTAGGACGCTCACCTCCTTTTAAAGGGGTCAATCCATGAGGAATTAAATTGTAAAATTTGCTCAATTCACATGCAAATAGGGTGTGAACGCAGAAGTCTTTTAGGCAGTTTTTTTTTAGAAAGTGGTCATCTAAAACTAAATTGTGTTTTAGCATAATAATTGTATCGTACTGGGGAGGTTTATTGTCTGATAATGACTGGAAGACTGTAGATTTTTCCACATATTGCATGGCACTTGCCAAATAAATAAATTAATACAAGAGGCATGCTAGCAAAGCTACACTACTGTTGAAAGGGTTGGGGTTGTTTTTTGAAAGAAGTCTCTTAGTGAAGAGTAAATCAGTAGTCATGTGAAATATTATTACAATTTAAATGACTTTTTTCTATTTGAAAATATTTGAAAATGTAATTAATTCCTGTGATGGCAAAGCTGAATTTTCAGCAGTCACTTCTCCTTCCTTCAGGGTCACATGATCCTTCAGAAATCAATGATGCTAAAAAATGTTCTTGTTATCAGTATTGAAAACAGTTGTGCTGCTTATTATTTTTGTGGAAACTGCGAGACACTTTATTTTCAGGATTTTTTTTTTAATCTTTTGAAACATTATAAACGTCTTTACTTTTGACCAATTAAATGTATCCTTGCTGAATAAATTAATTTCTCTCGAAAAGAAAAAAGTCATACTCCTTTTGAATCATGATAAAGAAAGCTTATGGCTCACACACAAGGAGATTTTGTTTCGCTTTGCTTTATAAGTTAAAGGTCAGCCTGCAGTCACAGTAACTTGAGAGAAAGCGTTGCTAATCGCACCATCGTAGAGCCTTGTTTTGTTTGTCTGCTTTCCTCTCACTTCCTTTTGCTGGGGATCGTAAAAAGTCCACAGGCGTGTGTTCGAGTGTCTGATTGCTAAACCTTCCCTTCTTTTCTAGCTTTTACCCGTTCCCTTTTTACTTTTCTTTGCCAGATGTTTGTTAGCATGCCATGTTCATCGCAAGGAGGTTTAGATTTGAATCTTAAATCTGTCTAAATCTAAACAAAACTTCTGGTCATAGACTCCTCTCTGCTCCAAATCAATTTGGCGAGCACTCCATCTCTTTCCGAACGAATCCTTAGGTGTTGAGCCCACAGCTCACACGGAGAGGGTCACGGGGTGACACTGCAGGCACCTGGTTGTGGTTTGCCTGCAGGGGAGAGCCCTGATCAGCAGTGAGGGAACCACCTGGTTCTGCATGCCAGCTGGATATTCGGAAAGTGAGCAGGATCCGTTCCAGCATGCGAAAACGTTTACTGCACCAAATGAGTCAAGCAAGGCCATTTTCCGTGGCTTTCTGGGGGATGTTGATCCAAGTCCAAACTATAGCTGCATTGTTGGCTTGCGTCCTACAACAGATGCTTTGTTTCTTACGTTCTGATCCCAGTCTTTCATCTTCTACAGACAAGGAAAGGCCCCCCGTCCCCTCCGTGAGTGCATCACGAGACGGTTCGCCCCATAGCTCCGTATCAGTCACTAAGGTAAGTTGCGCGCACACACAGCTCCCAAACAGATGTGCTTACCAGAACACTCCCTTTCATCCACTAAAATAATAATAAGTGTGACATGCCAGCTATTTCAGCTGATGGCAAAAAAACCCACAAATCTTCTTTGAATTTCCACCAGTGACTGATTTTTTCCTTCATTTTGAAAAGCTGTTTGCTTGTGCTTTCCTCTCTCTCTCTCTCTCTCTCTCTCTCTCTCTCTCTCTCTCTCTCTCTCTCTCTCTCTCTCTCTCTCTTTCTCTCTCTCTTTCTCTCTCTCTTTCTCTCTCTCTTTCTCTCTCTCTTTCTCTCTCTCTCTCTCTCTCTCTCTCTCTCTCTCTCTCTCTCTCTCTCTCTCTCTCTCTCTCTCTCCTCATATACCCATATGATGGGTTTTAAAGGGTCCTGTTTGGCGCATGAAAGGCAAGTGGTCCCTGTCTTGTTTATTCAGACTGTAAGCATGATTCTGACACAAAACACGGCAGGACGCTGAAGGAGAGTTTGTAGATATCATGGGGCCACCCAGACCGCAGCAAGGCTAAAAAAAGAGGGTGAAATCCATTAGCTCAACTCTCGCCTTTATCACAAGATCTTATCGGAGGCTCAGAGCACTCTGGACATACTCTAGGGAGCTCTGAGAGCCTAAAATAAATTTGTTTAACTTTGTTTCTCATGTACTCTCTTCTTTTTCCCTTTTTTTGTGTGTTTAGGTCAGCTGAATCACAGAACAATCATGCAAAATATTTTTGCTATTTTTTCACAAAATGATTTAAATTTGATTTTAATATCTGTGATTTATGGAGTTTTATGTGTAATGCAAGTTGAGTTCTTTTACTGCTTTCCTTAAGAAGCTTAACTTTTTTCAAAACTTTTTTTTTGTTGTTTAATTACAGATAGTTGTGTGTACATTTTATCTGTTGCAACTCTAATTTATCATCTGTCACCCAAATTGTGGACAAAATGCTTTAAAAAATATTTTCATCATTTTAAGTTGGTCTTAATAGTAGCTTGCAACACCAAAAAATCCTTAATTAGGGGTTCAAGCACGAAGTAGACTTAAAACTTGGCCAGATGTTAGGCCTCAATTTGGGGAGAACCTATCAAAGTATGACCCCGATTGGCCAATAGGTGGCACTACAGCAATCAAAAGTATGAAATCGCTCAAAACTCCTAGACCGTTTGTCGTAGACTTGAATGTCTTATATCACTGTAATCCTTGGCACAGGACAGACAAATTGTATACCTACTTTTGCGAACTAGTCCTAGGTTTTTTGCCCAATTCACTCGAAACTTGACATGCATTATCTAGAGACCCTCAAGGCAAAAAGATGTACGAGCTCATTCTGTGGTCACACAAAAAAATCTGTGGCGATTCACCACTTGGTGGCGCTATAATGCAAAATTATATATAAAAAGGCTATAACCATCTAAGCGTTAGTCCGATTGATTTGAAAATTGGTATGCAGTGTCTTGGTCCAAGGTGCCATGACTGCCTATGAGGACACTGGCGTATCACAAAACCCTGGGGCACCTTGGCCCCAATTAATCAATGAAGTTTGAGCAACTATTAGACAAGGTTAAAGGAGGCCGATCTGAACGAAACTCGGTGGGCATGTTCGACTCATGGCCCTAAAGGTCTGTAAGAATTTTGAAAGAAATTGGCCACTAGTTGGCGCTGATGACGTTTACGCCCTCTGTAATCACGTAGTGTTTCACACATCTACACAATATGCATATCATTTGATAGAGCACCTCATACTAAACAACTTTGCCTTAAGAACCACTGCTGTCAATCAAATCGTTCATTAAATATTTACGATTATGTAAAAAAACTACTTTTGCGATCTAGTCTTAGGTTTTCCGCCCGATCAGAACCAAGCCAGTGCAGTACAAATCTATGGACTCTCTTGATCAATAATTATCAAAAAAAGTTGAACTTTTGCCTTTGGATAGCTATAACAGGGTCATTTAAAAATGAGCTTGGCAAAACATATTTAAAAGCCTATAACTCCTAAACCAAAACTCAAATCTTTACGAAATTAAGCAAGCACATGCGACATATGATTCTAAACAAGCATGCATAGTTTTATGGAGATCGGATCATAGGTGGCGCTATAACTGGTAAAAAGCTTTGAAAGCCATATATTTCCGGTAAATTGCCTGTATTGGCTATAAGTCCTTAACCAAAACTCAAATCTTTACGAAAATAAGTGAGCACATTCGACATATGATTCTAAACAAGCATGCTAAATTTTATGGCGATCGGACCATAGGTGGCGCTATAACTGTTAAAAAGCATTGAAAACCATATATTTCCTATGGTAAATTGGCTGTAAATGGTCTTGATGTCAGTGGTTAAATGCTTGCTAAATAAAACTTAATGTATTTTAATGCTTATGTGCTTAAAGGCCTTAAACGCTTGAACCCTGATAAATGCTTTAATGGTTTATTGTTTTTGTGTGATGTGCAGACATAATCTTAATATTTATAGTATTATAAATGCTATTTATAATAAACAAGGTATAACAATGTATAATATTTACACACATACGCATACACCTATACACACACACACACACACACACACTCTCACACACACACACACACACACAGATGTGAATACATCTGAACATCTCCAATAGATTTATCCAGAATAATTTTGTGATATGTGAACCAAAGCAACATGAAATGCCTTACTAAAGAACCTGTGTGTGTGTGTGTGTGTTTCTTTTGTTTGATCACTTAGTTTCACCTCTGAACCATGTGCAGATGAAAGTTGTTTCTAGTTAGTGGACGTCTCAGTCTTTGAGCCTTTGATCTTCTTCCATAGCTCTGTTCATGGGGCATAAGCCATAACCTTGTGCCTTAGATGAAAAGAATTTGCCAGTGTAAACTGGGCCTGATAGGCGGTCTCTTAAGTTCAACAAACACACTTGTTTTGGGGATTCATTGTTTGAAGAACAAAGAACAGATGAAGTGCATGTATTTCGCTGTGGTGGGCTCATATTTGTTTGTAATGCCTTTTTGGAGTTCTTTTCTAAAATTTATATTCCTCCCCAATTAGAACAAATTATTGTTATTGGTTTAAGTTTGCTTAATTGGTATAATACGATGCATTTTCTGAGACAAAAAGTATCCTCAGGTCCAAGATGTAAATCTAAATAGAGCCAACTTTTTTCCATTCTATCACACAGTGATGTTCTGCTTTGCCTGTTTTCTGTCTGGGGAAAAAGCATCTTTCTTTCCTACTTTCCTGAATGTTGATTTGATGGATGGTTGATTTCTGGATTATTCTAGCTTTAACAATGCCTGGTTCTGTGAACTGCAGGAGGAAATGCCATTGGTGGAAGGGCCCACAGATGAGGTTCAGGCCACTGTGGATGAAGCTTCATCCGTCATGGACGACTTTCAGGAGCGACGAGCTCAAGCTATTGCTGCCAAGGCTCGGGAAATTGAGAAGGTTTGAGAAACGCTCCAGTTGCTTTTAAACTTTTGAGAGTATCTAAAATAGTTGGAAAGAGTGTGTTGTCATTTTTTGTTTTAATGCCTCCTGTTTAGATTTATTATTAATCGGACTGCCAGAGTTAAAGAAAAGGCTCAGCTATTTACATTTGTAGGTGAATTAATGCTTTAATGCATTGAGAGATTAATTACATAGAAGTTACAGATTTTATTATGTTCAACAGCATTATCATTCAACATCATTTAAAATACATTACGTTTGCATGCATTTTCTTTTCTCCCCTCCTTTTTGGTCACTGTATCTACTAAGGAGATACAAGTGTAAAACACACACTGTCTCAACTTCAAAATGATCATAATAAAGTTCATGTTCTCTCCTCTTTACTGGCCCTAATAAATGAGAGATGGGATCCCCCAGGAGCGGTGAGCCAGCCCTCCTATTGAGCTCCAGCCTAGGTGCTGACGCTGCAAGATTTTAACTGTCTGCTTTTGACCCAACCTTGAGCTTTATTGGGTTATTTACATACAGAAAACACATCTGATTTAGTATGCATAGCCAAGTTTTCCTCTTAATTCACAGGAGGCCCTTTGAATCTGTCTGTTTTTGTGTTTGAATAGCTCTTTGTATTCTCAAACGATCACTTAAGCATATTTTTCTGCATGAATGACTGACATATATAAAATCCTGAACAAATTACAGAAATGTAGATATTTTTTTTGTACTTCAATTGATGTTGAAGTGCGTTTTGATTTGCCCTGAACACACATACTTTAGTGACAGTGTGTGGATGTCTTTCAGGCCAAAGCCTGTTATTTCACAAAGTGTGTATGTTTCTGTTTAAGTGTCCACCAGATGTTTAGCTTCTCCTTCAATCTGGTCTAGCCATCTCTACACTCTTTACTTTACCTTTTTTTAACAAACATTTAGCTGGCATGTTCTGTTCAACATGCTTTTTATATACACTTGAACAATATACATATAAAGGTCTGTGGGACACAAAAGGAGAGGTTTTTTTTTTTTTTTTTTTTTTTTTTTTTTTTTTTTTTTTAAAATGTGCCAGTCAATCTTTTCCACCCAATACTATTGAGCAGGGTCTAAAGATTTCAAGCATCAAATGCATCATACAAGGCTGTCTGTATGACTTATGCTCTAGATCCCATGCCTTCTGAAACTGTACGATGGCTTTGTGTGAAAAACAAGAAATTTTCAATTGACCCAGCTCTCCTTGACTCGATCATGATAGTCTAAGTAACAAGTCAGATCTCTGATTCGATAACAAATAGTTCTAAGTTTAAACTTAAACAGGCACTGCGGCACAGTGCGGAAACTGAAACCGTTGATTTACTCGCTCTCTCGCGTGTTCAGTTTTACATATTTAGATATAAAGAGCAAAGTAGTGCAACATTATTATATTGATCAATGAGACTGCCATATACAGCTAAAATTGACACCAAAGAAATAGCCGTATAGTTTTGGAACAACATGAGAGTGAGTAAATGATGAAAGAAGTTTCATTTATGGAAAAACTATTCCTTAGTTTTTCTCTCTTTTTTGTAATCAATATTATTGCCTTTTTATTTACTAGTTATATTTCTTCATGAAAGTGAGCGTATTCTTAAGACAAGTTCAGTTCAAGTCATGCTCAAAGAGGAATCTAGTTGGCTCTTGAATGTTTTGTTATGACCAGCAAGAGGTTTATTTTACAAATGAGCCCGTGTGAATACGAACAAGACTGAATTCCTTGCTGCTAAAGAACTGTAAGTAGGGCATCTTTGTTGTGATAGTTCTGCAGTCCACAGTGAGGCTTAATCTGGGTCTGAAGCTAAGCTTTTGAGGTCCATAAGGAATGTTTGATTCCTTCGTTCTTTAATCGTGTTTGATGTGTCTGATCTGAAAATGTCAGATCAAATAAAATAATAGACTGATACACAGTTACCTCTAAAGACCATCCCCTTACATGTTTTTTGCTATACTTGTTTTCTATGCTCCTGTTGTGAACACAGAACACAGACATCAGAGTATACCTCTCCTTATCAATTTGAATATGCATCTTTTTGCAAACATTATTTGGGATTGTAAATTAGTGCTTTGTGGTTTTTAGTGCATGTCTGCTAGCTTTGAGGGTATCTCTATTCTAATGTATGTACAATAAATTTGATGACAGAAACGATTCCATTGGAGAATTTCATTGCATTTAACTGATGTTAGCTGCAGCCTCCTTATATTTAGTTCATAATGCTGGGCGTACAGCTGAATATATTGAAATACCATGCACCAAAATGTAATACTTTTTATAAAACAAAACCAACTTTGGTCTTAGTAAACTATAAGTGAACTTGCAGTGAACCACTCTGAAAGTTATTAGTGTATAGATACTTTCCCACTTTTCCCTCCTTGTCTCTCCCACCCTTCCTGAATAATTCTCTGCTATCTTTACCCGGAATCAGGAATCAGCCTCCCACTGTACAAAAATGACACATGAAAGGCTGAACAAGAACACACACACACTCACGAGGTCCCGTTCAGCCTTCCTTTTTGATTGGGTAACAGAGGTGGGGTTCACAGGAAGTGTATGGAAGTAGAGCATGCTCTAGGAAATCGCTTCCCAGCATTCTTGCCATTGTTATGAATTATATAATTGTAGTGTGGTTATAGTGGCTTTGTATGTTCAAGGTTATAAAACAACTCATAATAGGACACAGCAATAGGTGTTCAGATATTTTTTCCTAAAATTAGATTCATGAATCACAACTGATGCTGTTAAAATGTTTATTTTAATTATTCTAAAGCAGCAGAAGTAGCATTCAATTTAATAAATAGTGGTCTTTCGAAACTTTGTTAACCTCGGCCAACATCCTTACTTACTGAGTTTAGTGGTGGTTTATTCTGAGCCTAGAAGTCTTTTATACTGTACTCAGATGGCATTGTGAATTGCATTCTAGGCCACACATGTAGTTGTCAGTCTTTTCTTTTAAAAAAAAGTTATTCATGGTAAGCTTGTATACTGACTTTATCTTGTGTTTCCATTTGCAGGTCCAGGACCTGTTACTCATATTTGGTTACAGATTTAAACAAACTCTTAACCCCGAAGTATTAGCACAATTTGTTCTGCAGGCATAAATGGCACCTCAAATCGTGTGGTTTGTTGAGACACTAATTGTGCTATTATTGGTCCAAACAATCCGGCTAATATAAAACCCATAGATTGTAAGGACTCGAAAATCATTGAGGCTAAAGGTGTGGTCATATTTACCTTTCCTTGCTGAAATTCTGCAGGTGAAATCCTGTCATTTTAAGGAGTTTACGCAATCGCAAAATTTTTGTAAGGGTGAAACATTTCCCCACATGGATTTCTTGTTCAAGTTTTTCCACACAAATTCACCACATTGACCAACAGAATGCTGCTTGGTTTGGTTTGACTTCTATGTGAGCTGTGCTTCTTGCATTGTAGGCTATAAGGTTTATTGGCTGAGCGTTAATGCAGTTTAAACAGTCACACAGAGTGACTCTGTAACTGCAGTCTCTCTTAACGCACAGCCTCGGGTTACAGAGAACTTCCTTTCTACATCATTTATCCATTCTATTCTGGAATGTTCTAATTGACTATTAGAGTCTTCTCATTGAACCTATTTGACTTAATGACTATTAGAGGCAGTTCTCACACAAGAACTTTGTGGGCTTTGTGTGTGGGCCTCTGTGATTCCTGGAACCAGGTGATCTCATTTTACTAGTACCTGACTCAGCCATGGGAAAGAGCCCATGTGAAAGCTAATGAGGAGCTCACTGCTAAAATTATTAGTCAGCACAATTAGTTGGGTAGGCACATTTCTTTCCAGACCTAGAGCTTGTGGGGGGCAGGTATTGGGAATCTCTGAGGATATGAATTGTCTTTTTTTATTATTTTTTTATTATAATTATTATGCCCAATTTTTTATTTCCTGTTATATTTTAAGTACTTCCAGATGTTGTTGTCTGGTTATGTAATGTTGGGGCCATGTCAAAAGCTATGTTGAGATCTTTAAACAGTTTCAGTTTCTTTAAACAGTTTCAGTTTTTAGTTCAGTTGGGTGCATTGTGTTGCTCTGTACCATCGTAAATTCATGAAAATCTGATTTTATATCGGTCTCCTGATGTAAATTGTAGAGTAAATTTTAAGATATGATCTTCAGCTATAAGTTACATGTCCTAAGGGCTGTGTGTAAAAGAAGGTAATTGCAGAGGTTATGCAGACTCCCCTGGGTCTGAAGCATTGCTTTGATGTCCAGAAGTGTTTGATTATCCAACCACAGTAAACATAACTGAGCTCTGAGAGTTTTGGTTTGGGGCTTTGTACTATCGTCTGGATGGCAGATCAGAAAGACAGAACGTTCTCCCACATACACAACAAAACCACGTTCTATCCTCGTGCCTTCTGTGAACAGAAAAAGTTAGATTAAAAATTAGATGGTTCTTGAGACCATGCTCTGATTGTCCACACAATGCATTTGCCAAGTAGAATACAAGCACGATACCTTGGCCAGCAGGTGAAAAAAAATCGTATTCTTGAGCTCTATCTATGATTAATTTTTATTTTCAAGAAATTGTCTGAGCATATCAAGGCATGTGTTTCCGTGTTGGTTAGAAAGCCAAATGGAAATAAAATCACACATACCGTACATTTAAATATTTAACAATAAACTTTTCTTTTAAGTTCCTTCTCATTTTTTGAGTTGTAGTTTTTGGAAGTGGCTAGACATGAACATATACTATAATGTTGTGATTTAGGATTACCCATTGATATTTGAATGCACACGATCCTCATTTTAAAGCAGATGGATACATTTTCTTATATCATGCTGTTGGACATTTTTGCTGCATTATAATTTCAAACATTGGGCTGTGTGTTGTATAGGTCTATCGCCAGGACTGTGAAACGTTTGGCATGGTGGTGAAGATGCTTGTGTCCAAGGAACCCACCTTAGAGAAGCACCTGCAGAACCCACTAAAAGAGAACCTGGTTGAGATCCGTGAGCGATGTCTTGCGGACTTGCAACACTTCATTGCTGAACTTGATGAGGTGGTACGACAGCCTGAACCTGCTGTCTAAGGTGGCCCCATTTTACTTGACCAGCAGTTTTGTTGTTTATCTCTGAACCTACACAAGAGTCCTACATTGTTTTTATGACTTATGTAAAGGCTATTGTACATTGTGTAATCAGTGTCCCCCTAAAAGAAATCTTCCCGGGGCAAGGAAAATCTCTTTATATTTTTCATTTGGGCAGTCCCATTTATCCATTGATGATAGATTGTATAATCTCTTTGTAAACTTTCAACATTAAGGAGTAATAAAAAAGAAAATAGATTGCAAACACAAGGAAATGAATGCCAGAAGAGGGCTTTGTTCCTTATTTATTGCAGAAGCTAAGGTGGTTTCTTAACCCATTGAGGAGATTTACAAGATAATGTTTGTCCTGATCAAGTATGTATAAATTGAAACGGTTCTAAGTTGTTGCCGATTAAATCACTTAAATTCTTTCAGAGCAATGACAAATGTTGATGAATGAATTATGGTAAGTAATCTTTATGGGTTCAGTTAATTGCTGCTATCTGTAGTACGATTAAGCTGTGCAGCTGAAAATAATGCATTTTCATTTTATTTCAAAATCAAATTTCCCAGCCACTATATTATGAAGCCCAACGCAAGTATTTGTGTAGTTTTTCTTTGTATAGTATTAAAGAACTTGTCTTGAAGTTACTATAATGCATGTTTTTCCTTTTGATTTAATACACCCTTTTTGTGATCTCATGTTTGCAATTAAATAAAGTTGTGTTTAGTAATTAAATATATTTCGTAGTTTTCTCAGGCAGCCAGTGAATAAATGAAAAAAAAAAAATCAAGTTGCAAGGGAATGTATTAAATCTCTCTTGAATTATTTTATTGACATCTTAATGTTAAAAAGGGATAGTATGGTTACCTTGTGGTGAAATGTACATAGTAGAGGGAAGATTACCCCAACACTGTTTAAGCGCATAAGCAAATTGTGGACAGAGAAATGTTTAAGGGTGCAGTTATTACACCTGCAGAGTAATGTAACGAGACCATCAAACTTGAATAGTGCATATATATTTTGCATTTGCAAACCCTGGGTCAAAAAAAAATGGCAGACCTCAATTTTGTTCATTAATAATCATAAAATAAAATAAAATTCTGAGGCCAGGAATTGTATTAATCATTTAACATATTTGGATATAAAAATATCTGTATTCCAATCTTAATTTAACAAATATACATTGCTTGCACTATTAAATAATTATTCAGTTAGTCTACATGCTACCCAGTAATTTTGCTTTTGGGAATAATGCTTTTGCTATACAATGTACAAGGAAATATTACATGTTGCTTTCATTGTTCATATACCAGCAATACAACTGACACTCTACCACTGTAAAGACAACTTAAAACTCAAGAAAAAAGGTTTTGTTGTCCAGCTTCTTTAGGATCAGTCATGTTTATGTTCCAGGGCAACATAGGCATGCTTTCAGTCTCAAGTCTAAGAAATTATGCAGTTTTTGCCCTTGTGACCTTTCTTTTTCAGTTTGGGCCGTGATCCGAAAGGAGGTGTTAAAGCGGTCACGCGAGTTGGATAGTCTTCTGTATAATAATGAAAGCTTTGGGATCGGGGCTTAGGAATTGGCTGGCCAAGAAAGAACCCCTCCTCCTCAGACTCTGAAGATGAAGACGAGCATGTCGAACACCAGTCGTCGTCATCATCATCATCGCAAAAGTCTTGGAAGTGGTCTTTTCTGACCATGTCCTGCTGCGCAAAGTCTGATGGGGTTTGATGATAAGGGTGCTGACTGTGTGTTGAGTGATTTAGAAGAATACCATTCCTGGGTTCTGGTATGCTTGAGCCAATTACCTGAGGCACAACATGCAATTTACCCCGATTTTTGGAAGGCAGGTGCAAGGCATTTTCTGAACGTGTTTTCCGGCCCTGTCTGCGTTTGTGATGATGTCTGTTAGCAGGACGTCTCTGTGTCTCCTCCTCCATGTGATAGGTCCGTCTGTGGGTCCTCTCGCTCATTGGTGGTTGCCTTAAGCCTAGTCCACCATAATATCCTTTATCCATAACGTCATCAGAGAACTTCACTTGCTGAGGTCTGGATTGGGTCTGAGATTGAGACTTGGTCCTTCTCAGCACTGGAAGATGCAGTGGAGAGGGCAGTTCCTCTCCAAAATAAGGTGGAATTCTGTCCTCTTCTTCCCTGTCTTCTCTCCCTCCTTGTTCCAGTGTCTCATCACGGTCCAGCTCAGAGTTTAAACTCCTCAATGAATTAGCACTTCTGTGCAGCATTGAGGAGTTAAGTGTGCCCATGTTACTAATGTTATCACACTCTTCCATCTCTCTCATCTCTCTCTCCTGCTCTTTCATGTTTTGGAGGGAGTAGATGGTCTGACTGTCTTCTCTCTCTCCATCCACTGAAGCTCCTGAGAAATTAAAGATATGAGTAATTGATTAATTTAAGAAGGGACAAGAAATGCATGAAGTGCATAGAGACTGTTTGAAGATGTTCCTACCTGTAATATTTGAGAGAGCTAGAGAATCCATAGAATTTCCAATGTTGTGTTCTGCCTTCCGGAGTTCACTTGTAATGCACTCCAGTGAGTCTTCATACCATTGCCTAGGCTCAGACCAGAATCCAGGCACTGCTCTCTGATCCATCTCCAGCTCTTGAATCTTTCTAGCACTAGCTGGGCCAGGGTGACTTCCATAGGCAGAGTCTCCAAGTCCATCCTGAGACTGGGCCCAATACATATCGGTGTGGTGCTTCTTACTTGACAAATTGTGGCTGCTGATCTTCATCTCTGGTTTGGTCCTGTTGGTCTCAGAGTCTTTCATCATCCATGGCTCGGCTGGCCTGGTGTCCTCCATGTGGATGACACCACGGTCTCCAAATTTCAGGAGCAGCTGAGTCATATAGTCCTCATGCTCAGCCCAATCTTCCACACTGTCCTCAGGTGCTTCCTGTTCATCCCCGTCTCTCCAGTAGTTGTCGTCTGCCAAGTTGATTCTCTCCAACTGATTACACATAGTCTCAGTGTTGTCACCACAGAAACTAGAGGTCCTGCAGTCTGTTGCCGAATAGAGTTTTGTCTGCTGGCACTGCTCTGTAGGGCGACTACTCTTGCCCATTCGTATGCTACGCCTAGATTCCCGTGATCTGGCGGACTGAAAGGCTGAATCCGAAGAGTCAGAAGCATGGACATCCTCACCTAGGCTACAGTCTTTAGAGCAGTAAATCCGGCCCTCTTTTGGAAGGAAGGGACAGCCCAGCAGGGAGGTTTTGCATTGGGCACAACAGAAGCATTTGTCGGTAGCATGCCAGTGTACACCCTCATATGTCATTTGAGCATGGTCGACACCTGCATAAAAGTAAATTTATAGAAGTGAGAAATGCTGTACTTTTTCAACCAGATATACATACAACAGAGGTGTCCAATCCTGCACCTGGAGGGCCATCTTCCTGCAGAGGTTTGCTCCATCTTTAATTAAACAAACTTAAACCATCTCATCAAGGTCTTCAGAATTACTCAATACTTTCTACCACAGGGGTTTCCTAACGTTTCCATTCCAGGACCCACCTATTCAAGTATAATCCATCTCAAAACCCACCGGAGGGGTAAAAGACTTATGGTACATTATCAAAAATTATAATAACCATTAAAATAGCAGCCTAATGTCTACGTTGAAATAATGAGAAGAATAACTGATTGGTTTCAGTCTGCTGCCTCAACTGATTTACACCAACATAAAAAAAATGTGGTGCGCCAGAATATGACAGAAATCAAGTATTTAAGAAAGAGAACATTTCTATACTACAATTTACATTTTCATTTCTTCATTTACAGACATTGATTAAACCATCAAGCTTTTATTTTGGCGGAAAACTACAGGGAGCCCTTAAAGTGTCATGTAACGTTGCAGCACGGGTCTTTCACACCTCAGACCTCAAAAGGACTCAAGAAATGGGCCTTTCGTGACATTTGAATTTCCATGTGTAATGCAGTCTCATGCAGAACACGACACAATTTAGCCAAGTGACTTTGCACAACCCACCTTTTCCCACTCTTCCCCCCACAAATGGGTTGCAACCAATAGTTTAAAAACCCTGTTCTAGCAGGTATGTTGGACTGGATTGGAGCTAAACTCTGCAGGAAGGTGGCCCTCAAGGTGCAGGAATGGACATTCCTGCCATACAAGTTAAGTTCTTACAGAGGTAACTCACCAATATTCTCCCCACAGGCCTCGCAGTACTCTGCATACAGTGACTCAAAGCATCCACAACAGAAAGGTCGACCATCCTTCATGATGTATCTCTGTCCTCCTAAAATAGTCTCGCACTCAAAGCAAGAGAAATGTTTCATGTGCCAGTGACGTCCCTCAGCTTCAGTACACTCATCAGCAAAGATTATCTGTGAAGAGAGAAAATTTAGAAATTCTTCTTGGCCAATTCTTTCTTTGTTGTATTGGCTCTTTAGAAAAGGATTTATATCCTCACCTCATCACAAGCTGAACACCGTGGCTTCAGAAGCTCTGCATGATGTCTACCACAGTAGATTTTGCCATTGTGGTAGAAATAGATAAGGTCTACCATGAGTTCATGACAGGTGGAGCAAGTAAAGCATGCTGGGTGCCAGCACAGGCTGGGGCCTGCTCGTGAAGCAAACACTGCCATCTCTCCACCCTTGATGTTCTCTTTGCACTGCAATTCAAAGTAAGATTTTATGAGAATCAAGGGCTAGCATATGGCTGCTTCAGTCATACAAAGTCATCTTACATTGTATTGAATCTTACTCTTCATATTTCTTTTGAACAGAGACATTAAGTTTTAATTAAAATGGACCCCCATATCTGTTGAAATGGTCTTCTAAAAACCAACTGAGCATGGCCAAATGCATGATCATGAGTCTTTTTATAAGTACTTTTGCCAAAGTATTAATTTCACAGCTGCTTCCAATTATTACTACATGGCCGTTGGCCTTGGAAACAGGGGTGTTGAGTGTCCCGCAAATTTTTTCAGAAACGGAAACCAGAGACCCGAGATTAGCACTACTCTGCAATGTCGTGTGTGGCAATTTGTGGTGAAGGGATACATCTGTTTTTCTGAGGTATTATGATGCTAGACTTTTTTTGGTTTGTGTTTATAGTCTTCTCAACAGGAAACAACCCTCTGCACTGGCTCTCATGTGCTAACTCCAGCCCCTGAAGGAGATGGTCTTCGGCCAAAGACTGTGTGTTGTAATACTTAATCTTTTCCATGAATTTTCTCTGTGCTTTGGTTGTCTTTAGGCCATAATTGGACCATTTGCATGATTCCAAGTTGTCTGATTTGCCATGACAAGTCAACATTGCTTCCAAGGGAATGTAGCATGAAGCAGAAACTTCATTTTCATAACTGAATTAATGGTCACAGAAACAACTAGAGATCTTTCAAGTGTGGCAGTTAATCAAATGACCTTTAGGAGTTTGAATGTGGCCTCTTTTGTGCACTACCTTTAACTTGGATATTTGCATATTTGACTAGGATTTCTACAGATTGTGGGAAAAAGAGCAGGAACATTTATACATACATGCTCACAAATGTGCTGCAGGGCTCTGGGAAGCAGTTTTGGGGTTCCCCTCCCGAGTGCCTCTTTTTTCCTCTGAATGCTGAACATGTGGAGTTCTCGTCTCTCCTCATCACTGAGGGACTGGCAGTATCGGATCTGTGTTGAAGCAAAGGTATAATTTTTTTTTTGTTTATTTACCTAAATGAAGAACAGATGAATAGCTGCAGTAAGTTTTATCAAAGGCTTGAAGCCAAAGTTGTTTAAATTTTCCCAATTTTCTGGGGCTAAGTTGAAAAGTACACAAATCAAAGAGTTTACAACAGACTTGTGGAACTCATACAAAATGACAAAAGACAAACAATTTGCTCTGTTTGGCCCTGCAGGGGGTTAAACTGATGCCACACGTGAAGAGCTTTTTAGGTCTGAAACCCGCAGTCATGCCAGGAATTCGCTAAAGTAAACAGTTCAAGGTCTTACAGCAAGCACCATAAAACATTTTATTGCTGCTAGTGTAAAGGAGAAAGATGTACCTCTGTGATACATGCCACTAAAACATATTTATATGCAAACTCGAAAGGGATTTGTATGAACATTTATCTGCAAGATCATAAAGTCCTCTAGTAAAAACCGTTGTGTATTCTAGCAGCATAAATGTCTTCTCTGTCACTTTCATTGTTCTCTTTTTTTCCTCATACCTCATTGTCATGTGGTGGCAGCTGATAGAGTAGTTGTCTGATCCTGTGTTTTTCTCCAGGACTGTTGACATATGGCACCTTCTCCTCTGGCAGGCAAGAAAAGTAGATCTGAACCTGATGGGGAAAGAAGGCACACGGAGAGTGAGAGGATTAGGGTTTGCTTTCAACAGCTGAAAGCTGAAATGAGACACCAGCCTCAATTGCTGCTACATCATTCAACCTGTCATACAGGCTTCTCCTGATTGTCTCCCCCAACAAGGGGGAAGTGGGTATATCATTGACTGGGACAAAGCGTTTAAACAGTGGTGTCTGTCAGTGGCGACCCTGAAGAATATTTATGGGGCGATACGCCATTAAAGACACAAAGATAGATGTCTGCTGGAATGTTCCTTGTGTTTAAGTGTTAATATCTAGATGAAGGCAGATTGTTATTTCTGTAACAGTGGGGTTGGGTCTATATGGGATATGAGTGGTATTTGATATGGAGAGCTGTCATACAAATTGCCCTAAATTCTCTATAAACCTCAGGAACGTTTTTGCCTTCAAGTTACTTTTTTTTTTTTTTTTTTAAAGCTCATTGCAGTGCCTTTCACAGAACTGGGGGAAGAGCTTTCATGAGGATGTCAGGCCTCCCACTTTATGTTTTGAAAAACGAGGAGAAGGTGGGTGTTAGAAAAACACATTCAACTTCACTGCAGACCTTCTTTCACTCTAGTCCTACCTCCACCCTCGTTGGTTCTGCGTGTGTTTGTGTATTTCCTTGTGTCAGGAAAGTGCCAGCTAGCCCCTCGGCACAGGCTCAGTTCTGTTTGCTTACTCCATACAGCAGGGCAAGAAAGTAGGTTATCTAAATGGCTGTTTTGTTGGGACTGGTGCTTGAACCACACAAGTATAATATGGGTAGTTTAAGCCAACACACTGCGGAGCATACCTTTGACAGTGGTCATGTGTTTGAAATGGAAAGACTTTACAATAAAGTTCTATATGGTAACTTGATCTAATTAAATAGTTAACTTGGAATTACAATGACTAAAATGTTATTAGGTATATTTTTGAAAACAATACTTTTTAATGCCAGACCATGGCAGTTGTTTGTTTAAGTATTTGGCCAAAAATGACTTCATTTTGTTATTAAGAGACTCCTTTCTTGGGAAATTAAATGCCTGCAACAGTTTGTGCACCGCAGGAAAGATTCAAAGCAATTACAACATATTCTTGTTCCTCAACATGGCATTTCTTTTCTAAGAAAAATGCTTGACTTTTCAACGTAAATATTTCTCTTCCTAATTTTCCTAGTACTCACATTAGTTCTCTGTATTTTTTTACTAGTTGTTCTGCCCAAAAATTTTCAGCTACTTTCAGCTGGCTTTGTGCTGCCCATCAACACCTGCCTGTCAGTCAGATATACTGTAGGTCGCATGTGTGCTCAATATCAAGGTTGAGTGTCCAGTTTCCACTTAGTAAGCTTGCCAGACTTTGCACATGTCAAATAATAGATTCATTAAGAGCTGTTGGCTCCCTGCAAGGTCATGTGTAGCTTTGTCTCAGGATAGATGAAACACTGAGGATGCATGCACTGCCTAAACCTCACATTAAAGTCAGAAAGGCAGAGACTGTTTCTTCCTGATTTTTTGGATGTCTGTAGATCATTAGAATTATAAACAATGTGATATGCTTTTTACTTGTAGTTATGGCTGCCTACCCTCAACTTTGATGAGAAATCTACACAAATAAGGAGATATGAGGCTCAAGGTTTACCTGCTCGGGTCGTAGTCCAGGAGGAACCCATGTATACTCCTCCAAAGCACATCCAGAGTCGTCATCAGAGGTTGAACTCCTCTGAAACCCAAGTGCCACTTTGGCTCCCCTTGAGTTCATGTCCGGTGCCCGAGAAATGGGCCAAATCCCTGATGTAGTTTCAAGACTCATCAGATGGGGGCACTGTTCAGATAATAAAAATAGGTATTAGTTTTTAAATATTAAATTGGGTTATACCCAAAGTTTCCAGCTGCATCTGTTTTATGAAATATGCATCATCCTTTGTGGAAGAATGTTCTCAGAACATCTTAAAATGGAGATGGTAAGCGACTTCCAGTGCTGCTACCCATTATGGGGTTTACTTTATCTATCTGGGCCTTCAGAGTTGCCAGATATTTAAAACTATGGGGAAGTTGTGCTTTGAAATGTCAGAGTATTGCCTTTCAGGCCAAGCCTTAAGCTTGCAGATAAGATGTCAATGTGTACATGAAGCAGGATTAAACACTCGTGGCTCTTTCTCCAGGCCTTCTTTATCTTGATGCTTAAGCACTTCAGAGTACTTTCTGTCAGATAAAATGCCTTTGGTCCCTAGGTGTTGAAAAGAACACTCCTACTTCAAATGTTTTGAATTGCAAATGAGTCCAATATAGTGTGTGAACGCCCTTGTTTGGGTTGAGGTTGGAGTTTGATGATCCCCCTCTCAGTTTGCCCCGAGTCACAGGGAAAGTCCTATGTACTCTTAGCCCATTATGTGGTAGATTACGGATGTTTTATCTTAGGTCTTCATTGTCCAGTATAAGTTTAGATGGTTTCTGGTCTTGGTCATGTTGTAAGTTACCTGTTATTCTGCGTATTTATATGCTACGAAGCAAAGATAATAGATTTGCAATACGAAGATGCATCAATAGGGGTATCTTACAGATAACACTTTTCCCTGTTCTCTTAATGGAAAATGTAATTTGGATTGCCTCAATCACAATCCAGCTCACCTTCTATGACCCCAGTCAAATGAAAATTAACTTCTCACAATAGTGCCCAGTAACCTCTCACCACAATTACCACACCTGAATGGGAAAGAACGGTCAGATACGGCCATGTAGCACCATATATAGATCATTAGAACTAAGCAATGAGTAAAAGAGTAGACTAGGATTTTATGATTGTATATTTCTGTTTGTGTGTGATTGAATTTATATACATCAAACCCTTGGAACTTTCTCTGCCAGCTTTCTTAAAAAAAAATCTTGCAGTGTAGGAAATGCCTGCTGTGGCTTCCAGGGCCAACATACACAAGCACTCACGTTACACCTTGTCACTCTCTGGCACCGACACAATGTGTGTCTTTGTCGCAAAAACAAAAACAGAACGTTCTACCCTGCTCTGTTTTCGAAGAAACATGCATAGGAGGAAAGTAAATTTGAAGAGAGGTCATTTTTAAAAAGTCACAACGGTAGAGAAATATAAACACACTCCAGATTTTCGCCACTGATCTGACGGGCACCTCAGACAGGGGAGTGAGCGCTGACCGGGTTTTACCGTGTCAAATATGAAACACTTATAAAATAAACAAAGACTGGTGTGAGGATTAACTGAGGTTTGGATTACAACCATTCCACCTGAGGCTAAGATTCAACAAACCTGGCTTCACATTGCCTCTGTTGTCAGGTCTGGGATATAACATTTTCTGTAATGCAAATGTCCAGTAAGCTAAGTGAGTCTGACATGCTACATGCATCGATTTAGCTAAGCATTGATGCATGCAGTGTAGAGACCACAGATAGAGCTGAATGAAACCTATAGTACTTGCTTAATTAATTAATCACATTAATCTGACTACAGTTGACCTCTGTGTAAAGTGAAAGCAGCAAAAAACAAGGATGTGCAACATGTATTTAATCATAGTGCAATAAAAGTAAGCTTTGTTTCATGTATTCTTGGCCACCAAGCTAAAAACTAATGTGGCTCAATTATACCTGCATGTAATCTTACTTACCGAATGGCACATATCCCCCAATACTCAGATTAATGCATGATAAATTACATGTTTTTTTTTTTTTACTGATTTTTAATCTTTTACATTTGGACATTTTGTTAAATCCTTTCCCTTAAGTTCAGCAAATTTAAAAGAAAATGGAAATGAATGAGCATCTGCAGTATTAAAAAGGCTTCCTAGTAACAGCATGTTGATGATAATGTAAAAAAAAAAAAAATCATCCCAAATTTCCCTGAATTTTACAGTTCCGACTAGCTACCTATGAATTATTGAATCTCAGAGCTGTCCACCAAAATGAATCTTAACATCAGGTGTAAATGGGGCCTGATATATTCCAAGTGCACTTGTCATCCTCTTTCACATCCCATTTTTTGATACATTTTTTTACTCTCAGCTCCCTTATGCCAAAACTGCATATGATCATAACATGTTATTTTAACTGCTGCTTTCTGTCTGTCATCAAATACTTATCACCCAATCAGTCTGAATGTGTGACTGTCTGCACTGCAAAGTCTAGAGTTCCATATTTACAGTGTGAGACTAGTTTAGACTTAATTGCATTTCGAGAAGCATCTTACCTGTGTGTAATGCATCCTGCAGGAAAAGCCTCCAATTAGTGCAAGTTGCAGAGGAACAGTCTAACAAGCATGTCTACAACGATATCGGGTAAATTCCCCTGAAGATTTGCAGTTTGGATAGTCTGTGAGAATTCAGTTGTGTCCTGAACACGTTGAAATGAATGTATCGATGTGTGTGCCAAGTAGCATGTCTCCTTGTAGTCAGAGCCAACCCCGGGACTGCCCCCTTCACATTTAAGCCCTCCCCCTATACTTTAAACTGAAATCCACCCACACCCCCAAACAACCTTCATCCACATTCCTGCTGTAAGAGAGCTGTCCACATCCCACAACAAACTCTTTTCAATCCACAGAGCCATTTGTTTTGTCCCTAAACATTCAAAGTCAAGTACATCCTGAAGGAGTTCATTCTGCATTGAATGTTGCATCAAGTGCTTGTTGTTTTCCACCAATGGCCAAGAGTTCCTGTTATTTTAGCTACATTTGGCATGTCAAGGAAGAATGGAGTTTGCTCAGGAAATATGTTAACCTCACAGAATCAGAGATTGGAATGGCATAATGAATCATATAACATTACTGTACTTCTCAGTACCTGCGTTTCAAGTAAGCATTTGTTACAATAATTTATGCATTTGTGTCCAAAATTGAGGCGTTCACCCTCACATCGTTCTAAACCTGAATGGCTATCTTTCTTCTGTAGAACACAAAAGAAGATATTTTTAAGAATATTTTTGTCCTTACAGTGAAAGTAATTGGGTCCAACACAACATTAGACCCCATTTACTTACAAATTTTTTTTTTCAAATTATAACTTTTTTTGTGTGTTCTGAAGAAGAAAGTAAGTCATAAAGGTTTGGAATGACATAAGGATGAGTAAATGATCAAATAATTTCAATTTTAGTGTGTTTCAATTTTTAAGTAATAAATATTTGTATAAATACTGACAAAACCAATAATCTAAATGTAACTATGTTTTTACATTTACTTTTTGTAGTTATTTGTGTTTGATTCACTAAAAAGAACTGACTCAGGGTCATTCTTTAGGGAATCAGACTACACTGGTCGCTCTGTATTTAGTTAATTCACTAAAAATAATCAATTCAAAATCATTTGTTCTCATATTAGACAAAAACGGTAAATGCGGGTTGGTTCCCAACACTACTTGTGAGTCACTTCTCACAAGTTCTAAGGCATTTCCATAAGCTCAATATCCCCCTCCTCTTCATTCCTTCAGACTGAGTTCAGTGTGTTGACAGTGACTATGGCCCCAATGGCCATCTCTCACCTCCACACTTCAGTTGAATACAATGACCTTATTGTGTTGATTCCTTTCCAATACTGGAATCTCACAAAGGAAAAACCACTGAGAAGTCGTCTTTTATCAATACGCTTTAAGAATAATGTCTAACAAGTATAATCAATAAGTTTTAGGCTTGTATTTATTCTCATAAAGCTAACATCTAACCATTTTAAGGATTGCAGCATATATGCCACTGTGGCTAAGCATCTTGTGATAAATGTGCTGTTTTTGCTTACAAAACACAAAAGCTGGACCCTCTTCACATGCATCTTTGTTTGGTCATAGCTACTTCATCACGATCCAGTTGAAATGCCACATTAAGCCTGTGTGAAATTGCTAGACTGAACAATTGCCAAATCATCCCAGTTAAATTTCAAGTCACCGTGAAGAACTTGAGTTTGAGCATCTTCCAAATCTGAGAGGTCGTTTTAGATAGCAATGAGAGAACAAACAAACCAAGATGGATTCCTCTTTGGTTTTTGCAGAAACTATGAAGAACCACTTACCTATCAAGATAACCTTTGTTATAAACCCTTTTCCCTGCTTAAGATGTTTATCAGGAACACCATTGAAATGGCAGAAAATGTCATGGCGATTCTTAGCAAAAGTGAAATATAAAACCCGGTGAAGAACTGGGTAATAAGAACCTTGTTTATCTAAAGATAAACTGAGATAAACACATTACTGAGACTGTTTGTCCAGATGTAGACAGAAAGAAACCACAAATAGCAGACAATGAATGTTCCCATCATTTCCTGGAGCAGGTTCTTCAATGTGTTTGTATGTGAACGGTGGGAGAGCACAACCCTTCCTGCTTCCTTAGAAAGCTTAAGTTGCAGTCTATTACCCGAAAACCCCTCTATTACCCTGTGCTATCTTAAAGGTAAGGGAAGCTACTTGCGAAACACCTAATGTTCACATCCTCCTCTTCCTATTGTAAAATGGCCCGACCATCCTCTGGCAAGCCATTATAAGCGATAACGCATATTTCACCTCATTGCCACACCAATTGACAAGTGTTTAAGAATGGATGCTGCCCTGCTGCATTCACATGTCAGTGCTACCTAACTAATGATGCTTTTTTCAGTAACCCCTGACCCCCGCACACACCCTGCTCCCTCTGCTCATCTCTCCAAGTCTTTAGATTCGCTCTTTCCTTCCCATGTTAATGACAAGGCATCAAACTAATGGAACATGGCACAATTGCTCACACGCAGCTGCTCCAATTATTGCAAAACCAACATTTGTAAGCAAATAAGGTCATGTTTGTGTAAAAATAAAGTGTTGAATGCCAAGCTAGGGTTTTTGGATTAAACAATAATCTCTTTTCTCTGCATTCTGGCTTTGATCAATCATTTTTGATAACCTGTTTTTTTTTATTTTTGTTTTTATTGTTTTATCGCTGCCTCTGTAGGATGGTGATTGCACTATTGATTTGATAATGACCGAATCAGAGTGTCTCACAGCATATGTGTTTTAATTCACACGGTCAGGACAACACATCAGAGTGTTTCTGATGTAGGACAGTTTACACCTGACAACTGCAGTCAGTCTCTCGAATGCCACTTCTTTAGATCAGTCATTTTAATTTGAGTAACACTGAAGATTACGGAGGAGGAAGCGATGATGCATCGAATGCTCTTTCAGGGCACAGCTGCGAATTGACTCAGACTCGCTCTGACATATTGTCCCTGTCTGAGCATTTTTGCCATGTAATATGGCGAACAGAAATGTAGTCGGTTGTGTAAAATTATGATTTTAAGATCAAGCGGATGCCTCTGCCAAATGATTAATTTACCAATGGGATGAACACCTACTAACATCTGTTTTTAAACATTTAGGGTGAACGTCACATACTGTCATTACTATTCATTTTGCAAGTCGCCCCTAACATGGTTTGTGCACTGAATCGCTGACAGAAAGTAAAGGAGAAAAGATGTGAGCAACAAATAAGAAAGTTCGACTTCAGCCAAAAATATACATTTTTATACTATTAGTTTTTTCAACAGTATAGAGATTATTATTTTAGCTTGCATACCCTTTTGGTAGCACTTTACTTAAAGTCCTTATGTACAATGCATTATAAAAGTATTCATAATGTATGTTATAATGCTTTTTCATAAAGTTAAAATGCATTATAATATTTGCTGTTTCTGAAATTGTCTTTGTCATCTGTTTCAATGCATTATACTTTCTAAAGGTGTGTTCAATGATCAGATAAGAATTATAATATATATGAGGCCATACAAAGCATTATAAGGTGCATTACAAGGCATAATTACTGCTTTTTTAAAGCAGTATACATAAAGGCTTTAAGTAAAGTGTTATCAGTTTTTTTTACCAAGATTTTCCATAATTCCAATATTATTTTAAAAAGATTGATAGTAAGGAAATGTGGAAAGTTTTTATGCCTTCCAATGGTATCTCGTATCAGTTCAACTATGGCATAGGTATTTAAAACCACATTCAGATCATTTCTGCGCTCCGTCTCTGTGCACGTTGAAACTAGATAGGTATAAATGTACTTCCTCGACAAACTTATGTGCTATTTAGGTGGTCTAAAACATTGCAAAAACCTGGCAGTAAGACAGGTTAAAATCATTTACAAAAGAATCAGCAAAACTGATCTCAGATAATCAGTAAAACATAGTCACAAAACTTAATCCAAAGCATCTCCATTTCAAACGTTCATTGATATCTCCAATGACTGTCCACCATTTTCTACACAGTGCAGATCAACAAGCATTTACTTTCCCTCCAATCACAAAGCCCTAATTCACACCCATTATCAGCCCATTCACATTTAGCACACTGAACTGACTCCTGAAGTCTGAATTTGAATTGACTTGATTCACACCTTTAAACAGCTTTACAGACATTGAAGTCTGATTAAAGTGATACAAGTCTCACCATTGCTGCCAGTCAAAGCCCCACATCCATCAGCAATGCTTTAGCAAGTGCTTTTCTCACTGCTCTGTTAATTTTCAGAGTCACGGAAGAGTAAAAAGACACAAGCTGGTGTGAGATATAGGGCCATAAAAGAAAACGGCAAACTTATGTGTGCCAAAACTTTATAGCACGGCAATGAATATTTGCAAGACACCTTCACGGGGTTGTGAAGCCTAATAAAAAGTTGATAGTCGTGTTCCTGAATAGATTGCAAGTGAAAAGAAGGTCCGATTAGCTGGCAATACAGACACGCTGTAATGTGTAGAGACACATTGTGTGATAAAGAGCTTCTTTTTTTAAAGGACTTCACACAAGCTAATTTAAAACCTTTAGAAATCAGCCACCATTTCAATCAATTAACAAGTACATAAAGGTCTCAGAATAAAAAAAAAAACATTGCTGTCTTATGCTAATCCCATGAGGATTTATAGCGTATTGTTACATAAGCCAGTATTGATAGATCTCATGCCGTAGTACAGTAAAAACAACATTATTCAAGACGATTGCCACACAAATTATATGTATTGCACTAGACTGAAAAGAACGAGTCCTCTGGGCTAAAAAGATAGATTGTGTCCTCTTGTGGATGAATGAATATGTCCATTCAGTTTGGAATTCCTGACCTGAACCTGTGTTGACTGTAAAATACTGTAATTAAGACTTTAAAATACTGTAATTGCATTTAGGTGTGACTGCATTATGAAAGTATACAGTATAATGTGGAGAAGATTATAGTAATGATGATATATGCAGAGCGTGTCTGGCTTCTCATCTACAGGGATCCAGCTGCGTGTGTGCATGCATTTAGTTCATAATGGACCTTGTTTTATAACTGGCCTCTGCGCCCTATCCTGCCTGCCTAATTTGATATTGTTAACTGATACATTCCACTTTAAAAAAGGAGAGGTCACGCTAACCTCTCCAGACACAGGTGGGCTTACCTGCAGAAGATATACACATTAGTTCATCAATGACATAAAAACATAAAAGGCATGCACAAAAACATCAATTTTGTTTTTATTGTTTGCTACAATAATACCCACGTCTCATTTAACATACAAAAAAACTGTTTGCTTTGAAGTTATGTAAGATATTATATTTTTTGCATAAAGATAATTTAGCTTATTTTTAAGATTATAAAGATTTTTTGCCTCGTTACATTATATGGATTGAGCCATCAGTCTGGATTGGTACACTGTAAAAAAAGAAAAGAAAAAAAAAGTTTCTGCCATAAATTTTTAAGTACAATCAACTTGGGTGTTTGTCATTTCAACCTAAATTACATTAAACTGACTTAAAAATTAGTTGAATCTTGAATAACTCATTAACTTATTCCAACGAGTTAAAGCAATATAAAAACGTCATAACTTATTGATTACATAATTTTTTACAGTGTAAGGTTCACACAGGGAGATTAAGGGGAATGTGATCGAGAAATGACATGTAAAAGTGTGAAAGAAATATAAGACAGAATCAAATCGACTGCATAGATAAGGTGTACATGCAATGCCCACCAGGGCTTGTGTCTGACAGCCAGCAATTTTTAATTTGTACATGTGTAATATGTTGTACATATGTGCATTCATTACTAGTAATGAGAAGACATTTAAAAAGTCCTGTAACCACAAAATCATGTATAATTAGAGGTGGTCTGAAAAATGTCTCGAGGGCCTCATGTAGAGAGCTGAAGACCACCCAGCCCAAACAACCCTCCTCAAACTCGACTGGGCTTCCACTGAGCGCAACGGCCCCTTACCTCTACATCTCCTAATTACAATCATTTGCCTCATACCAAACCAACACAGAACATCTGCTCCTAATGCTGCTGACTGTGATTATTAAAGAGAATTTACTCCCAGGTCGACACACAGAGGAAGCGCAACAGACAGGAATCACAAGGAGAGGTACAAGTCCGTGCGATTTGTTTTTATTAGCGAGGATACACTGCAACATGTTGAAGCAATGAGCCTGATATGTTTTGCTAGTTCATTAGTCTGTTTTTCCTGGCTCAGGATCCTGGCATGCCGTTTAACCAGGTGCTGATGAAGAGATCATTGACTTAATGTGGTTGACGAACCTCACAGTCTTACGTCAGTTTACACTCATGTGGCTGTAACAAAAACAGCGAAGCACATCTAGCTAATGTTTGGAGATTTGCAGGCTCTGCCTCTAAGTAAACAACTTTTGTTAATGAGTTTTAATGAAACTTCAGTCACTCAATCTTTTGTCTAGTCATCTATATTACAAAATAATATTACTTTCACAAATCGCAACGCTCAGCTGTAGTCTTCTTTTACAGTTATAATAACAGCCATATTTTTAATAGAATGGTCCGACCTCACAATTAAAGGAGCCAATGTTTGTTTACGCTTGAATGTGTGTTAGTTTGACAAACCTGAAAAATGCTCATTTTTGCAAGTTTTGTGCTGAAGAAGTGCATTTTATGATATGATCATTATCAGATTGTAATGTCTGATTTGAAATGTGTTATTAAATACATACAGCTTTAAAGATGTTGGTCTTTACTCAAATAGATAAGAACTTGCATAAATTGAAAGTAGGGGCATTTCCCTGCCGAGTGAACTGACTTTGAATTCAGTCAAGCGGTGAGTATAATTTTTAAACAAATGCATAGCTTTTGCCGTATACTTTGACTGTGTAGCATTTTATTTTAGTTTACATTATGCCATTTGTCACCTAAAATGGCTTAAAGTTGGCTTTAAATTTTTAATCAAAATGTCATAACTGGATGTTGGTGAACTGACATACGGAGGACTTCAATCATTTTGTCGACTTAGAACCTGCCCTTTTCTTACAATTTACTCCAAGCTTACATTTCGATCCGCCTCCATCTAATTTCGCAGCGTGATGCCATATAGAAGAATGGTTCCCCAAAGAACGTTTCAATGAACAGTTCTTAAAATAATATTTTGTCTTAGTATGAATGAACAACATTTTGAAAGAAGAACCCGTTTCCAACAATAAAGTGACTTTTGTGGAATGGAAAGATTCGATAAATGTTAAAGGTTCTTCATGGAACCATAGATGCCGGTAAATAACCTTTATTTTAAGAGTGTATGGAGGAAAAGATATGTCACTACTTCAGTTCATGACATTAAATCTCAAATGGCATTTGTGGCCCTAAAATCCTAAATTGAACCAAGCGTATCCATTATGTTCATCTGCTGAAGTTAGCAAGCCTATTTTTTGCACATAGTGTTAGTAAGCGATAGTAAGCGATATGGGGACGTAGCGGAGGCCACCTACACACCACTTTGAGAGTGCCAAACACAGACCACAGTCATTCTGATGATAAATTGTGCAACTGGGAATGTTATCTTGCATCATCCCCATTTGGAAGGTAATTACTCCTCTCTCAGCAGGGAAATGCAAGCCAGAAAACCGAAGAGGGGAGAATGCAACAGTAATGATACTAGACCCCCAGGGCAGGTTGATTGTTTGGGCTTAAAACACACATACGCTGTTATACAATCCAGTCTGTTTCCCATAATCCATCAACTGGTAGTAACATGACAAGCCTGGTGCTAATCAACCTACTTTTTGACAAACAAGACTGTACTTTACTTTCACTGCAAGGCTATTTATACCTGTTAGAATACTGCCGCTTTGGGGTGGTGGTGATGATATGTAATTCAACACTATAGGATGATATAGTAATCCTCACATAATGCCTGTCTGTGTCAGGGGCCCCTCTGACAAAATAATGCTATTCTGTTCCTTAAACCTGGGCTGAAGCTTTACTTCCTCCATAGCCTAATCTTTTTTGTGGGCATGTAGTTATTGTAAAGAGATACGCCACATCTTTGGTGCTGCAAAGACACTGGTATCATAATTTGTTCTACTTTGGTTTGTATATTGTCATCTTATTTATGATATGTTGTGAGATCTGATTAAATTAATCTGCAGAGAGAGAGAGAGAGAGAGAGAGAGAGAGAGAGAGAGAGAGAGAGAGAGAAATACATTTCAGCTCATTAGGCATTGAAGACATGGGTCATGGGAGTGCGATGCATAATGATGATCAAGTCTCTCTGAGGAGCAACAAGCGTTATTGAAAGGTAAAGCCCTCTGTCTCCAAACAGATGTCAGTGGCCCTTTGGGGTATTCTGGGTTTCTCAGCGAAGTACTGCACACATGCGCACACATATATAAGTTACAGTGTGAATTTTAGCAGCTTCATGGCATGAAAACCATGAAACAGAAAGGATGAGACTCCAAAACAAGCCTTTGCATGTTGCATTTCACAGCTGAATGCGTTTAGATAATGAATCTTGTCCTGACGTTTTTCTTTTCATAGAAAAGCAAACGGTCTGGTTTCCGGGGTTCATTCATAGCACACAGGATGATTCTTTACAACTTGTTACTTATGCTAGCTATTAAACCCCCTTACCTTTACTAGCCAAACAAACACACAATAAAATCTCTGTTTGGTTGCAGTGTGCTGGAAAGCCCCAAGCATTCATTAGTAAACCACAGAAAATTTATGAGCATGTCTTCCATCCCACGCTATGCGGAAAAAGCCATTACAGTATCTCAACGTTGAAATGTTTATCTTTTGTCTTTGATGTTCAAATACTTATAGGTGCGTCGCTGCATATTAAGTAAGTTGTTCAAACACTTTTTGTTTCTCTACACCTTTTGACCAATGAAATTCCTTGATTTTTCCAATTACTCAAAATTGCTTCCACTTATTAGATAATGGTTTTAATTATTTGTTTTTAAATTCAGAACGCTATGCAATATGAAATGATAGGATGGAAAGTAATGGCAAATGTTGCAGTCAAATTTTAATTCATGTCGCCCATGTTTGCACCATGGCTGAATGTATTGGAGCACATAGCCATGGCTCTGATAGAATATTGCACCTATTTTATTTTACTATCCAAGAACATTCTGAGATCAAGAGACATCAAATGTGCATGAGAGAGAAGGAAAGGTAAAAAAAAGAAGTTTACATGTACTTAAAAAGGCATATCCTAATTGAATCAGCATTGGCTTTTTAAGGCCTTGAAATGTGACCATTCACATGAGAGTAATCAGAGGAGGAATTAAGCGGGAAATCCAATTGCGCACACACCACGAAATCTGCATTTGAAATATCACACCTGCTCTTGTAGTTGTGATGTAAATGTGTATTTAATCACAATGCAAATCAGTTATCATGCCGGCGGAAGCATTGATCTGCTACTTCTCAATCCAAACAACTGTAATTCAGGCAACATGCCACCTTTCAGCTGTCAGGATCATCTCCTCAGCAGTTGAGATGCCCTTATCTCCATGCTGTCAGAAGCGGCCGGCTGCTGAACGTCTGCCGTACATGTTTACCTCGTCTCATCCTCACACTCTGATTATAAGGCAGCTGCCGGCAGCCGTCTGTCTGACTGAACCAAATCATTACCTGCCTTTAATCTCCTGCTCTGATACGGCTTGTCGTGGGTAATTACTGCGGTGCCAAATCAACTTGCTCTCACTTGCATTTACAAAAAACTAAACAAGAAGGAAGAAAAATAATCAAATCAATTACACTGATCCCTTGGCTTTGCCAAAGATTGACTGGTTCTTACCTCATACTCATAGCTCATTTTTTGTCTCTTCCCTTGTGTATTCTTTCAAGTTGGATTGTGGCGATATGACGTTTTAATATAGACCCACTGTTCCCCAACACGTGGATGTGATACATGAAGAACCCGTGAATATGATGTGGTTTCATGAGTTAGCCAAGGCCAGACATTTGTGTTTCATTTTCAGGCAATGAATAATTAGAAACAACTCAAGCATCTCCCACAGTGAGCCAGACAAGTGCGTTGACCTACAAGATCAGTCATGGCGGGTAATTTCCATTTTCTCCGTTTTTATACGCTCAGCCTCACATGTGATCAACTTTCCGTAGCTTTCAATAGGGTTTGTGCTGTTTGCTACACTACTGTTCAATAGTTTGGGGTTGGTGAAGTTTTTTAAATTAATTGGTTTAAAGATTTCTTTTAAGGTGGCATTTATTTGATCAAAAATACAATAAAAACTAATATTGTGAAATATTATTGCAATTTAAAATAACTGTTTTAATATATTTTAAAATCTGAGAAGCCATTACTTATCCTTCAGAAATCATTAATATGCTGATTTGCTGCTCAAGTAACATCAATGCTGAAAACAGTTGTGCTGCTGTTTTCAGGATTCTTTGATGAATGGAAAGAATAGAGTTGAATTAGAGTAGACTTTTACATTGTAACAAAATAATTATTTTAATTTTGATTGATTTAATGTTGAAATTTTTTTTAAAAAGAAAGAAAACGAAAAACCTTTACTGACCCCAAACGTTTGATCGGTAGTGGCCTATATTCAGGTCCTTCTCAAAAAATTAGCATATTGTGATAAAGTTAATTATTTTCCATAATGTAATGATAAAAATTAAACTTTCATATATTTTAGATTCATTGCACACCAACTGAAATATTTCAGGTCTTTTATTGTTTTAATACTGATGATTTTGGCATACAGCTCATGAAAACCCAAAATTCCTATCTCAAAAAATTTGCATATCATGAAAAGGTTCTCTAAACGAGCTATTAACCTAATCATCTGAATAAACTAATTAACTCTAAACACCTGCAAAAGATTCCTGAGGCTTTTAAAAACTCCCAGCCTGTTTCATTACTCAAAACGCAATCATGGGTAAGACTGCCGACCTGACTGCATTCCAGAAGGCCATCATTGACACCCTCAAGCAAGAGGGTAAGACACAGAAAGAAATTTCTGAACAAATAGGCTGTTCCCAGAGTGCTGTATCAAGGCACCTCAGTGGGAAGTCTGTGGGAAGGAAAAAGTGTGGCAAAAAACGCTGCACAACGAGAAGAGGTGACCGGACCCTGAGGAAGATTGTGGAGAAGGACCGATTCCAGACCTTGGGGGACCTGCGGAAGCAGTGGACTGAGTCTGGAGTAGAAACATCCAGAGCCACCGTGCACAGGCGTGTGCAGGAAATGGGCTACAGGTGCCGCATTCCCCAGGTCAAGCCACTTTTGAACCAGAAACAGCGGCAGAAGCGCCTGACCTGGGTTACAGAGAAGCAGCACTGGACTGTTGCTCAGTGGTCCAAAGTACTTTTTTCGGATGAAAGCAAATTTGGCATGTCATTCGGAAATCAAGGTGCCAGAGTCTGGAGGAAGACTGGGGAGAAGGAAATGACAAAATGCCTGAAGTCCAGTGTCAAGTACCCACAGTCAGTGATGGTCTGGGGTGCCATGTCAGCTGCTGGTGTTGGTCCACTGTGTTTTATCAAGGGCAGGGTCAATGCAGCTAGCTATCAGGAGATTTTGGAGCACTTCATGCTTCCATCTGCTGAAAAGCTTTATGGAGATGAAGATTTCATTTTTCAGCACGACCTGGCACCTGCTCACAGTGCCAAAACCACTGGTAAATGGTTTACCATGGTATTACTGTGCTCAATTGGCCTGCCAACTCTCCTGACCTGAACCCATAGAGAATCTGTGGGATATTGTGAAGAGAAAGTTGAGAGACGCAAGACCCAACACTCTGGATGAGCTTAAGGCCGCTATCGAAGCATCCTGGGCCTCCATAACACCTCAGCAGTGCCACAGGCTGATTGCCTCCATGCCACGCCGCATTGAAGCAGTCATTTCTGCAAAAGGATTCCCGACCAAGTATTGAGTGCATAACTGAACATATTAACATATAATTATTTGAAGGTTGACTTTTTTTTGTATTAAAAACATTTCTTTTATTGGTCGGATGAAATATGCAAATTTTTTTAGATAGGAATTTTGGGTTTTCATGAGCTGTATGCCAAAATCATCAGTATTAAAACAATAAAAGACCTGAAATATTTCAGTTGGTGTGCAATGAATCTAAAATATATGAAAGTTTAATTTTTATCATTACATTATGGAAAATAATGAACTTTATCACAATATGCTAATTTTTTGAGAAGGACCTTATAATAGAAAACAATTAGCCTATGTCAGAGTCATGACTTGGCAATGAGCACCATGTCCTCCTACTTTTTGAGCTGTGGTGCTTATGGGTGATCCAAGTTTAAATTTGGCTTGCGTGATTTGCTGATCATTTCCCACTCTCTTTGTTTACTGTCGATATGATTAAACTGGCACCAAAGACCAAAATGGCATAATTAAGTATATATTAAATCAAACAGCTACTACCATTGACTTGCATTGCTTTAGACTATTTGGCTTCACTGGGATGTTGTTCTCGTTGCTATCTGAGGAAATATCTGTTGTCTAAAGTTGCTAGTTTAAATACCAGCTGGCCTGTATCAGGACCTGACTGTTTGACTCTTTCAGCTCAACTAAAGAGAAGCTTGTCTCTGTCCCCCTCTCCATGCTTGGCAGCATTCACAGGCCGGGCAACAGAAGAGATAGAAAGCTGCCAAATGTGTTTGAGGTGTAGGGTGATTTGCATAGGTGAGCACACGTCAGGGCCTCCAAGCATAAACAGGGCACTGTGAACCTCCTCTGCTCACCGCTAGTAAATCAACACAGATTCATATACAAGCACTCCTCAGAGCATATCCTGTGGGCTGGGATATGGGGTTAGAATCGTTCCTTCTGTCGTTAGTAGCTACACTCACACACACAGACTTGTTCTCACACAAATATCCCTCTATTTCACGTACTAGACACATTTATTTATCATATAAGATCCAAACACGGCTCTAGCTTAACTAACCCAAACTTTAAAAGTTTAAATAATGCTGCTTTTGTTTTGTTTATTTCCAAAACATGCAATTTTACAAACATTTTCCAAGATTTTTCTATCTTTAACCACATAGAAATTCACATATATCCACTCACTGTCTAAATTGTTTATGGCTTTTTCTCAATACAATCCTGATTTCTTGTACTCGTTTTGACAACACTTCAAACACATCTGAGAGATATTTAGACCAACACATGAGGACACACTACATCACTCTCTAGTAGGCTACATCAGCTGAATCAGAGCTTCACATGTGGTCGTAATGGTTCATCAATTAACCGAGTCTTTACATAACAAACTCAGATCCCTGTTCGGTGCCACATTTGGAAATCTGCCACTTCCACTCAAGTCACCTGAGAAGCCCCAGGGGTCTAGTTAACTGGTTTGTCATTCACTCCCAGATGGAGTCTCTTTTAAAATACCAGGCATTGCTTTAAAAAGACCTAATTTGGGCATTTTACTCACTGTTATGTGAGTTATAGTCAGAGCCGGACAGTAACGGAGTACATTTACTTGAGTACAGTACTTGAGTACAATTTTGAGGGATCTGTACTTTACTCGAGTATCATTTTTGGGGATTACTCATGACTTTACTCAAGTACATTTGAGAGGCAAATATTGTACTCTTTACTCCACTACATTTCTATCCATAACCGTGAGTACCCGTTACTTCTAAACAAAAAAAAGGAAAAAAAAAATCTCGGAAACCCTCAATTTGTTGTTTCCCTCTCAAACGTGATTGGATTGTGCAGGCGCCACTGATTGGGACAGCCTATCAGCAAATCACCTTCACCTTCAGCTCTGAACTGACGCCAAAGTAAACTCCATGGTCAGATTTATGTGGGTTCAAATGTGGGTGCAAAAAATCCATTAAAACTCTAGCAGAGGTTTGTCAGAGCGTTGCCATTGTGCATTGCCTTGTGGGCAAGTGAGAAATGTTAAATAAAGCAACATGGTAAAAAGATGAAAATGACTTGAATTAACTTTCAATTCCTTTTAGATTATCAAAGGTATTAACATTAACATTTTTCATAACTCCATGTAGGGCGTTTCTGTACATAAATGTAAGCACGGTTCGCGTACCTACCCCGAAGTGATAAAATAAAATTCTGTATCAAATTTATAGGCAAAGACAAGTAGTTTGTTTAGGCATGGTTTGTAGGGAATTACAAACCTGCACACATATATTCGAACACACATAATTATAGAATCAATTCTTAATGCGCATGTGAACGCCATCAGCGTTTATCACAGGTTCAGTTTAAAGTCTGTTTAGAGAGAACGGTGTCATCTTAGCGGCCCCTAATTTAATAACAAATTATCATTTCGACGGAAGTGAATCAATCAAAACTAACTTTAGCTGGAAAATAACATTATTCAAGAACCGCTATAAAACCAAAACAATCTCTGTTACCTTAAATTATATGTTTATCTCTGAAAAGCCACTTTGAAACAATCTACATTGTTAAAAGCGCTATATAAATGAAGATGACTTGACACTGGCAGTAGTAATGCAATATTTAGAAAATTTACTCTTGTACTCTTGATACTCAAGTACTTTTAAAAACAAGTACTTCAGTACTTTTACTTAAGTAGACATCTGACTGTAGTACTTTTACTTGTACTTGAGTAAAATTTAGCAAGGGGTATCTGTACTTTTTCTCAAGTAACGAAGCTGTGTACTCTGTCCGCCTCTGGTTATAGTAACTGTTATGACCGTTTTTGTTTTGTTTTGTTTTTTACGTGTGACAAAAATGTAGGCTACTTTCATCATTTATTTTCGTTGATGCAATGCTGTCATTCTGCTTATCACTCACAAACCATGCAGCATGAGGGGGATTAGCCTAAATTTGTTTTTATTTTCGGTTTAAACATTCCTACAGAATAAAATATATCTGGGGTACATTATGATTTATGAAATGGATATGAAATGTGCAACGGTTTTTGAGCAACGGTTTCTACGACATCGTCACTCAGGCCAAATCTGCAGGAGCAGAGCAACCGCTAGGGGACACCAGCACCTAATGTAGGCCTACAGCAAACTCGCTCACGTTCAAAAAATAAGATACAGACGGTTAATTATGGGGTTTAAGAGTATATTTTATGAAAATGATGCTATTAGAAAACGTGTAGTAAAACTATGTGCGTCATTCAGGCAAATTCGCGCTCAAACAAATCTTTCAACAGAGAACCGTGAAGGTAAAGTCTCTTTTGCCTTATATGGAAATGGTCCCCAACTGCTAGTATGTAACAGCTAAAAGCATTCTTTTCTTTTTATTATGGAAAAGGTGAGTCTCTGGGTCATGGATTCGTGAGCTACAGGTCAGGAGACAAACGGCACTCTGATTGACAGGAAAGAGAGACACTTTAATGCCGGTAGTGACCTGAGTGACAAGGAACAGCTGAGTGTGTAACACATCTGGAGACCCGCAGGGCTTCACACATCCATGCTGTAACCCTCCGGGCGTCTTTACGCACTAGTTGGTAGGTAAAGTGCTGTGTTACCACAGTTTAAGTTGTGTTACACGCGTCCATGTACTGAGTTCCTTCTCACATAATTGCAATTAACGTTAACGTTACATCCAGAATTATTTAATTGTGTCAGACAGGCGTTTTTAAAGCGACCATGGGTCAGTGGCTAATTGTTTCCATCTAACGTTATGTATTGTGTTAGACTATTGTGTTAGGCTATTAGGCTATTAAATAGGCTACATTTTTACATCATGCATACAAAAATGTTTTCAATTTCTGATTTCTAAAATGAAAATGTCTAGGCGGTTTAACTGTCCGGAGACTTGGAAAGTATGTTGGCATGTTTTTTTTTGCCTATTATTATTATTATTTTTTTTTTTTTGTTTAAGTAAAGCAACTTTGGTTTGCCAGACAATATTAATACTTTAAAAACAAAGTCAGGTTAGTGTAAAACCAACATGCAGAAAGCCTATTTGTATTAGTGTGGGGAAAATAAAAATAAAACAGAGCGGCCACTTAGATCCCCATAATTGTGTGTAAATGTCAAATTGTTATTTTAAAAATATAATTTAGTTATAAACGCTTTTTAAAAACCAACATGAATAAAACGATTACATTTTTGAAGAACCAAACTTAAATATTTATCATTTTCATCGTTATCTTTTTATTTTTCACTGACCCACACACGCACACAAAGTTCGTATGGCTATAAGTTCACGCATTAGTTCCCATTTATTCCCTTGCAAACGCATCTGAAAAAAGATTGTTTCTGATTTTTCCGTGTTTTTGCACGTTATGATACTAGAAATCGATATTTACGACCCCGTAACATTTTAAACAAAACAAATAAACCTATTTTAAGGGCATACAGAATGCACAAGCATACTTACGGGGACGAAATGTGCTGATTTATTCCGTTGCTGTTAGAAAATATTCACAACTGGTGTCATTTGCTCGAATCCAGATGACAGAAAGTAAACAGCGATCTTTGTAGAGGACGTGGAGCTGTTCAGTATCCAAATAGCGCAAACCAACGGGTCAGCATAGTGGAGACGCAGAAAGCGATTTTGAATCCCAGCTGCGATGAGTAAACATGCAGTATGCAGTCAGTTAAAGAGCCAGTGTGTTCAGTGCGCTGAAATGACATGAGCGATACTCTGCGCTGATTGGCTGAGACGCGCGGCACCAACCAATCCCTCCACACACTCACATTCTTGCTTCTCCTCTCTCACCTACCGTGGGGTCCAAAATAAATTAAACGTCATCGGACGAATGAATGCGCAAAAGCGCACATTGATTGGTGCCATATAGAGGAGAAATCCGTATCTTAACCCGTTCACATATAATCTAATTATGTTCTAGGGACACTAAAATATGCTTTATTTGAACTATAAATAGGCTACAGCCATAAATGATCATAAATAAATCTCTTTCCATTTATACAATACACTTTAGTTTTTAACAGTAGCAACACCTAGATCATTTTATGTATTTTAAGAAAAATGACAAGAGCTGGAATTAAACATTGATTTTGCTTTAAACATTTCTATGTTCACTTTGCTTTAACAATTGTGCAATAATACAGTTCTTGATGTTTTGTATTGTTATTCCATATTTATTTATCGAGAAAGCAACATTTTGTCTGTTGAATTTCCCCCCAAAACGACAATAGTCCACAAACAAAAAGCATCCGTAGCTCTCAAATATCATGTGTACTTGTGTATATTTAAATGTCAACACGCACCGCACCAGATTTCAATGACAAGAAATGCGTGAACCAATAACACTTCATGCCATTGGCACCAAACCTGATGTGACAAGTCTTGAAGCACCATATTTTCAGGGCAAAAAACACCACAGGTCTTTGGCACTGTGAATGTCTGAGAAAAATAGGGAGGCAGGGAGAGAGATTAACTGCACTCTTGAGGCTCCCCGAAGTGAAGTGGCTCGCTCAAGGGCACTTACCCTCCACCCTATACCGTGTTTGATTGAAGATTTAAAATAAGTGACAGATCTTTGATTCATATCAATCAAATAGTTATTGCACATCAATAATTCTTGACTCAAAGTGCAATTAGTTCAATGCATTAACTGGAATGTTGACAGGTTAATGCTACCCAGATAAGTTTCTTCAGCTAACAGTCTCGTCTGTCCTGTCCATCAGTACCTTGTTACTGTGTGTGTTTGCGTTGAGACGTTCACTTTACAGCTTTAGAGTACAGAAACATCACTTTTCTGACACCTTGACAGAACCGGCTCCGCAACTCTTGACAGCAGACGGCCTGGGCCCCTGACCTAATTCACAGGGCTGCCCCCAACACACATACACAATGACAGCAGAAACCCCTTTCTACCATACATTTTAATCTCAGAGGCTTATCTCCCCTATTCATCTTAACTCTGCTCACTGACACACATACTGTGCACACCTCCCATAATTGGAAACGTAGAGTCAGCTTGAAGATCGTTTTCTCTTTTTCCTTTCTCCACCTGCTCTTCATAGACAAGGACCCCTAACAGCATTTTAGGCCTTTATGCATCCCACAGACAACTGAAACACTAATCCTATTTACAGTGGGGCATAAAAGGTAAGACTATACACATGCTGGGAGCGAAGGGAAGTGCAGATTAACTCGGCAGAGCACACATCTGACTAAGAGTGAGGGGTCAGTTTGTCCCCAACTGCCATTTTGTGCTTCACGAACGCATATGTTTGTGGCTCAGTGCCATATAAGATTGTCCACGATAAAGAAAAGTCTAGTTTAAAACATGTGCCAATATGTTCTCTTTTAGTTCATGTTGATTTCCTATGATTTTGAAAAACTTTTATTTTTATAAAAAAAAAAAAAAAAAAAGATTTAATAACTCTACATTGCTTCTAAATGAACAATTAAGAAAAAAGGTAAATATATATATATATAAAAAAATCTACACTTTGAATAGACGTGTCTTTATACATTTTCAAAAGGATGGTTCCCCCAAAATTGAAGAATGTTGGTAACCAGCTAACCATTTTTTAATCAGTTGACGGTAGCCACTGACTTCTATGAAAAAATACTATGGAAGTCAGTGGCTGCTGTCAACTGTCTGGTTACTGACATTCTTCAAAATACTGTATCTTCTTTTGTGTTTAACAGAAGAAAGAAACTCATTCAGGTTTGGAACAACATGAGAGAGTAAATGATGACAAAATTTTCATTTTTGGGTGAACTATTCCTTTAAGTAGTGTACTATATAAATATATACAGTAAATGGATTTAAATATTTAAAAAAAAAACATCGTATGAAGGTAAATAGTTTTTTTTGTTGCAAATATCTTGAATTATTCATTCATAAAGTAACGCCAAATGACATTTACATCCTGAACTAACCATGCTTTTTTAAGAAAAAGGTCAATTTATCTAATATTCCTAGAGTCTTATTGCCCTTAATCTATTATATTATATTATTACATGTCGATTATATTATATTATTTCTTGTTTTGTTTTGTTTTTTCCCCCTGCATGTTAATGGCATCACAAGACTTCGATTCGGCAGACAAAAGTTTAATAAGTTGTGAAGCAGTTTTGCTAAAATACATATTTTTAAGAACAAAACATAACATTTCATGCTCAATTACTTCATGATGATATTAAGACAATTATATCACCCTGAAATTTTTGATGAATTAGAATACATTTAAATCATAATTTAAAATATGCTGCATATAGACAATGTATATATGCAAATTGATTGGGTTTTTAATGTATTATGAATAGACTAATAGAGAAGACAAAACGGTAACACTTTACAATAAGGTTCGTTAGTTAACATTAGTTAACTACATTAGTTAACATGAACTAATAATGAACTACACTTATACAGCATTTATTAATCTTTGTTCATGTTAATTTCAACATTTACTAATACTTTATTAAAATCTTGTTAACATTAGTTCATGCTCTGTGAACTAACATGAACAAACAATGAATAGCTCTATTTCTATTAACTAACGTTAACAAAGATTAACAAATACAGTAACAAATTTATTGCTCATGTTTAGTTAATGTTAGTTAATGCATTAACTAATGAACCTTATTGTAAAGTGTTACCGACAAAACAAATGTCACATCATTGACCCTTAGTAGTAGAACACTGTCAAATCCAACATCAGGACAGATCAAATCACATGTATTTTGTTTTCTAAATGCTGCAGGGCAGCAGTTGCTTTCTGAACTGACATGTCATCGATTTCTGTGTCCTTGTTGCTTCAAAGGTGGTTTAAGATGGCTTCAAAGCCAGTGAAACTACACATATGTGCCACACTTAATCAATCTAATGAAGAATCTGAACCCTGCCAGTGATCTAATTACATTAAGGGTGTCAGAGTTTCAGAAACGGATCTACTCAAATAGCCATGACATATCATGTAGCATGTGAGTTATACGTTGTATGCGTGATGATTTGGGGGAAATCACTCCTTCACGCTGTTGCCGAATCGATAGTCTGAGGTTTGGGTTGTGACCCAGTAATCCATTTTGTTGTATGTGAGAGGGTCAGTAGGTTTATAGACTTTTCAGATGACTCATGTCTCTGTAAAACTAAACCGAATGGATTCTTTTCATTTCTTCCCTGCATATTCAGCCCCTGGTAAGAATGCATGGCAAGAAGTCATTAATGTTTCATTAAGGGGGTGGGAGGGGGTGTTAACTCATAAGTCAGACCAGCACCAGTTATGCACCCTGCTTTCTGTGTACCCCACACACTTAAACTCTGCCCTTTGACCAAAACAAAGAGCCTGTTGATGTGCAGAGAGGATCTCTTATTACTCTGGGTAAAACAAATTGCTCTATACGCAGTCTGAGTCAGCTGAAATGTCCTACTTTCTATTCCAAACAAATGTTTAACGTGATGTTCTCTATTGTGTAATTAATTTCACTCCTGTGGCTGTGAAATATCAGATCAACTACATTTTTACATATTCTGACACTTTTCTGAGTGTTTGCATATTAACTTGTTAGGGTGTTCTGGGTGGTTGCTAGACATTGGATTATTTTTTTCATTTTACCATCCACCATGTGAAAATCTGTTGTTTCCAGGACAGGATTAGTTGTGTGCCAAATATGTTTAGGGGTCTTGAAAAACACACACACATACATGGACTCGACTGCTCCTGCCATTTGTTATTTTTGTCAGACCTGTGATGGAAAGTCTTTGTATTCTTGTTCCTCCTTAATCCCTTTTAGGAGTCTTGATGCTTCAGTTCATTCCTACTGAGTTCACTTCCAATCTAACCTTAATTAGACTCTTGGTGCAGGATCCAGACTTACTTTCAAAACAGGTCAAGCACACTTAAATACTTCACCGCCTGGTCTACCCATCACATAAAGTCAATCTGGTCCCTTCTATGCCCTATTAGAGAGGCTTTACTTAGCGTTTTTCTCTGGACATAATTGACAGAACGGAAGTTTGCTGCACATACTGAAGTCAGCTGCTCTTTTGACGTCCGGATGCAGATGATTTCAGGGGACTTAATGTCAAGGACTAAGAACCAAGCTAAGGCTTTGCAAACTTTCCTCAATTAGGTCAGATTATCTTTGTTGTAATTGGACGGTCTGTTTTTACAGAACTCACTTTTATAACTAGAGCAGTTTGCTGCTTTCTTTTCTTTTTTGTTTAAAGTTTCACCATCAAATATTAAGACAAAGATAAAAACATACAATGCGTTCAGAAAGACCACCAGTGTAAAATGCTTCCTATTAAGCAGCACAACCGTTTAATATGAAATGTTTATTGAACACCAAATCAGCATATTACGATTTCATAAAAATTTCATATATTTTTCATTTTACCTCTAAAATTATGGTTTGAGAAAACTGCATGTTTAAACAATCAGCGTCCTTGTAATGATCTATAGAGTTGCACAAGTCAGTGTGCAGGACCAGGCTTGAAAGTTGTGTGTTTTTCTCTGTTTTCTCTGGTTCCAGTTGAGTACAACTGAACTGCTGTGGAGTTTTCCATATAATGAGTGCAAATTGAGTTTTCATTTCCAGTGAACTCCGAGGCCAAGTGCTGCTGGAGATGTTTGTTTCAGACGCAAACAGGCTCTAACGCTTGGTCACACATTTTTTCCAGTCTTTCATTAGTGAGGGCTAGTGAAATATTTGGCATTTCGACAAGTGCGGTTTTACACCTGATTTGTGTTCTTTGCTGTCACTGGCTCTGCTTCACTTCTTTACAGTTCATCATCCTGTTGACTAAAACCATAGCGCCAACTCTGGCTGTTAATGCCAGATCTCTCATTAGCATCATTATCTCTCTTGACACTCTTTAAACCAATATTAACCCAATGGATTTCAGTTCAGTACTTATGAAACTGCCTAAACAAACAAAACCCAGGGTGAGACTATCACTGATACTTGGAAGACTAACCGGAACTGTGCAAGATCATTGATTGGAATTTAAAACAAATTGTGGGTGGTTGTGGACCAAGCAAATATCTAAATTGTTTCCTGCTTGGCCTTGGGTGGTAAAATAGCGTGGTTTGACAGGATGGGGGGGTATAGGGCAGTGTCTCATCTTTTGGGTTGATGTTTACCGAGGAAAACTGACAAAAACAGTGAATAAGACACCACACCACCTCAAGGTCTATCTCAGATTCAAAAATCGTTTTTCGGACAGTTGTTTTATTTTAAAATCTCTAAACTTTGACTTTAAAACCTTTGTTTTGCCGCAGTAAATTTTTCATATTTCTGTGAAAAGCTTCTAATCTGCAGCATGTGTAGGTTTATCTTGATTTTCTCGTTTTGGACGCAGAGCCCAAAGGCTTCTTGGAGTGAAGGTTGTTTTCCCATCTTGGCAGGGAGGAAGTGAAGGGCGTCACAGAGCTCCAGGTTGTCCTGTGGAATGTCACAGTCGTATAAGAGAGCCAAGGGCAAAGCAGAGGCCAACGAGTCAGGGGATAGGAAGGAGGGAATGGGGGAATGCAAATGCGGAGAGGGAAATGTAGGACAGAAACTGAGATGTTGAACACCAAACAAATTCTCTCAGCCTTTATGAGGGCTGAGGGACTTCAAACAGCCTAAAACTTTTTTTTTAATCTGCAGATGCTATGAAGATAACTTTTTTGAGACTTTAAGCAACCTTGTTAGTTTGTTTTGTGCTTTTGTTTTTGTGATGCTCTGACAACTAAGCATTTGAAGAGCTCAGCCAACAATTTTTATGGTATTTGACTGTAGAGATTATTAAACACTACAAAGTCCTAGTAACCTAGAACTCATTAATCATTTTTTCTTGTTCTCAAATTCTTGAAGATTAGTGCTTCAAAAATTCTTCATATAAAATTTTGATTACAATTTAGTTTTACTATACTGGTGAATTTAGAAGAAAAAACAAACAAACAAACAAACAAAAACGTGACTGTCTTCAGACCATGTAAAGCACACTTCAATTATATGAAGCCTCTGCAAGTACTCAGAGCTAAAATGAACCAAAGGCTGTAACCAAAATCCAAAGCAGATTTTGGGAGGATCGCACCCCGCTCCCCTGACAAACGGCTTCTCTCATGTTTCTGAGATAAGCCGGCCTGTGAGACTGTGAGCGCCTCTAATAGGCTGTCTGCACCAGGCTGAGGTGAAGATCAGGAGGAAGTCTAGCTCTCCCCATTCAGTCTCTCTGGGTTTGAGTTTCTGCCCCTCTCCTGACCCAGCGGTCACAGGACACTCTTAAGGGAGGGCTTTGCTTTTGGTGTGAAACTTGCAGCCGTGAAACCCTGAACCTCTGTCCCCCTCCTCTACCTGTGACCACCAGAGGATCTAGAAGAGAAAAGGTTCATTGACATTCACATGGTCTTTCTTTCTTTCTTTCTTTCTTTCTTTCTTTCTTTCTTTCTTTCTCATTTAGTTAGTTACAACGTTTATTTCTTCACTCCATTGTTTGGACCATTTTGATAGGTTAAAAAGATAATTGTTTAATTAGTGTGTTTGGAGTTTGTTTGTTTCTTTGGTCTCTCTGGAGTAAGTTCATCTCTCTAGGAGTCATGGCTCATTTGAGGTCAATTGCATTTGCAGCGCCATATGATATGTTGCACTTTTTTGGTTAATTAACCCCTCTTGTTTTTCGGCTTACAAATATATTTTACATTACGGAACATTACTGTTGTAACTACCTTTTTTTTCCAGTTTGTACATTCTGCAGAAGATCTTTTTAGTTAGAAGGTGATGTATGGGTGAATAAATGATAATAAATTAAATTTTGTGGTGAACTGTCCCTTTAAGGATGTGTGACGACACAACAGAGTCCACATTCATGCACACATGTCTGAGCCTGACGTTAAACCCTGTGTTTTATAGTTCAGCCGGTTAAAATGGATGCATTACAAGGCTTAATCATAGATCCTACTGTAAGAAAGATTGCCATTGTCCATGAACCCAATAATTCAAGCCTGGAGCAATGAACGCAAATTTCAAAGTAATCAGGGTTATACAAATAGTTCAACTTCGGATGACAGTTAAAATAAAACAGACTCTCAAAACATAATGATCCATGCAGTGATTTTTTTAAATTTTTTTATCATTTCTAACTATGTCTGAAATTAATCTTTCATCCATTGGTTGGTTTTCTAGGGTAATTACTCTCAGCTTTGGAGTGTCCAGGCTGGCAATACAGATAGTTTTGTCCCTGTAGTTAAAAGACAGTTTCTGAAGAGACATCTGTTGAGCATGTGCCAGACGGCTTCTGTCCTCACCTCTAGGAGAGGCTTTGAGAAATGGCTGTTCAGGGAAAACGGAAAACACTCTACATGGGGCCTTGCTGAGACCAGCCCTTTCTCCATGTCCTTAAAGCAGATCCAGTCACAGAGGTTTCTGTCTCTCTCACTCTGTTTTGGTCTATCCCTCATTGTAACTATGTGATAACCATTTCTTAATCTTTTTCACTCACTACGTCTGGCTTTCTGTGGAATTCTGGCACTTTATCTTTTCTCTTCTTTTTCTTTTCCCAAACATCTATCATTCTTTCTTTGTTTTTACTTCTTATTCACCACATTTCTCCAGATTCAAGCTGATCTCATTTCTCTTTGCCTTTTCTAAAACTAAAACTTTGTGAGTTTGTTGGATAAAGCACTATCTCTGCTATCCGAAGATGGCAATATCTGAAATCCTTGTCATTATCATGTTATAACAACATTTACTGAAAATAATATATGTACGCCAAACTTTTAAATAGTAGTGGAGGATTTTCACAAAAATATTAAGCAGCAAAAACAGTTTTCAACAATGATTAATAATAAATGTTTCTTGAGCACTTAATCAGCATATTAGAATGATTTCTGAAGGATCATGTGACTCTGCAGACTGGAGTAATGGCTGCTGAAAATTCAGCTGTTTATGTCTATGACGAGTCACGCAGGTACTGGGCTACTCCGCAGTGGTACGACCCGAACCAGTCTAAAAGAGTCCAGATATAAACACTTATTATAGGTGTACTATAGTGATTCAGGATAAGACCAAAACATGGTTTGGAAAATGGATTCATGATGTACTCACTTATTATATACATTTTGTAAACCTTTTTTGAAAAGACTGCCGCTTTAAATACATTCAGGCCAAATCCATCAAGTAAATTCAGAATGAAAACTTTCACTGTCAATTTTGGACTTCCTATTCTCACTAAATCATTTTCACAACCTCTCTCCTTTTCTCTTTGTTCTCGTCTTCTGTCTGGCCCTCTTTCCAAGATTTCTCCATCCATTTTCACTTTTCAGCTTATTCTCCATCTTCCATTCCAAAAGCGTATACAATTCTCTGTAGAAGTTGATCTTTATCTGCGTTCATTAATCTGTTCAGACGTGCACTTATCCTTATCTGTCTTTCTGTGTCATCTCCCTCTCTGATTTTCTCCCTGCCACACACGCAAACAAGAACTGACACTGAACAAACCTGTAGGAGCTTAAGTGCATGCTCAGCACTGTGACTGTTGGCTGAAGTGTAGCCAGGCCAGCAGTGTTGGGGAAAGTTACTTTTAAAAGAGTTAAAATTGACTTAGACTTAGACTTCCTTTATTAATCCCCGAGGGGAAATTAAGGTGTTACAGGAGCGACAGAAATCGAGACAACATGCATAACAAAAATACACAATACAATCAATCAAGAATCTCAATAATCTGAATATCTATTAATTACAAATAGATATGGTTTGCCATACAATGACCTACTTAACATAACAAATTCAAATTCACCTCCAATTCCCTTACCCACATATACACACTCAGTACTCAAAAACAATGCCATTCAACCCCTTGTCCAAGAAAAAACATTCAATATATTATTTAAAACAAGTTATTACGGTAATATGGACTAAAATATAAAAATAGTAAATATACTAAATAACGTCCATTCGTGCATCTACATAAGTACATATAAATACGCAAACCATACAAACCCGTATACATCCCTATGCATACGTACATACCTAAATATACCCATACACATATATACCGTACACCTATACTTGCATGCAAATACACACATATACGCTTCTATCCATATAAATGCATATACATATACCCTCACTATTCTGCACATACTTCAAATCAGGGTGTGGTTGTACAGCCATGCAACAATATTGCTTTACTTAGTTACTTACTTAGTTACTATGGCAAGTAATGCATTACGTTGGTTTTGCGTTATGTTTCCATTCAAAGTTCTGTTTTTGGCAAATGTAAAGGCCCTTTACATCACACCAAAAGTGCAAATGCAAAAGGAAATGCAAATTGACACCCGTATAGTAAATTGCGCAGCTCAACTAAACATATCAGCTGTGCTGCCATTCTCGATTGCAGAAGATAGGACGCTGGAGAAGAAAGTTCAACACTTAAGCAATAAAAACAACAACAAATAATGAGACACAAATGTGATGTTTATTAATGTATTTTTTTGTTTATGATCATCAAAGGAGCAAAGACAATGGTTAATAAAGTGAGATTAAATTCATAAAGTATACACTGTAAAATGTAATAAGTTGGCTTTACTTAGAAAAAGTGAGGAAACCGATTGCCTTACAATTTCCAAGTAAAGTAGTGTATTAATTTTTAGTTGGCACAACTTAATAACATTTGTATAGAAAACTTGTTAATCAATATACTCAAGTACTGTTGAATCAAAAGCATTAGTTGTGTTAACTTCTCATTAGAGTTCACATTACTAGGAAAATATCTTAAAAAGAGCAAGTAAAGTGAAATAGGAATAGTATGTGGTACTGACAAATGCTTAGTTAGTATAGTTCACTTACACAAGAGTTCTAGTAACTAAAAAATAACTGTAGAGAGTACTTGACAATTTACTTTAAATACAATTTAATTGTTACCATTGTTGTGTTTTGCATGCTGAATGTTGAAGTCTGTGTATCTCAAGCATGATCAATTACAAGATTGTAACTTTTATATTTAACTTTTATATGGGATTATATAAACCCAATTAAAAGTTTAACAAGGTGTTTAGGACATAATAGATAATTAATAAATAGATAATTAATTGACATGGAATAGTTATACATCAATCATACACACACATTTATACATACGTATACATACATGTGTGTATATGTATGTGTATATATATATATATATATATATATATGTTTGTGTGTGTATGTATGTATGTATATATATATATATATATATATATATATATATATATATATATATATATATATATACACACACACATACATTCATATATTACTTCTCTGCCTTTGAAATCATATAATTGATTTCTTGTTGCATCACTGCAGCAATGGGAAGAGAGTAATAATAATATAAATGAAGTTCCAAGTGACCAACCAAAGGGAACATTAATCGCCATAATGGTGACTAAAAATATTTTAGGAAAATCAACAAGTCAGCTGATGTTCTCTCAAAATTGACAATTCAACATTCAAGATGACTTTGGGAAATGAGTGAATGCAAACAGAGATAAATACCTGCAGAAGTGGAGGAAATTAGTGAAAAGTCCATTAAGATTTTCCCACCACAAAAACCACACTCAAAACAATCAATTAATCTTCACTTGGGTTTTTCTGAGTAAACAAAGCATAGTGTGTGAATACATATTACTAGATTTTTACAATTTAGTTAAGAAATTAAGTAAAGTTTACTAAAAAGTGTTAGTTAGTCTAGTCAAGTATTGTTTACTTGGGTTTTCTGAGTAACAAATGCATAGCATGCAAACAGTACAGATTACTAAATTGTTTTAAGTAAGTTCAACAAATTATTGGAAATTAAGTAAAGTTAACTAAAAAGTCTTAGTAAGAACAACTGTTAGATTTTACAGTGTATTTGTATTTTTTAACATTGAATTATTGCAGGTTTTCTTAATATTCTGAGCTTTCACTGCTTTTATTCATTTTGAGAAATGCTGAATCTGTTTTGTGCAAGTGAGACGTGCTCATTAGGGTAAGGCTTATAACCTTTTGACTGTTTTTCAAATAAAACATTTCCTGTATCATAAATCGATGGACTATTGCATAAAAACAATTTCCTCTAAGTTAAAAAATTGGAACGACCATATAACAAACATTACCATATAAGCATAACAAATTTTCCAGTTCAATTTATTCTTCCATAATTTTGTGACTTCTACTGTATGTATATATCCACTATTCGACTCCTTTCCTCCTTTGATTTCTGCTCCAAGAAACTGGAACCGTCAAATAATTTGCCTTTCGGTGGCATTCTGTACTTTTCTTCCTGTGAAGATTCTTCTAAAGGCACACTTCCTCTTCTTCTATGTGATTGCTGAGATCTCACTTATTGGTCCAGATAGCCTTGTTCTTCTGTAAGGTAGAATCACTTATCTTGTGCAACATTATTTATTGCTACTGAAACAAATATCAAAAAGTATCAAGTTAAATTGTGTGCTCATAAAGCTTCTCTCTCTCTCTCTCTCTCTCTCTCTCTCTCTCTCTCTCTCTCTCTCTCTCTCTCTCTCTCTCTCTCTCTCTCTCTCTCTCTCTCTCTCTCTCTCTCTCTCTCCCTCTCCCTCTCTGTCCCTCTCTTCTATCTATCTATCTATCTATCTATCTATCTATCTATCTATCTATCTATCTATCTATCTATCTATCTATCTATCTATCTATATATCTATATATATATATATATATATATATATATATATATATATATATATGATTTGTATTGTTATAGAAAAACAGTTCTAGAAAATTCTAAACAGTTGCAGAAAGTTTTAGGTAGTGCTACTTATAAGCAAGAAAATTTGTTTTATGGTTGTCAATTTTTTTAAATCTGGAGTGACCTTTTTTTAAACTTAGAGGAATTAGTAAGTATTTCATTGTTTTTAAGCAAAAGTTAATAGATTTATGATACAGGAAATCTTTTATTTGAACAATAGTCAAAAAGTTAGTGCTCACAGTTAGTCTAGAACTACAATAACCAACATGTTTACACGGGACACACATTGCCTTTGCACCTCACTCACGATTTCTCTCCCCATGGACAGTAGAGGTGTCAGTCAATAAATGGGAAAACAAAGTAACTTGCAGTACTCATTTGAAAAAGTAACTCAGATATTTTTGTAAATTTAAAAGTAGTTTCTTTACTAGTTACTTGAAAAAAGTAATCTAATTACATAACTCACATTAATTGTAAGTTGTAATGCATTTTGTAAGTTGTAATGCATGTAATGCAGCAGAGGTGCTGAAACTCAGCACCTCTGCTGAGTTTCACACAAACAAATGAGTTATAGATTACAGAATAATTACATTTTCCTTCAAATAACTGCTTTACGTAATGTGCTGGGTTGACAAATTTAACCATATATTCCAAAATTTCCAAATATTCCTTGTCTAACACATTTTGAATGTTGGCACAACACAACACAAAGCTAGATAGCTAGATAGATAGCTAGATTGATAGATAGATAGATAGATAGATAGATAGATAGATAGATAGATAGATAGATAGATAGATAGATAGATAGATAGATAGATAGATAGATAGATAGATAGATAGATAGATAGATAGATAGATAGATAGATAGATAGACAGATAGTGACAGACAGATAGTAACAGACTGTTAGACAGTATATTCTTCCCCAGTGTGATCATTTACATTTAGCTGAGAATAGCAGGGCAAAACATGATGGCATTATGATAAACGAGTGTCTATGTGTATCTAAAAGTGTTGGTGCTTAAAGCGAGGTGCCCTTTCTAAGTGCTCAGATAGTGTTGTGTGTGTTAGAGTGTTTTGTTCCCAAAGGGCTGTTCACCAGTCTTTCTCTCTCTTTCTCTCCAGACTGCACCTGTCCTTACCATCAGGATCTCTAATTAATCACAGAGGACCTTCTCCTCCCCACTTTCTCCAATCCAGTATATGTTCTCATTGCCATGTTTGGCCTGACAGATGGCTTCCTAGTGCCAACTTACAAACATACAAGTAGATTCTCAACTTAACTCAGCACTATGAGTATCTATGACATATTTCCTGCTTCTATCAATAATTTTCTCCTGACAAGGCACTTGGTTATCTTTAACGGTCTGTTCTCACAGATTAAGTGGAATCAAACCACACTGCAATGACAGTTACTTTACAGAGAAAATTCCAAAGACACTTCTGTGTTTAAAAGCTTTGGCTTCTAAACTTTGTTAACCAGTTTGGAAGTGGCTTGTCACCTCAGGGCTGAGGTAGACGGCTCTTCAGTTTCTACAAGCACAGTGGATTTCCACAACGGAGCACGGCATCTCTCACCATTCCCACAACTATGTAAACACAGACCTGTGCCAGCGAAAACAGCTGAACGTGTGTAGAATATAATCTCTGCTCCTTCAGCGCTACGCTTTGCTCACAAACTATTCCGGAGGATAGGCGCACACTTTAAAATCATTATAGATACGCTTCTGAAATGCTAATCGTTCTCCTCACTCTCAGCAATCTTTATTTCGGTGACTGGTGTTCTATGAGGAAAAACAAACCTTTTGCATTTATGTATCTCAGGCGAAGAAATGCAAAGAAGCTCCTGTCTGATTTTCAGATGTGACATTATTTTCTGAAATCTGAAGCTACCTTTAAAAATCATAGCAAATTGGTGTCATGAAATTCAATGTGACTAATTTTCTTAAGTTGCTTTTTATTGACACAAATGTTTTTATGGAAAAGAGTGCTTTTGTCTTTTTGCATTCAGTACAGTGAGAATTTACAATGGGCATAAGAAACTTGTTTTAGAACTTGATTATATGTTGTCTAGGAATCTTCCTTCTGTAATTCATATCGATCCATTAGCAACCTCAGTCATGATGCCAAGCTGTACAAAATACCAGACGCACCTGGAACGAAGCCCTTGAGACAATTTTTCTTCCTTTCCTGTTATTTCACACACACACACACACACACACACACACACACACACACACACACACACACACACACACACACACACACACACACACACACACACACACACACACACACACACACACACACAAACAAAAACAATAAACAAATGACCAAATTACACAGTGGAAAAAGAATCAGCTCCCAAGGGGTTCAGATGTTGATAGTTTTGAATGAGAAATTTATTTATTTATTTATTTACTTGCTTTTTCTTTCATTCTTTCTTGAGGGGGCGCTAATGGCAATCCATGCTCACTTGATGCTCTAAGTAAGACATGATCAAAGGAGAAAATAATTACCTATATATAATGTTAGATTTTGTTTTAATTTTACTTCTTATTGAACCAAAGCAAAAAGATGATGATGATTATCAAATATATTCTTTAGTTATATTCAAAATCTAAGGAGCAATTTGCCAAATTAAAATGACATGCAGTGACTCACAATGGAATTCACTGTGATCTCATTTTGTGTACTGTGTTGATCTGTGCTTGACCTGCTCTGGGTGCTACTGATCAGGCTTAAAGTGTCAGACTTGACTCTGGGCATGTCTTATGTCTGATTCAGCCCTGACACAGAATGCAGAATGTCACTTCATATTGACCTGATTTAAAGACTCGTCCGCCTCTTCAGAGCTCATCTGGTTTGGATTGATGAACTAGATGATTTATTCAAGGCTCCATGAAGAGATGAGGTGATTTGCAGCAGTTCTTTCAAAATGACGTGTGGAGTTAATAATACGCTGTTTAGGAGCTTTGAGAATAGAGCGGTATGTAGCTTTGTCATATGTTCTCTGTGGTATGGATAAACATTTTGACACCTACCCTCTGCTATCCAGGACACCACGTTCTCTCATACCACAAACTCTGATTGCATGTGTCCTCACAAATCATCTGTCATGATGCCCTTATGAAAAAAACGCAGCCAGTCTGGGTCACGCCAAATGGACTAGCAGCCATGAGAATAGGTGAAACCTCTGGCGCCTTTCAGATTCAACTCATGCCGGCACTTTATCTGAAATGGCGCCACCAACGCACCTGACGTGTGACATTTGGAAATAATCTGGATATCATGTGCTGTTTTTGAATCAATCGCCATAACAATAATATTGTGAATTATTTTTACAATTTAAAATTTTACAATTTAAAATTACTGTGAAACAAAGCTGTATTTTCAGTAGCCATTACTCCAGTCTACAGTGTCACATGATCCTTAAGTGTGGTGTGTCACAAATATTGTATTTTACAACGATAAGGAAAATAACAAAGGGAGCGACAATGAATAAAAGAGAAAGCCACGGCAAAAGAGTCAAGACCCACAAAGATCGGTCGTCAACATGCTTCGCATTACCTTTCCTGATGAATGCTACATTAACATCCTCTTATCATATGAACAGAAGAGCCCTTATTTTCAACGTACTTACAGAGTCATTGTTTACTTAGACTTAATGACTACAGTCTTGTCCAACACACCCCTCCATTCCATGAATCACAAACTAGATGCCCTTGAAACAAAGAGATACACATTCCAGAGGGAATAATAATCCCATAAGTAACCACAAAAAAATTGCCGTGGGCTCATGGACTCCCCTGATGTTGCAATGCATTATGGGGGTTTCAACAGCTTCAGAGGTTATTATGAGCCAGAGCAGAACAAATATGCATGGATAAAACTTCTTAATGCTAAAGTTAGACCTATAATGTGTTTTTTACATTGTATATATATATATATATATATATATATATATATACATATATGTTATGTATATTTGGCAAGATGCAGACTGTCAATGGAGCCAAGAGAGGACCTGGTTGAGGGGGGATTTGGATTTTGCGGTACTGGGCCCTCATGGTTTAATGCCAAGAAAAGCAACCCAGCTGAACAAATGTGAGAGAGGGTTTTAAACAAAGCATAAACAGATCTCGGGGCTCCAGACCGCTCCTACCAGTTTGAAGTGAAAGTCTTCATCATGGCTTCCATATATAACAGCACTGTATGTGTTTTTCTGCACTTCGCTTGACAGCTAAGGAATACAACATTAATCACTTGTTACTTATTACTGAAATTTATAAGGTTTCGACAAAACACTCTGAGCTCTAAAAACGCTTGTGTTGGATGATGAAAAGGGAGTGGCAAATATGAAATCAATAAAGCTTAATATATATTTTTTTTATTGGGAGTGAAGCTTACATTGTTTGTCACCAGCCATCTTGTTTCAGCTTTAGATACTAACACTTAACAGTGCATACAAGTCTTATTTGTCTTTTTAAGGGAACATAAATTACATTTTTTTCCATCAAAAAATCCTAAAAAAAGTATCACGGTTTCCACAAAGATATAAAAATATTAGGGAGCCCAACTGTTTTCAGAATTGATAATAAAATAAGAAATGGTTCTTGAGCACCAATTTGTTCACGGCTATGAAAGTAATATTGATGTGTAAGATATAATCATGCAATACTTCATGAGAGATTAATCGTAAAACAAAACAGTTCAGTCAGACATACATCAGTAAGTTGGATGTGGATTGGGTGGGATTTGCTCTTGACTGGCACGAACACTCTCACTGTCTCATTTGAGTGTTTTCTGGATATCTCCAACTGTGTGTTTACATTCTTCTTTCTTCTCTCAGCAGGAACATGCCCCCAAAGCTGCAGGGTTCCCAACGGAGACAACCTTTACTCTGCTAAAGTCAGAGGTCGTCAGTCCCAGAGGGAAACAGTGGCGACACCCCAGTGGCTGAGGAGACTGAGGCGTTCGGTAGACTAATGGGGTCTGACTTCATCATTAAGAAGGTGGAACAAATCATTATACACACCCACACATTGATTTGAGAGACACAATGTTTAAGCAATAACCTGCAAGTCTGCTTACAGTTATTTGAAGGAAAACATTAAAAGAATGAATTTCAGACACACATTCTATTTCAAAGATCATTGCCTTTGTTCATTCATTATCATTTTCACATTCATGGACTACATTTTTAAAGTTCTAAACAAAATACATTCATATTTTTAGAGTCAAAAGAGAGCCACCGTTCCCCCTTAGGAAAAGTCACCCTATCACCCTAAACTTGTCCCTTTAGCGTGAGCAATTGGATTAGGCTGTTTGGTTGGTGTAGTGTCAGAGGCTAAATGGATGGCTGGGCATCATGATGGATGAACATTGCCAACAAGGCGCCTTTCCATCTGACAGACCAACATACATCATCTATTAGGCTCATTTTTGGCCGCTCAGTGGCCACATCATGGCCAAAGTAACCAAATGTGTGACCACAGGGACGGCAGTATCACAAGTCTGCATCTTTAACCCTTTAGTGTAGCTCTTTAGCTTAAACCATTTAAAATTATTGAATTTAAGACTTTAATCGCATTTCACATGTAGGAAACCTGGGCTGCATTTCCCAAAAGCATTGTAAGCCTAAGTAGATCGTAGAAAAATTGCCACCAATGGTCTCTACGAACAACTTAGCTCACGATGCTTTTGGAAACACAGCCCTGGTTGTTTTGTCCATGTGTATAGTTAAATAAGTCAAAAAAGAGCAAAATACGTTGAGTCGTAATTAGATGACAGTTTTAATTTCTTGTAATAATTAGAAGGGTGTTGCAATGTGAATTAGTTATGATGAATAATTAGAATGTCATTAGTTTGGATAAAGAAAAGCATCTGACAAATGGATAAAATGGATGAAAAAACTTTAAATGCTTTTTAAAATTTTTTTTAAGTGTGAATATATTTAAAATAGTAATAAATGTATTTAAAGACAATACAGTAATATATAATTTTAAGTGCAAAGCCTTTAAAACAAAACCTTTGCAAGCTAATTGTTTTTTCATCATTTACTCACCCTCATGTCTTGTGAAATTTTATGATTTTCTTTTTTGCACAAAAGGAGAAATTTAATGTCCAATGGAAGTGAATAGTGATCATGGCTGTCAAGCTAGATTTTCAATAATATATTGATGTATTTTCTTGTAATACATTGTTAAACTTCTTTTTAATACATTTGCACTTAAACATTATTTATGAATGTATACTTTTATTGTTAAATTTTTAAATATTAATTTATAATATAGTTCAATTTAAAAAGTGATTTAAATTATGCATTTTAAAGACTTATATTGTATTCAAAGTAAACATTTATTCAATTAATGCATTCCCATTCATGCATTCAGTTACATAATAAATTATTAATGACATTTTTAAGTGGCATTCATCACCCTAAATTTAGAGTTTACACCTATAAATGATTAATCGGGTGCCTTCTCTGCTTTTAATGAATACCCTGAATAAACCAAAATGAATTAAATTGTCTAAACCAGCCTAAACATTATTGCATACATGCAAGTATTGTTCTTCTGTCCTCCATATGTAGGCACAGCCCCAGGGAAGATCCAGGCACCCCCTCCCATGCCCTGGTCATTTGTTTACATTTCATGGATAATGCAGCCCTCAGGCCCATATAAAAACACTGCAGCTGTTACTAACGAACCATTGGTTCACAAAGAGATTTGGTGTCAACCTGTCCTAAACAGAACCCTGTGTGTCACCTCTAACTGTGTGTGTTGTTCCAAAAAGGGCTGTTCACCATCCTCTTTTCCAATTGTTCTTCTGTTTGTATATTTGTTTAGGATTGGGGTTGGAAAAGTTATTTTCCCGCTGTGGGATCGACCTGTCAAATTCGAGGCAGCTTCACAAATAACAATAACGGGACCAGAGCATCATTAAACAATGGCTGCAATTAACCTCATTTGCTAGATTAATCATGTGCCAGGGCTGTACTGCTCCAAAATAGGGCATAAAGCTGTACTTAACCCCCTGCGGTGATGTATAGTCAATGCAAATATGTTATATGCCCTAATAGGGGTCAGTTATTATGTGCAGTTTTATGTGAAAGTGTATTTTATGATGCTGAAGGATTAAATCGCCATTTACAGCCCCATTATTTACAGTATATAAAGTTATTTAATGTATACAGGAATGTGTCTTGCTATGTTTTTAGGTCAACATAGTAATTTTATTGTCTCAATTAAAATGTGTAATTTATTGGTGAGACGAGCCTGGGAAAGTTAGAGGGATAATTCGCCAAAAAAAATCTAATTCTGTCTTTATTTACTCACCCTCATGTCTTGTAAAATGGAATGGCGTTCTTTCTTCTACAAAAGGAGAAATTTAAGGAAAAAGTTCCAATTTTTATTTCATACATTGAAAGTGAATGGTGACTACAGCTGCCAGTCAAGATTTTCAAGACTTAAAATTTCTTAGACGAAGCTGTCATATTTCTTGGAGCATACAGATGTTATGAAGATGACAGATGTTATGAACTTATGTTTATGATGGTTTTATGGTGCTTGTTTTGCTTTTTGGAGCTTCATAAGAAAGAAAGAAAGTAAGAAAGAAAGACAGAAAAAAAGGAAAGTCATACGGGTTGGGAATGACATGATGTCTACGTGAGTAGATGATGACAGAATGTTTATTTTTTTGCGGTGACCTATCCCTTCAATCATTATTAAACATGTTTGAATGATTTTACACATTCATTGCAAAAGAATATTGCAAAGGCAGCGAGTTTTGTGGCATACAAGAGGTGACGTGAGGCTCAAACTCTCCCTGCAGAGCATCTGTGGCGTTACAGATCAATACGGCATTGAAACCACCATGATGAGGCATTATTGAACCTCTCTCACTTGCTACATTGATTCACAGCTGGAGTCAGGTCAGACCCCTATATGGGGGGCTGAATGTTGTGTGTGCACATGCCAATTTGTGAATAACTTACCACAAGCACAACACAGAATACTGAAGTTACTGAACATGAAATAAAAACTCACACAAGAGGTTTTTATATGGTCACAAGAGCCTTAATCTACTTTTCTCTTTCTGTCGTACTCTTTTTTTTGTTCTTTTTTTTTTGACACAAAGGCCCTTGATCATTCTAGGTTGGTTATCATGTTTCTTCTGGATTTCTTCTGGACCATATCCCAACCAAAGTGTTTCAGTAGTCTAAATATTATAAATTGGATGCAAAATAGCAGCATTTGGTCTCAGACTTTTTGACCCTGTATATCCTTCAGACTTCATATATATTTAGCATAGGGGATTTCATATATACTCGTGAACTTTCTATGACTCTTACATTCCGTGTGTGCGGGCACTTTACAGTATGTCCCTTAGCAGACACCTGCAGTGCAGCCCAGTCTTGTCAAGATCTGTAAGTCTGTGTTTTACAACATCACATTTTTCATGTAGCCTCCAGAGCTCTCTTTGACCCTAAAATGAATCAAGCACAACATTTCCTACTGAGAAGTTATTTGTGAATAAAGGTCGGGCCTTAACCTTTAGGCATGTTTGATTCAGTGTTTTTACGTTGTAGACATTCACTATTCCTCTCTTTCAGGATTGTCTTTCTCTGATGCCCCCAAGGTGTTTTGGGATATGGATTTCACATGCACCTGTCTGAACAACAAATAGACAGCACTATTTACCGTGACAACAGATTTTACCCCAGCTAGTCATTGGTGAGTATCATGCATGCATTAACCTTTCAACCCAGAATGCCCCTGATCTCACTGACAAGGTTTTAACATTTCATTGGTTGAGAGTAATGCTTTGTTTTGTATTGAATCTACTAAGCAGCTCTTTTAAACACAAATAGATAAGGATTTATATAAAGATAATTTGTTTCATTGGCTAATCTGTCACTTTAAAATTGAGCCATTATTGTGCTTTTTAATGGTAAAATAATTATACTGATGAATACACACTTGTGAGGACACATATTTATTGGTCTGAGTCTGTGTTGTGCTGAAGTGCTGAAGTGCCAACTAGCCTCTCCCTATGGAGGATCCCTATACCACTCTACAGATAAAGCCTAGTGGAATTTTTCGGTTCGCGTACCTACCCGAAGTGATAAGATAAAATAAAATTCTGCATCAAAATTTATAGACAAGTAGTTTGTGTAGGCATGGTTTGTAAGGAATTACAAACCTGCACACATATATTCGAACACACATAACTATAGAATCAATTCTTAATGCGCATGTGAACGCCATCAGCGTCTATCACAGGTTCACGTTTAAAGTCTGTTTAGAGAGAACGGTGTCGTCTTAGCAGCCCTTAATTTAATAACAAATGATCATTTAGACGGAAGTGAATCAATCAAAACTAACTTTAGCTGGAAAAAACATTATTCAAGAACCACTATTAAACTAAACCAATCTCTGTTACCTTAAATTATATGTTTATCTCTGTACAGCTGCTTTGAAACAATCTGCGTTGTTAAAGGCGCTATATAAATGAGGATGACTTGACTTGACTTGTTAACCGTCTTGTGTTTATAGGCAAGATTATCAGAGATGACCCTAACCTTAAGTCCATCCAATCCTAAAGGGGAACAAGTGTTTCTAAGATGATTGACAGGAACTCCAGTGATGCGCAAGAGGAACCTAGAAAGAATGAGGCCCTTGAAAAAAAAAGGTTAGTATGAAATGGATGAATGCATGGATTGATGATATATGATCTGATGAATCCTATAACCTTGCAACGTCTGTTTTCTGACTCAACCTCTGTTGGAAAGGGTTAAGGAGTCTCTTCCTTTGTTTTCTCTGAGATTAATCTGACTGATTAATGGGTCGAGAGTGCTTGTGTTTGTAAGACATGCATTTGGCTACTCATGCCATATAGTCTTCAAAGACGCTTCTGCATTTAGCAGTCTTGCAGGGGCTTTTGGAAAATGATACATAGATTAAACACACATATTTTTTTCTAGCAGTAAAAACACTCACAAACCCTAGTTGGAGGAACTAAAACTAACATAACAATGAGTGTGCTTCAAAAAAGAAAAAGAAAAAGCCCCGTCTTCCTCCAAACCCTAGAGAATGCAGACATTTTTATGAACAGCTGCTCTTTGAATCAGATACAAGTGAAAAATGAATTGAACTCATTTTGCTTTGTGCTGTTTTATTCTTGGAACAGGGATGATTGGGAGTGTGAGGGACTTTGCCAAGACTACACAAACACAGATTCATAGCCTTCATGCCTTTCCATGACTTTCTGCTCATGGAAGAAAACAATATAATGATCAAACATGTAAAACAAAAAATAAGTAGGGATAAAGTGTAGACTTGCAGAATAGGGAAAAGTTTTTGCACCGTTATAAAATGAAGGAAACTACAGACCTGCAATGATCCCCTTTTTATACATTAGCTGACAGGTTTTTTCGATGTCCTTTTTGCATTTACAAACTTGAGGTGTGTTCACATTAGTGAACTTTAAGCCCCTTTCACACAGAGATTCCGGAAAATTTACACGGATAAAGTGACCTGGGATTTGACCCGGGTTCGTTTGACTCATTTGTTCATTCACACTGCCAGTGATTTTCCGGAATCAGAGAGTGCGTTCACACACAACCGGTAAAAATCCCGTAAAGACACGTAACATCGATGTGACATGTAATGTCTCAGCAACGTCTATAGTTTGCTTATGAGCTGCGATTTCTCTCTCTCGAGAAACCACGCTTGTGCATTTTTTTCTCTGATTCGATCATAAACTAGCACATTACTTACCGTTTCACGCTGGCGAACGATCCCGGCTTCAGCGCCATCATTACGACACGGCATTGATTACGGCTTTTGTTCACACAGCGCGCGTTCCGGGACTGAACACGGCAATGTTACTAGGTCCCCCAACCCGGCATCGATCCCGGCATCAATCCCGGGTTGTGTTTGCGTTCACACAGAAGGTGTTCTGGCAATTTCCCTGCAATTTCCCGGGATCAACGCACTGTGTGAAAGGGGCTTTAGAGTCTATTGTCAACAGTGTAGCAATGTATGAACTCACTTTCAAACCAAGCAACTTTTTGTTGATCTTGAACCCATTGCAAAATCTGCATGGGGACATCTTTCCCACTCACACGAAATTCCTGATTGTGTGGATTCCTAATTTCCTATAGAAATGACTCGATTTTGCCTGCAAATAATTCACTGAACAACTGTAAATATGACCACACATTTAGAGATTATGAACTTCAGAACTTCCTGAAAGCTTTGTTAAAAATTGGTACATGCATGTTTAAAATTTAAATAGTGGCAGCTTTTCGCTATGCACTAATAATCGTAACATACCCAACATGCCTCCATGATGCTGGGTTATTGTGGATAGTTGCCAGGATGTTGCAGTGCAGTTGCTATGCGGTTGCTAGTGTATTCTGAGTAGTTGGTGGCTCAAGTCAAAAGAGCCCACCTTCAAGTCCAGAAATGGCTATGGTATTTTTTGTCTGTCCAATGTTCTTTTCATTTTATAATCCATTTTAAGTCTGATCTCTTAATCTCAAGTTTGAGCATTAGTTAGTGAGGCTTGCATTAACAACCAAGACTAACCATACTTACATTCTATCATATTTTTTTCTTTCTCAGCTGAACAAAGACTGTAGGTTCTTTGTCTCTCTTTGTTTAGCTGTATAAATCTTTCACAGAGAAATAAAAGTGGCCTCGACCCGTCTCCGTCTCTGATTTACGTGCAACAACATAGGCTTGCACTTCATTGCACTTCATTCAGTGTTTTCTCAGAGCGCTGAACCTCTTCAGCCGAGCGCAGCATATTTGATGTAAGTGTGGCAGACAGTCACTCCCCGTTCCCCTCTGCTCGTGTTTTACGAGCTTTGACTATAAAACCAAAGGCTGAACTGCCCAATATGAAACAGTCTCCCAATGGGATCATAGATGGTCTTGAATGAAAGGAGAGGAAGAGACTAATTCTTTTTCTGACTTGGTGTGCATGACACTTAAGAATGAATCTGGGGGTGTTTGTATGTGCATGTGTTGCTGTAAGGTTTTCATGTACGCAGAGAGCTATAGGTTTTTTTAAAAGCTTTTTTTTTTTTATTTTAGGGCCGCTCACACCAAGGTCGATAACTATAACGATAAAGATATAGTTCTAAAAATTGTTCATAATGTAAAAGAATAGCAGAGTCCACAGCATAACTAATGATAGTGGTACAGAGAAAATATATTGTTGGAATCACTTTCAGAGAAATTCATTTCCAGCTGATGATAAAAACATTGACAGCCAATCAGAATCCATCCTGCTTTAAAGAGCTCGAGCATTTAAAGCGGCAGACAACAAAACTGCAGTGCGCACTCAGAATAAACAGGACATATTGTTTGCTGGTGTGGATGCTAATATAGTTATCGTTATAGTATCTTTATATCGTTCTTGGTGTGAATGGGCTTAGTAAAATGGTAAACATGGTCAAATGTGCTTTTTTTTTTATTGGCTTACTTTTCACATAACAAATTATCACCGAAAAAAAAATGTTTGCTCACAAATCATGTACATGCCCATCTTTGGCTCATCAATGTGACAATCATAATTAGAGCGTGACATGAGAGGTTGTGACCCCTGGCAGTGCAGCCTATAACAAACGTTAAGCCCTGAGGCTGAAGGCAGGTCAGGTCTTATATCAGGAGCTTCAGGCCACCCAGTTTGGCAGGTCTACCTATAAACAAGGATGTGGACTGAAGAAGATTGTACTCATGTGGTTTTCATTACTTTATAAAATGATCACTGACCTGTGATCAAGGGTGATATGCATCAAAAGTCCAGGATGACAGATCGGATTGTAGAATCCGATATTTAGAATCCGTATTTTGTATGCTAAACTATCATTTACTGGCATAAACTAGTTGTCTATGATTCAAATATCTTCAGATTGTATCTATTTTGTGTTTACAACAACAACAACAACAACAAAAAACTATATTCCAAATGTTTTTTCTATATATAGCCCTGTAGACATCAGCAAAAATGACACAACATTTTACTGTTTATTTTACTCCGTTTATTTATGTGTGTGTATTTGTTTTGTGTTCAATTTCTAAACGGGGTCTGTTGTTCATTTGGTCTGTCAGAATCACTCAAAATCTATGCCATGTCCTCATATGCCATTTCTTTGTGGCAGCATATGTTTATAGGCTGGAAACAGAATGTCTAACACAGCAGATTATCAACCAGTTTTTTTGTAAAATCCACACAAAAGTGGTGGTCATGGTGAAGGGATACAACAGAATGGAAAAGACGTCTAAATAATAAATCGAGGAGAGCAGGGATAATTGTAACACTTTTTATTTTTTACTCAGTTATTTACATTTCTACAGATTCTTTGGTTGTTTTTTTATATATATTTTGGCTAATTTGATTATGATTCTATCTACTGATAAATGTGTAGTACTAACACATTTAACATGTTGAAATCCATTCTGCTGAATTCAACAGCTTTTCCCAAAAAAATCAGTGCAGAAAATGTGCCAAAAAGTCAGAGATTCCTTCTGGTCCTGCTGATAGAGTATAATCTGTTACCTCTGGGTTACCCGTACAGCCATGTGAGATATAGGAACTTTGGCTGAAGACATCACACGTGTCCTCTATCTGTCTGTCTGTAGCCCACATACTATTATCTCATTGGACAGAGATTCCACCTCTCATAGCAGCAAACATCTATGCAATGACTCATTACATGCAAAGGCCTATGGGAAGAGAGTAAAGGACTTTGTCAGATTACATTAATGTTATGCACATACAGACATTAGCTGTGCCTGCGCACAAGTAAAGCACAACATAAAAAATGGGTGTTTCATCATTTCTTAACCAGCTGTAATTTTCAAAAATTGTGTGAACATTTTTCCAAAAAGTTATTTAATATCCATATTTGGGATATATAAAATGTCAGCAAGACAAAGGAGTCAAGACATTGTATTACAAACATGTTGAAAAAAACATAATTTCCATAAACACAGTGCATAATTTAATGTTCATTCAATTAATTTCACAATTAATTCAGAATGCATAATGTTTCAAAGCAGCTTTACAGAAACTGCGTGTATGATACATTTTATATACACACATCATAAATTAAAAAAAAAATCTGTGATGATATCTGAGGTATTTCAACTTTTGGACATTGTTGGTGGACAAATAAAATAAAGTAGTCTGAAAAGTCACAGAGCCAGAAGCCTACCCTTATGCTGAAATATAATAAATGGTTAGATTATCCATTGTAAATAACAAGTTTGTAATCTCTCTCTCTCTCTCTCTCTCTCTCTCTCTCTCTCTCTCTCTCTCTCTCTTTCTTCCTACATCTTCATGTTCGCTAACCTTCCCAACACAGTGACCTTCAGTGTCTGAGTCATAGGTCTCATTTAAAACACACGTTCCAGACTGTAATGTGCTCAGTATAACTGTTCATCAGTGCATAATGAGAATGTTATTGTAAAAGACTCTCCACCAGTTTGCATGGAACACCTGGATTTAATTAGGCCATTTAATTATCCACTGCTACATCAAGGTTACTAGATGTAAAATTCTGTAATGCACAAATGCAATAAAGTAGAAAGTGGTGTGAATGTAATTTTTACAATCAGCTAAATTTCCGTCACTCTGGAGTTTTTGGGCAGAATGAGAGCGTATGGGGACACAGTAAGCCAGGTTTCTTTCAAAGCCCTCAGCCGTTTTCCCAGCATGCCCAAACATCCATACAGGGCTTGCTTATCAGGCCTCTGTGCACATTCCACACAATGTTAGCTGGAGAAAATGCTGTTACAATGCATGATAATGTATTTTCCATCTCCCACTCTCTCTTTCTCTCTCTGCCCTATACTCTTTTTTTAAAGGTGCAGTCATAGCATACAAGCATACAAAATTACTTATATGCCCACAATGAATGTTGGCAAAGGGGTATAAATGTCACACTCCAGAGCTTCTGGTTTTATATATTATATTTTATATATAATAAATAACAAAACCAATTTATAATAGATTCAAAATTATATTATATTATATTATATTATATTATATTATTTTCTGTATTTAGAATAGGCCTAAATAAAATGCTAGCTATAAAATCACAAGACAAAAGAGTCTGCAAGAGTCTTATTCAATATAATAAAATATAATACATTATAATTAATATAATATAAAGGAAAGTTTATTATTTAATTTTGTACACTCTTAGGAAAAAAATGTTCAGTGGGGTTTTAATGAACCTTTATGCCAAAAAGTGATATAAGGAAAAATGTCTTTAATTATTGCTTAATAATTGTTTAACAGGTTATTTTTTTCTAGTGATGAGGCATGTTTACGAGCTGTTTAATATTTAATACATATTATAATATAAAAATGTTATTTAATTGAGTGTATTTATATTATATTTGCATAAACCTTATCAAGTGTATGACCACCCCATAACTGACTTGCAGTAACCTTTCCTTTTTTTCTCCACACACATGTACAAATGGAAGTAGGGAGTTGGTTGACATTAGCCATCATCCCTCATTTCCTTAGCTATTTGCGCTGTGCTAGCGGGAAAGGCATGATAATATGGCTTTATTACTCTTCTAGCCACTCATACAGCACCTAATGCAACCAATCCTTTCTCCCTGTGTCTTTTTTATTCAAGTATTCCCAGTGGTTAAGAGTAACTCCATGAGAGTCTTCATGTTTGTTCAGCAATTATGATGAGGACCTGCATGACGATGGTGTAAAGATGAGGCTAATAGAATCCATCTGTGGAGTCGGCCAGGACAGTTAAGAACTCCAATAAGATCTTATTAGCCTCGGGATGGGACAGTTGTTATCTCAACGGCTGCCATTTCCCCCTGCAGACACCTTGATCAACCACACCATTATGAAGAAGAACTGTTGTTCTGTAGCTCTCTCAAGCTACTTTCAATTCTTACTTTCTCTTGCAAACTAATTTATCCACTCCTTTGCTCTTCTCTCTCTCTTTCTCTCTTTGCATGTATTTGAGTGGTTCTCTATCTTGTAACGATGCCTCCAGATGTTTCTAATAAAACTAGTGTCAGGGAGGAGTATTGCTGGCAGATCTGCTCTTTTGTGAGCTGTTCTCCGACATTTAGGGGAAATCGCTTTAAGAGGACTGCAGGGCAGTAACTCAGCGCTCTTTGGGGAGGGGTGGACAGTTTGGCATGGCTTTGAAAGGGGCCCAAGGAAAGGCACTCGTGCATTTGTCTTTTTTCATCACGCTCCATGTTTCTGGTTTCTGGTCATGATGCGAATGATCGTTCAGGAAATGAGAGGGACCCAAATCTCTTTCAAACTTGTCGCCGTTAAAGATTTGCTCAGGCAGGTCATGCAGCCAGACAGCTCAAATTATTACGTTTCAGAAAAAATATGGACCAGGATGTCTGATAACCTCTTACCTTTGTTACATGCAGTTAAGCTGCAAAGATACATTATAAAAACTTAATTCCAACTCTGAGTTAAAGGTGAAGTGTGCAATTTTTCAACGTTAAAATGTTTTTTACTAGATTTCATGTAGTGTAAACACTTGAAAGTTGGAGTCAAATTCAAATTCATTTTTACCCCGGGCTAGTAGCCTTTTTAATACAGCTTGTTTTTACAGGATTTGCATATTTATGAGCTCAATAACATTAATTTGTCAAATACAACTAAAACTCAATTTTAATAACAGCTTGGCAAATGTAAAAATGTTGACATCCCAGCTAACAACATGTTCTAAGAACATTTTCTAATGTTCCCAATAAGTTAGCATTATTTCTTATGAAAATGTTATTTCTTAATGTTCCTTGAACAGTCCAGTTGTTTTTTTTTTTGTTTTTTTTTTTTATTATATGAATGTTAAGGGAACATTCAATTGTATAATTTTGTAAACATTATGGGAATGTTACTTTTGAATATTCTCTGAACATTCTGAAACAATTAGTAACATTTCAAAAACATTAGATGAACGTCCAATAAAAATGAATGCTGTATAAATAATGTTTTTGTGGCAACATTTTTAAACGTTATTAAAGACCAGAAAACTTTGAACGAACGTTCTATTAACCTTACTGGAAGAACGTTTGTTCATAACTGTGAGAGAACTTTGCCAGAACATTGCAAAAGTTTTCCGTATTAGCTGGGATACCACATTTTCTCTGGCTGTTTTAAACAGAAACTAAGGGACTGTTCACACAACACCTCTTTCAACTACAAATGGAAATCTTTTTATGCATTTTGGCCGTTCATTTACACAACAGCGACGTTTTGGCGGCCTGACAACGCATGGAAAACGAAAACTACTGGCCAAGCATGCATAATACAGCCTTTTTAATCATTTTTGCGATCCGTGTGAACGGGGATCATTTTGACAAAGTTGTTATTCTGTTTTTAGTACATTGTTGTCATGTAAACATACCCTAAAGCAAAAACTCATCTTAACATGTTTTCCATCACCACTGGCCTGGAACTAAACATATGTGATTGTTCCTACAACTGTACAAAGCTCATGAGTATTTCATGACATAAGCACGGTTTAGTTTATGATTGGCTAAAAATCTCACTGCTTAGTTTTACATTGCAAAAGGCACTACATTTTGTTGGTCACTTAGTTTCTGTTTCATGCCGCGTATTCCACCTTAAACAACGTCAAGGCCATGGGTTTAATTCCCAGGGAGTTGTATATGTATGTCGTGATGTATGCAATGTTACTTATTAAAAGCATCTGCTAAATACATAAATATGTAAATATCAAATGTAAATGTAAACTTAGGAAAAAAATGGTAATTATTTTTTTACACAGGTCAGACTTCAAAACAAGGTTGTGTTTTTAGCTTTAATTGTTTCTGCTGTGAAGTGCACTGTGGGTGTGAGAAACTCCTCAAACCGAGAGAAATCACTCTCACTGTCCTGATTGGCTGTGATTTTACCACATGCAACATTTTCATCCTCAGTGAACAAATTGCCTGTTCCTTGAAACTTATCTCGTCGCATCTCTTTGGGACGCAGTGTAGGACAACTTCAAAGTAACGCCACTTTATTTTACCCAGTGTTTTTTTTTTTTTTTTCAAAATAATATTTTTTTTCTGTCACAGAAATATGCACCATCATTCGTCACCATGAAATATGAGTAAGCATAAATCTCTCTGCAGTACCTCAAGTGAAAGGAAGTGCACTGTTTGATCACAAGAGTATGGAACGTTTCTGCTTTGTGTTATTTTTATAGATTTGTATTTTAGGATTGTTTCCAGGCTGGTTACACTGTCAACAGCACTTGGCACTTGGTTGTTTCCTTTGCTCTGTGACACATCTTTCTGTAAATGTCTCGGATCTGTAATTGTTTTAAGATGCGGAGCACGCTTCAGACAGAAGAGATAATATACTTTGATATTTTCTGTGGTTCAGGAGTAGTGCATGCTATGCTTTGATGTACATCATCATGGGACTAGAGAGCAAACTTCACAGTTTATAATGTCCCATGAATTCCTTTGATTGAATTCCTTTGATTGATATTGGCTAAGGATACTCTTCCAGCTAAATCTACTTGGACTTAGCCCAGAGGCCCTGGCCTTGTTTCTGGGGTCATCTTGTGATCCTCATCTCAAGTCTGCTCGACTGTTTGGCATTCTTGGAATGGAATGTGAAACTGAGTGGACGCCACCACCATAGTTGTCTTGGCAATGCAATTTACAGCCTGTTAACCCTGGAATTAGTCTGGAGAGACGGCGTCCAAATGTTGTCCTTCATCACTGCGGATCCTCAGATTTTAACAGATTTTAACCTTTGTGTAGGTCAAGGAAAACCATATCCTGGGCCTCTTATGTTTGCAGATATAAGCTTGTGCATGACTGGACTGGAAAACAGGTTCTATATGGACTGGCTCCAACTTAGATTGCAGGAAATGCAATTACCCTTTAAAGAAACCACATTTACAGACCAGATTATAAATGGCTAGGCCTACATGTAAATTACTTTTGGTATAATTACGTAAATCATGCATTAAATCCAGTGTGCAAATTGTGAGGTGTCAGGTGATCTACTTTTACAAAAGTATCTTTATAGGCAATTGTTGACACGTAATCTGTTGAGATTTGTCTTGTGCAACCAAAATGATCTTTATCTTAAAGACTTTTCTGTGATATCATGTATTGGAGTTAGAAGCAATTTTCACACAGAAATTGCTAGTAAATTTCATTAATAATTACAGTGACATTGAATTAAAATCCAATTTTGAAGTAGAAAGACTGGAATAGTATGTTCTTGTAAATGTATTCCAATAATCTTTGTTTTATTTAGAACTTAGAAAAATATTTTTAAACTGTTGAGATATGTGAATCTATTAAAGTAATATAATGAACAATGGATTACTTTTGATCAAACAACCCACTTTTGCTATTGTTGCCTTACAACCACAACATTAACTAAATTTAATCATTTTGACTAAATGTCTTATCTAACATTCTTGTTACTGTCATTTGTAAATACTAGTGAAATGTTTCTAATGTAATATTGATGTACTTTTAAGACCCTCAGTCTTTTGTTTTGACTTCCTTTAGGGGCTGAAGCCTTAATTAGGGGTTTCAGAATACCCCTTCCCCTAATCCTCCACCCATAATTTGCAGCCTGGTTAAATCCCTGATGTCTAAATGCCGTATTTCTCCCTAGTTTAAAATGGGCATGGAATGGAGTATCAGGGTATCACATTTTTTATCACATCTGAAACCTAAGGAATACAGTTATTTCAACATGAAATGTCTCCGTTGATGGAAGCTTTATTCTACTTCAACAAAACACCTCTTCAGCGGACATATCACCTGACAAATCTCTTTTGTTCTGACCAACTAAGGGGGAAAAAGCATTGCAGTAAATCTCGCTGATTAAATCTAACGATCACTTATCATATCACGACAAACCGTGCAAATTATACTTTGTTCTCAAATTGTAAATGTTAACAACATCAGCATTGCGTGACTACATTTAATGCTTTCCGATATTTATCCTTGTTTTCGCATGGGCCCGGTTGCAGTCTCTTTTTTTTTCTGTAGCCACTCCGAAGTCCGACAAAGTCTTTTGCATTTTACAACGGGTGAATCTCCAGTTGTCACTGGTGATTGTTGTTTGAACCTTTTTGGATCCGCCATCAAATTGATAAGTTTAATTATATCAAGTGCTGTGAGAAAAGGTTATAAATCTCCACCTCCAACATCAAACTCATAGCCTACTAGCCGAGACACCTTCTTTATGTGTACAGATGTGACGTAACGACGCAATGACATGCTCGAATTTCCCGCAGAAATCCACCAGTAGTACCACTGGAATTAAAAACATTATTACAAGCTTACCGTTTTGAATCGAGCTAAGGCAAGCAGATAGTTTTGAACACTTGCTGGTTATGGACTTGCTCAAAAATTTATTTTGGATATTTTTTAACCCAAAAAAGTTACGGAATGCAGCTTTAAGGATATAGACCACAGATAATATCAGCCAGGAAGAGAAACTTGGATCTTTTATTTCTGACTGAGCTTGGCTCAGGCAAACAGTTTTAACATCTACTAGATATGCAATCTTTATTTCTTGGGACATTGTCGTACAGCCTGCAGGCTACAATATTTTGTTGACCTGAGGAGCTGAACCGTGAGGGCAGCAGAGCTAAAGAAGAACTGGGACACACTGGCAGACTTCAGACGCCATCATCCACCTCTTGTCCAAACAGACAGACATAAAAAGCTTAGACCTTTGTGGCAAGAGCTCTGGAGCCAAGAGTGTCAGATGAGGTGTGTGCATTAGCTTAATGCAAATTCAAGAGGTTATCCTGACATGGAAAAACAGTGACTGAGACTAATTTAAGATCAGGAACAAGGATGAAAATCATTTGCAGGGAAGGCTCAGCGCAGCAGAGTTGAGTTTGAAGAGATGCAGCTTAGATGATATTTATAAGTATTTAGATAAATACTTTCCACTCAATAATCATTTAATTTAATCATCTATTAGTAATTAGATTTTGAATACAATCAATCAATCGATCATAGATGTGTTTACTTTCATGTGTTTGTAAGTTCCAATTGACTCAAAGTCTGAATAGGGTTCACATTTTTTGTTTCTTATTAATGTATTCTTCTCATATATTAATTATTTTATTATCTTTTTTAAATATAATTCCTTGTTTCAGTATCTATTAGAGGTGCCTCTATAAAGCATGTTCTTGATGTGCTTGTTTGTGTCAGAATGGTTATGGGGAAGTTACACTGCTAGTGATTTTGCCCTGATCTGGGTTCATGCAGTAGTAAACCGGGACAAACACCGCCACCAGCTGAATCATCACACACCATCGAGGCCTAGTTCAATCATATAATTTTTGCTGTTACTTTAATATGCAACACGGTAATTCAAGAATGGAGGCAGTGTGAGTGCTTTTGTGTGTATATGCATGCATTAATGCCATTTCAGATGCATTGCAAAATCAACTTACTAATGCATAAACAATCTTAAGCTCTTAAAAAAACAGATTCTAATCATTAATACCATTCAGGCTGGGAGGAAATTAAATTAAGGAATGAGGTAAGCAGCTGTTTATATGTAATTATCATTATGACTGGTGGGATTATGTGAACACGCATTTTTTGACAGTCATTACTTCCATTGTGCAACCTCAGCTTTATAATTCACAAACATAAACTTCACTTCTTGAAAATGCACAGATTACATTCAGTATTAAAGCTAGACAGAAATAAAACTATCTGGGCATGAATAAGCAGATCATTTTCTAACTTTAATGAAACCTTTCCACTATCTGGATAAATCATGAGAAATTTATGAGCACCTGCAAAGCATGCTCTTCCTTCTGAATAAAACATTAATTTTACGACAGTATGCTGGAACGTTTTTGGACCTACCGGATAAACAGCCGAGGGAGGCTGAGTTGGACTTGTAGCACAGAGAGAAAAAAACAGCGTAAAGATATTCTGTAAGATGTCTGTCACAAAAGAATGAACTGAGATTTATGTCAAAGGAAAAGAAACTCCTTGTACTGAACTGAAAATTGGCCTTCAGCGTCCCACAGACCTGTGTCACGGCTCATGTGATTTATGAGTTCGACGAGGTTTCGGCTTTAGTGTGGGAAGCAGCTGCCAAAGTGTTTTGACAGCACTGATATGGAATATCTGAACCGACCCCCTCTAGAAAATACACCCCGGCCCTTAGAAGCCCACAGCACAGCAGGGAACATCCACCCAAGATGAGCAGATAGGACAGGAGACTGATCCATCTTATCCAACATCGGGTGACAGGACCTCCGGTGAGTTTGCGTTCTGCTTCGTTTAGGGAGATTTGTCTGAAGAGGGCGAATAAAGCAGAGTAAACGGCTCGCATGGTGCTCAGTGAAGGAGAGAAAACATTTGGGCAAAGAGAGAAGAGCCTCTAATAGAGATAAAGATCTGAGTGCTCATGGCCCTCACGTCTGGCAGCTGAACAGACAACATGAGTGATTACATGAGGGGGGATTTTCAGCCTCTCCATGGAGAATAGTTTTAGTGAAGAGGGAATGACAGAGAGACTGCATGAAATCACTGGCTCATATCACAATAGAGTCCAAGGATGCCAAACAACTGACATACATAAAGAAAAAAAGAGCAGTCACTCAAATTCCATTAAAGACACTGAAATAACTTGACAAGCAGAGTATTTATTTATTTTTCCTGGTGTTTTTTTTATAGAGATAATTTTGTTGTTTACGATCAAAAGCAAGGTGGTCATTCCCTGAAGAGTTTATTTAGGTTCATGCTTTATTTGAATTTAATTGAAAATGACAAGTTCTGTGTTTGCAGTGTACCCACCATGCTTGCAAAAGACTGTTCTTTCTAGTACTAATATCTAACCATTATTAAATCAATATGTATTTACTTGAGTAGCAAAATAACTCTGAAATTTTATCAAAAACATTAAAGCAAGAACAAATATCTGCCAATGGGGAAAGAAAAATCAACTTGTTTTCCATTTGAATTAAATAGAAAAGGTTATTAAAATATAATGGTTTAAAATATACATTACAGTAAAACAATGAACAGCTGTATTTTCATTAACTAGCTTTAAGAAAGATTTGGCAAAATATTGGAAGTTGTGTGTGGGCTGATGAATCGCAATGAAACACGAGTTGCATGGTGATGCTCCAGAGCGGTGTCTTTTAAAATCTGTTGAGAAATAAATAAATGTGAAATAAATACATGACAACAATGTTTAAATAAATAAATAAAAATCTGTTGAGAAATAAATGCATCTCTACCACAGGGAAGCATGGAGGAAGAGGTGGCATTGTATGGGGAGCCTTTTTAGCTGCTGGTAATAGTGAGCTACTTCACTGTGAAAAGTCATTTAATGCTTTGGAGTACAGGAGAATATTGCACCATGGCTTGCTTCCCACAAATGAAAATTTTTGTAAAGAGGAATGATCACATGTTATTTTTCAACAAGACAATGATCCTGCCCAAATTGCTAAGACAACCAAGTAGTGGCTTGAGAGTCCAGATTTGAACCCTAGTGAATATTTGGTCTCACATTAAACTCAAACGAACTGGAAGACATTTTTCAACTATGAATTGTTTGAAGCCATTAACATTGATATTTAACAGGAAGTTGACGTGTGAGGAGAAGAGGAGAAAGGACCATAAGTAGGGATTCAAACGCAGGTCGCCCCAAAACACAACTGCACAGCACGCCGGATCACTACCCACAAGGACAACTGAACAACTGATGTTGCTCATTGGTAAAAAATAATATATTTGGCTATGAACCAAATAGTTCACTGCAAACCATGATAATTCCACCTGAAACAGGAGGTTTGGGTTGGACATGGGCCTATTGAACGGTGAGAAAAATAGCCAATGGCTTTAAATGCACACATAGATGAGCCATAATGTGCTAATTGCTAGTCAGTTGCGGGTGGTATTAGCAGCAGGGACATTTGAATGTAGGAAAATCTGTAGTGCGACATGAGTCATCAATAATTTTGGTCGGTTTTTCTAGATAAAGCAGACTATAATTGTCTATTTAGTAAAAGTGAATTGTTTTAAGGTGTTTTTTTTTTTTAGCATTTAGGTGATCTCAAAGCTAATGCACATGGACTAATAGCCACAAAACTTTCCCTTTTCTCCAAACAAGGCCCTTGGAAGTTAATCATCCATCCGAGCCTGAGAAGGTAAGTTTAGAGAATAAGAACATTTGCAAATAATTCAGTTTAATAAACATAATAGCCCCATGTTGACAACATCTGTTGATTTTTACTCTTTAAAAGGAAGTGTCCTATCAAATCCCCTATTCATCCTCTAAAATATTTCCCTCTTCTGTCTGACTAATCCACAAAAGGAAGTTAATAATGAATTCATCATCTCATATTTCCTATAGGAAGGCAGGGGACGGTATTGATTATTACTGAGTAGGACACACTGAAAGGTCAGCCTCCAATTACACCGATGTGGCCCTGCAATCTGGAGATGGCCCACTTGATTCAGATCCGCCCCGGTGTGCTGGGAAGCCGTGTGCTTAACTGGTCCTGGGACAGATTAACTTCACGCTGCAATCAATCAATCTCCTTCTGTCAGCCATTTGCAAATCCGCAGGGGGGCATCCTTAACAAAAGTGTACTACCCACAATCCCTTGCTCCGCGGGGTCAAGGGCGAGACTTACAGGATGACTATAAGCACAGGGCCTCTTAGAGGTCTGACCTGCTCAGGTTTTCCATTCATGTTTGGCTTTGCCTCAGAAACTGTAATTGGCAAACAAATTGAACATAATGGTGCTTTTTCTTGCATATACTTTGATTGTTAATACAAAACACATGGGTTTCTTTTGCAATGGACATAGTGCTTAGACTTAAAACATATATGTGGAAGTATTTTAAGCTACTGTAGATTGTCATGCTTCACCCTTAATTGACTTGTATTTCACTGATGTTAATTGCTGGCTCATAAAAAGTGAAGGCAAAGTGAAATGGTGCTGCTTTCAGCTCCTTGTACTTTAAAGATGTAGATTTTTTTTTCTGTTCTGTGATAGGACGCTTCAAGAATACTTCTTGCATTTGTGGCTTAATTTCACCGTTTTTTTGTGTGTTTTTTTTTTTAGGTAGTTTGGTAATTCTTATTAATCACTCAGAACCACAAACAGTACAGCACACATATTTCTATAAAAGCTCTGGATATATGCTGATTTGATTGAAATCTAGTATTTAAATGCATCGCCTGCAGTTATTATTGCAATTTTTACCTCATGAATATTAATTACAAGACACTGATGAAGCTTTGCAACCTTCCAGGAGCATCGGGTCACAAATCTATGTAATATTCATCTTGGCTGAAAAGGAATGTGATTATTAGTCATTTTTCAGCATTTAATTTTAAGTAGGTTGTTGCAGACAAAAAGCTAAGTCAGATTCCCAAATTGATGTTTAATTAGGAACATTTAGAAAACCTTTAGAAGTTTGAATTATAATATGTATATAGTTTATTAAACATACATAATTAAATGGATAAAGACATTTTTCATTTAAATATAGACGTGTGTTTGATAGTTTTTTAAATAAATGGTTATGAATAAAATAAATGCATTTAAGGTAATTATTTATGAGGAAATTCATTATTGAAACCATAAATTTATATATGAAATATTATTTTCACCAAATTTACTTTAACTTTTAAAATACAAAAATATAAACATTTATATTATGCTGTATAATAAAGCAGTTCCTATATAAATATATTTTTGTAAAGTCTTGTCTATTTTATCTTTTTTTCTTCAATTATAATCAACATCTTGTCTTTCTTCCATAAGGCATATGTCGCAACCTTAATATACTCCACTTGAGCTCATTATGGGCATCTGCCTGTCATACGTGCTTTATATGCTGTCTCTGGTACATGTTTGCATCAGTCTTTCTAGTCAGCTAAATTAAAGTTAAATTTATTCAAATGCATGAATGCCTTTGTTGAGTGTAAGCATGTTCAAAGAGCTGACAACCTTTCACAAGGTTAGAGCAGATAAGACAGACACCCACACAGGGGAATTTGAAGCACATTATGCAAATAGATGCATTAAAGTGAGTGGCTTATGCTGTACAGACATGTAATGGAGCCAGTTAATGCCATTCGGTTCCTTTAGGACAGACACATCACCTTATCTGCTTTAATTGGCATTGATCATATCCGGCATTTGCATGCAAAGCTGAAAGTTTCTGAAGCTGATAGTTTCCGATATGTGTTTGTGTTTGAGAATGACTCCTCAATGCATTTTCGAGGGAAGACTCAGTAGACAGGACCCAATTAACAAAAAGTAAAATAAAATTAAATAAAATAAAAAGTATCTTAACTTGATTTAATTGTTGATAATGTTTCCCAAACACACAAATAATTTAAATAAAAAAACAACACATATACATAGAGCTCATATTTTATGAATCAACATGTTTCACTTCAAAACAGAATTTTTCAAACCAGTTTATTCTTTAAAAGAAAATGTTTAATTTGCAGTATTATACAATAACATACTAAAATACTATTTATACCGTACTTACATGTATCATAGGCTTCATGTACCATCCTCAATCTAACTCTTCAGCACAATGGCGATCCCCACAAACTAATGTAACAGAAAGCTCTAAATCCTCACATACAGACAATTAAACTCTCCTCCTTTTCTAATTTTTCTGGAAATCACATAAAATAACACTTAATTTCGACATTTATTCTGCCAACCCAGTCCCATGCAAAGCATGCTGGGAATCCACCCAATTTCATTAAATACAACAAAAGTTATTCATGTAGTCCCCCTTTTTTAGTTAATATTCTTTCATAGAGATTGTATATAGAATATTCAGTTTACTGACAACTAATGTAATCTCATGAAGGGTATTGTGTTGAGTTGAGTTGAGATGAGGTATTGAAATGAGTACGAGTGGTCATATATTTTGCACAGTGCATGGAAGATGTCATTTTGAGTCTCTATTACATGAAACAGGCCTCAGCCTCAGTTCAGACTGTTACAGATCCACAAAAAGAATAGCACCATATTTTCTTCCTTTTGTCTGCAAGAGATAAAAATAAGATATCGCCCAAGGGATCTGAAGCAGCTTTCGCCTCCCAATGCAGTCAAGTGACCAACCACTCTATAATTAATTAGTCTATACTTGGATCTCTTTGAGACATTGAAAAACTCTGTGGCTGGAGGTCAGTGCAGTGTCTGGGAAGCTAACTGAAATAATAAATACACCGAAACATGCCAGACTACATTCTGGGAACAAAACCCAGGTACTCGACCTCAAAGCTTTGATGGGTATGTTTAATTAAAGACAGATCCTCTTTATTGCATCTCTAAATAACTGACCCTCGATTTACATCTGACTCGGAATGAATGCCTGGAGCCAAAGCGAATCGTGTGAGTGGAGCTCTGATCACAGATGCAGACGCGTGTTCTGAGAGGCCTGAAATAAGAAACATGCTGCCATTATCATTCGGCTCTGCAGTGGACAGATTGCTTTGCTGTTGTGGCATGTGCTTCCTCCTTTTGCTGATATGTAGCAGTGATGTTGCAGGAGTGGAAATGTGAAGTCATCCGGGATGTTTGGTTAGAGTAGACCTTCTGAGAATATGTATGGATACTATTAAGTAGAAAAAGAAAGTTTATTGGCTCATGTAGTGGAGGATGTGCAGTGGGTCCAAAAGGTCTGAGACCAGTTGTGAAAATGCTTCTATTTTGCATTGTTTTTTTAAATCTAGCACAAAAATTGTTTTTGTATAATGACAGCATCACCCCAATCTTACGTCATGGGCACTTTCAAAACACTTTTTCATGAAGCTTTGAAATGTTTCAGAGTGTGCATCAAACTTGTGATTTCAGTAAATTATGCTGAGTTACGCCATACTGTTTTGAAATGTTTTGTCATTTTTGATAGTTTGCAACTAGGGGGTGTATACCTTAAAGGTGAACACATGAAGCGTGTCCAATACATTTTTTAAAAACTGATCTCGTGTCAGTTTTAAAATTTTAAAACGTTTACACGACAACGATATGCTTAAAATGGAGAAGTGCTCCTTTGAATTTTTCGCGTAGACTGGGTGCTGTCGAAACGTCTCGGTTACGTATGTAACCTTAGTTCCCTGATAGGGAACGAAACGCTGCGTCAAGCTGCGGGAACGCCCCTGCGTTGTGCGTCCTGAAGCACGTATGGAATCAGCCCAATGGAGAGATGGAACGTCATAGGCGGGTGACGTCATCGACCAGGAAACTATAAAGCACCCCATAAACACAAGCGCAATAGCTTCTGATAGGCCTGAAGGAAGCGCTAGCGGGAATGCCGGGAGTATGGTGGAATGACGCATCGTCTCGTTCCCTATCAGGGAACTAAGGTTACATACGTAACCGAGACGTTCCCTTTCAAGGGAACTCGAGCTGCGTCAAGCTGTGGGAACGCTAATACCCACGTAGCCATAGGACCAAGTGACCGCCATGTGAGAACTAGCGCACAGAGGGCGAGAGCACCTGTGCCCCAGGGGAAGGAATTAAGTCTAGGTCATAGATCTTAATGAAAGTATGCGGTGAAGACCATCCAGCCGCATCACAAACGTCACTGAGGGAAACTCCTGACAATAAGGCTTTAGAAGCCGCCATACTCCTGATAGAGTGGGCTCGTACAGCCAAGGTGAAGGCTGACCAGCCGACTCATAGGCAAGTGAGATAGCCTCGACCACACACTTGCTTATTCTCTGTTTAGACACGGGACACCCCTTCTTGGGTGGCCCAAAACACGCAAATAGTTGTTCTGACTTCCTCCACAGGGCAGTTCTGTGGATATAGGCGTCTAACGCCCTAACAGGGCAGAGTAAATTAAGTTTCTCCTGGTCAGACGACAGAAATGGAGGAGGACAGAAGGCCTGCAGAACTGTAGGTCTAACAACATTAGTAGGGACCTAGGGAACGTAACCTGGTCTAGGACGCAAAAAAGCCTTAACCATGCCAGGCGAAAATTCCAGGCACAAGGGTGAAACCGACAGAGCCTGCAAATCCCCGATTCTCTTTAGTGAGGAGATAGCAAGAAGAAAGATAGTCTTAAACGTGAGAAACTTCTCAGGAACTTCTTCGATAGGTTCAAGAGGAGCTTGGGAAAGACCTTCTAATACGATGGCCAGGTCCCAGGCCGGCACCCTCGTACGAACTGCTGGCCTCAGCCTCAATGTGCCACGAAGGAAACGAGTTATAAGCAGGTGTCTCCCCAGAGAAACTCCACGGAAAGGGACGTGGTGAGCAGCCAGTGCCGCCACATACACCTTTAGTGTGGAGGGGGATAGCCCTGTGGAGAAGCGCTCCTGCAGGAATTCCAGCACTGCACCCACTGGGCCGTTAACCGGGTCCTGCAGGTGTTCTCCACACCAAGAAGTGAAAAGTTTTCACTTCAAGGCATAAAGCTTCCTCGCGGATGGAGCTCTGGAGTGAAGAATGGTCTCAACAACCTCGGTTGAGGGACCAGAGTTCATGAGCTGGGCCCCCTCGGAGGCCAAGCCCACAGTACTGGGCGGGGGTGAAATATCATGCTGCCCGCCTGAGAGAGTAGATCCCTCCTGATCGGGAGCTCCAAAGGAGAACCGTCCAGGAGAGAAATCAGGTCCACAAACCATACTCGGGCCGGCCAGAACGGGGCTACTAGTAGTAGGCTGACCCCGTCCCGGCGAACCCTCTCCAGAACTCCAGGTAGCAGAGCAATTGGGGGAAAGGTGAACAGACGTGACCTCGGCCACGGCTGCCCCATAGCGTCCAACCTCAGAGGGGCTGGATGGCTGATGGAAAACCACAGATGACAGTGTGTGGTCACCTTGGAAGTGAATAGGTCCACCTCGGCGCGACCGAAACTCACCAAAGGAGCTCCACCACCTCGGGGTGGAGACTCCAACCCCCCGGCCTCGGCCCCTGCCTCGACAGGGAGTCTGCTACAACATTCAAATACCCAGGAAGATACATTGCTCTCAGAGATAGTAACCTCCCTTGGGACCACAGGAGGATCTGACGGGCCAACTTGTAAAGCCGGCGAAACCGCAGGCTCCCCTGATGATTTATATAAGAGACCACCGACGTGTTGCCTGACTGAACTAACACATGATGACCTCTCAGGTCTGCTAGGAAGTGTTTCAGAGCCTGGAACACCGCCAACATCTCTAGACAATTTATAAGCCATGATAGATGATGGTCCTGAGACAGAACTTAGGCTGGACGACCACTCGTGACCGCCCCCCAGCCTGTGAGGGAAGCATCCGCCATTAGCGCCACGCGACCCAGCACAGGACCTTTGAATAGGAACCAAGTTTCTTTCCACATGACCAGAGCAAGAAGGCAGCGCCGCGTGACTTTGACCGTGCGGAGCGGATTTCCCCTCGGGGAGAATCCCTTGGTCCTGAACCACCACTGTAGCGGTCTCATGTACAACAGGCCGCAAGGTATAACGTTGGACGCTGCTGCCATCAGACCTGACAGTCTCTAAAACTGTTTTACAGTAAGTAGCTGGCCTAGCTTTACTTGTTTCACAGCTGAGAGAATCGAAGCGATGCGGGTCGGAGCCAGTCGCGCCTGCATCGAAACCGAAACCCAAACGACACCCAGAAAAGTGGTCTTCTGAGAAGGAGATAATACACTTTTCTTTGCGTTCAGCCTCAACCCCAACTTCCTGATATGAACGAGAACGACATCTCGTTGCCGAACCACCATCGTGAAAGTGCGGGGAGATAAAGCTAGGCCAAATGGAAGAACCCTGTGCTGGTACACCTCGCCCCCGAAGGCGAACCTCAGGAACTTCCTGTGTTGTGGAAGGATGGAAATGTGGAAGTACGCGTCCCTTCGATCTATCGTGACAGACCAGTCCTCGGATCTGATTTGTGACACGATCTGCTTGATAGAGAGCAACTTGAATTTTGGCTTCCCTACCGAGCGATTCAATAGGCGCAGGTCTAAAATTGGACGCAACCCCCCATCCTACTTTGGAACGATGAAATATCGGCTGTAATAGCCTGACTCCATACTGGGAGGAGGAACCCGTTCTATAGCCTCCTTTTGAAGGAGTGCTTTCACCTTTTGTTCCATAACCAGAGCCTGCTCGGGGCCCACCACTGTAGGCAGAACCCCTCTGAATCTTGGTGGACGACACCTGAATTGGATAGCATAATCCTTTTCTATTGTCTGCAGGACCCAATGAGATATTTTTGGAAGGCTTTTCCCCTCTGCCAGAAATTCTACTAAGGGTACCAGTCTCACGAGACTGGCCTCTGGTGTAACTTGAGCAGCAAACGCAGCGCCCTGTAACGGCACACCGGCAGGGAACAACTGGTTTAACCGCTCTGAAACCCTCCTCAGAGGGAGCGAGCGTCCCTCGGGAAATCGCTCGCTGGGACCGTCTGCGCCCCGGCATTAAGGCGGGGTTGGCAGAACGGGCCCCTGAGGGCACCGAGGAGGAATGGGCACCGTAGAAAGAGGTGAACACCTTTCCGCCTCGGTGGGAACCACCCTCAGTGTCCTGCGCGCCGTGGCGCCAGGACTTCTTCTTAGCCGAAGCCTTCTTAGTTAATATAACTGTCCTCAGATCAGTTCTATTACTGGGAGATTTCGGCTGAGAGTGCCACGGCTGAGCCCACTGTCCAGCAGGGGGAGCACGAGACACGACACTCTGCTTCAGCGCCTATGTGATGAGCTCGCAGACGGCCGGGGCTGCTCCCGCCCAGCAGTCCCAGGGACATGAATTTTTAAAAGGGAGAAATTTGTTAAAAGCTGTTGTTTGCTTTTCCTTCTCCTGGAATTTATCGATGACAGAATTTACAGCATCGCCAAATAAACCCAGGGGGGAGAGAGGAGTGTCTAAAAGGAAAGCTTTTCCTTTCCCTTTTATATTTGTCTGATTTAACCACAGATGTCTTTCTACGGCCACGCAGGGAAAAATCAGCCGCCTGACGCAGTTCGCGAACCACGTCAGCACTGACCTCCTCACTCTCACTCACGTCCCTCAGCAGGTCAGCCTGGTATGCCCGTTTTTTTTTTCATAATAGACATAGTATGCAGACATGACCTGCTGCCGAATACGCTTTACCCACAAAAAACGAAATATTCCTAAGCTTTCTAGGCTTGGTGGGTAATGCCGGTGCCTTAACAGATGACGCAGCCTCGAGGGAGAGAAAACTCGCAAGCGTCTCTACCACGCGAGGCATAGCCGAACAACCATATGAATTATCCCCCACAATATTGGAATATGTTGAAGTCTGGGGACTAAACATTTTCTCTATATGACACCGGTTTTTCCCACAATTTCGACACCTCAGTGTGGAGATCGGGAAAGAAAAAAGACGGCACGCACCGGCGTGGAGGTTGCACTCGTGACGGCGAAAATCTCTCATCTAATTTTAATTTAGAAACAGACTCCTGTCTAGTCACTGGCCATACAATGCTGAGTTTTTCTACAGCTCTTGTTAATACCTCCACTAGCTCATCGCTTTCGGGAGTGTAAGGTGGCGAATCCTCCACATCTCCCTCATATATACTAGCAACATCCAGCTCCTCAGAACTGGATAGAAGCAACACTGGTGCCTGAGCCACTGGATCTCACAGGTGAAGGGAGAGATAAGGCAGAGCCCGTCTCTAACCCCGCTGAGAGATCCATATGCGATCCCCACGATACGCGTCGTCGCTCTGCCTCGGCAAGAGCGGGACCCGAACCGCAGGGAGCGCGCACCGAACCGCTCTCCTCAAAGAGCGCCCGGCGGGAGCGGAGCGTCCTTAATGGCAGACGCTCGCAATGCTCACAATCAGCTCCCTCGAGAGCTGATTGGGCATGCTACACTCCCAAACAAACAACACAAAGAACGTGTGTATCCCCACTCGTTAAATAACGCGAGCAGGGAGGGACACACTCCCTAAACTGCTGTTTGTTCGCCATATCTCTCTTAATATATATATATATATATATATATATATATATATATATATATATATATATATATATATATATATATAAATTGTTTGTGTGGTGCAGAGTATGTAAGGACAGACAATATTCACACAGGGACAGATTCACATATAGCGCGACTGAAGGCACAGAAGCTATTGCGCTTGTGTTCATGGGGTGCTTTATAGTTTCCTGGTCGATGACGTCACCCGCCTATGACGTTCCATCTCTCCATTGGGCTGATTCCATACGTGCTTCAGGACGCACAACGCAGGGGCGTTCCCGCAGCTTGACGCAGCTCGAGTTCCCTTGAAAGGGAACATAAAGCTTTGAATTTTTTTCTGGATCACTTGTTTCAAGCTATATCAAACTGAAGAAGTCATGTGATTTCAGCAAACGAGGCTGTTACCTCATGCTTTTTCAATATTGCCATGGAGAGAGCATTGATCTCTTGAACCTGAACCAGTGTCTAACATGGCTTTAACTGATCTCGAGTTGGTTTTATCATTTGGGTTCATTTTTAATGGCGAACCATTTAAAGGTGTGTAAAGTGAACTTAATCTAGAGTAGTTAATTGTCTATAATTGGCCTGATTGGCCAAATCCTCTCAATAAATACACAAAACAAGAACTACAATTTTAATACATTAACAATTATTAAAGTAACACTATGTAGTTTTTCAACCTTCATAATATATTTCCAAGACCCTTGTGATGGTGCATTGACTTACAATAGGTTAAATGACAGGTCTGCCATAGCCTGACGTGGTCTGTATCGCTTTTACTGGCACTATGTAACTTCGGGTTTCGGGTAGTAACCGGAGCACAAAAAGAACTATAAAATTCGACTGCTTTACGGCATACATAGTTTTTCTTCGTTTGTGATGTCTTTCATAAAATCATGCATAATACTCTACCTTGTCTGTGGCCATTGTTGATTCCAAAGCCGGTGCTGGATAAACAGCGAGCGTGCGTGTGCGACAGTAGGCTGCGGTAGGCTAAATTATTTACGACAGGGGTAATGGACAATTCCGCTTCCAACCTGTAGGGTGACCGCAGAGGAAAAGTTCCTTGGTGTTGCTTTAAGTTATACATGCACTTCGTATTTAATGATACTTGTCACCAGTGTACTGACTTGAGCACTTTCAAAAGAGGGAAGCAATTTAATTAAATTGATTCAGAATTTTGAAAAGCTGTTTCTCACATAATTAGTTTTTGTTTTTAGTACTTATATTTGAATTAACACCTTGCAGGGAGAACAAGGGTATACTGTGTTTTAAAAAGATACTGTTAGCAATAAACCCCAAAATATATATAATAATTTATTTTTGTTATCCTAGAACAGAAGTAGGCAACATCGGTCCTGGAGACTGTCCTGCAGAGTTTAGGCCAACCCTAATCAAACATACCTGATCAAACTAATCAATGTTTTCCAAATTACTAAGGCTACTGGCAGGTGAGTTTTTTTTTTCAGGATTGGAGTTAAACTCTCCAGAACCAATGTTGTTTATTCAGCCGTATAACAACTCATCGTAAGTGCATTATGTCAGATTCATTTGCCACACGCTGAAATCTTTTGTTGACATCACCAGCATGGAATGTAGTCAAACAAAGAACATTATAGGTGCAGTTGGCAACCCTGCACTACAGATTTAAATGAGGGTAACCACACAAATGCAATATGCAATAAAACAGCAATTTCTAAAACTATTGTTGCCTGTGAACAACTCCCCAAACCCACTTTACAAAATTTAAGACAATAAGATGAGTATTCAGTCTAAACTTAGTCTTTTCTGAGCCTGCTGCAAGGCATGCTGGGTAACTACAATACAATATATTCCTGAAGTATTCACTTCTTTAGTTTTTACGCAATTGTTTACATTAAACACCCCATAAAAACTAATTGTGAATAAACATGATTTTAAGTTTATTGTGAATCTTATATTAGCATCATCAAATTGAAAGCAAACACTCAATTATACAGGTAAACTGGCTAACCCAGCACTACACTTTTGGTGCTGCAAATGTACATGAGGGTAACCACACAAACGCTACATACAATAATACAGCATATTCTAAGACTGCAGTTGCTCATGAACAGCTTCCCAAACCCGTTTTTCACAACTCAAGACAATAAGGCAAGTGTTCAGTCCAAACTTACTCTTTTCTTAGCCTGCTAAACAAGACATGCTGAAAAACTACCTGCACTGATATATTTCTTTATTAAGACACTCAGTTTTTTCCTTCACGATACACATTATTGCTTTAAATAAACTCTATTTCCAAAATCATTCATAAATCATGTGATTTAAATGCAATCGTGTTACAAAACATTTTATTTTGTAAAACATATGAAGATATCATGAGCTTAATTATGTTATGATGTTAGACTCTTTAATATGCAACTTGAATCTATTGACATCACTTCAGAATTTCGACATCATAAGTGTTTGACAACCCAGCACTACACTTTTGGCATATAATTATACAGTTTAATGAGGATAACCACACAAATGCAATCTGCAATAATTACAGCAAATTCTAGATTACAGTTTCCTATGAACACCTCCTCCAACCCGTTTTACACAATTTAAGATGATAAGACGAGTATTTAGTCTGAACTCAGTCTTTTCTGATCTTGCTGCAAGGCATTCTGGGTAGCCAGTTGCACTACAATATAATTCAAAAGCATTAATCCTTGCCTTAAAGGAACACTTTTTATAAATATTTCATATATATATATATATATATATATATATATATATATATATATATATATATATATATATATATATATATATATATATATATTTCACCTCATAACTTTTTTTTAAGTTTTCAATGAGCTCTCAGACTTTTGGGCCCCATTGTATTTTTGTGACAATATGACAGAAATACTTTCTCCATGAATATGGACAAAATAATTTCAGATTATGCTGTTAACGTGCAGATCTTTCTGCACTCACAGGAAAAAGAGTTTTCATCCTCTTAGATTCATTCCTCCTTTCACTTCAGCTCATAGTGTGGTTTGGCTGACAGCCCCATGAAAGCAACCATAATGGTGTGCTAATGACTAATCTATGAAGCTGCTTTTGTGTAAGTCCACCACTCCATTCACACACACTACAAGGGAAAGTGTAGTGTCACATGTTAATTTAGGCACATTTCACAAAATCTGCTAGTGGCAAGCACAATCAGTTTAACAGTTTTAAGGCACTTGATCTGAGCATGATGGTGAGCCACTCTGACGTTAATACACAAGCCCACCATGACAGGCCTGGGGGTTTCACATTGTTTCACTTTTTTTTTTCCTCCCCCATAAAAGTTAACCTTACGTAACTCATGTAAGCGTTTTTTAATCACCCCCTATATACTTCTTAATGGCAGTCATCAAAAATAATTTACCCACATGTGTTTAATCTACTGCAGTCAACATCTAATCTTTCTGAGCTGAAAAAAACATGGGACTCCGGACTCAATTGCTGGATGAACTGTGATTTAATTCTGTTTTGAATCTAGTCTTTCTTTGATGCATATGCTGTTGATCACCTGGTGTCTTGTGGTTCGTAAATGGATTGGAAAGCCATGGCTTTAATTGTGGGTTTTGCCTCTTTTTAGTGTAATGCATTCAAACTTCAGTCCAGCCACAGATAATAAACAAGAGGGACAAACTCATTAGCTTGTGGAGAGCTTTTATGAGAATGTTGCATTGAAGCACTTTTCAAGGCTCTGTTTGTTTGCAGGACATTGTGTGATGCGTTACAGATTGATATGGTTTTATTCTCTCACATTACATTACATTCATATATTCATTCATACATTATTTCGTATTCATTTTCTTATTTTGTATTTGCTCTTCAACCTAAAGGAGTATTTCACCCAAAAAAGGAAAATTGCCATCATTTACTCACCCTCGTGTTGTTCCAACCCCGTAAGACTTTTTTTCTTCTATGCAGCACAAAAGATTTTGATGGAGAAGGTCGAAAAAAAAAATCTTTTAAAATGTATTTTACAAAATCTAAAGTAATTTTCTTTTACAAATGTCAGCAATAGACTTTAGAGGAGCAGCAGCACATTTTACAACCTGTACTGACCTTGTCTTGTCATAAAGTCATTATCTGATATCAAATATTTTAAAAATATTATTAAGCAGTAAAGCCGTTTTGTTAAAATACTATTATTTTTATTTAATACTCTGAAATAAATTGGTGTAGGAAACAATTTTCATTAAAAAATGTGTAGTTTTTGAGAACTATGAAAGATCAGTTTCAAAGTGTACTATACAGCTTAATATGGTAATTTTCATTATTTTAATGAGGCTTTTTTTCTTCATTATGACATCACCCTAACATTTTTTACTTTATGCTTCCAAAAATGTCAAAATACATTTTTATTCCGAAATTAAATCATGCTCATCATAGAAAAGATGTATTAAATGCTTTACAGCCAATAGAAATGTCAGCAACACCCATACATACTCAATACGGTGCTCTATGTGTATTTAAAATCAAACAAACATATCCCTCGTGTGGATAAAACCCTGTCACACACTTTTTGAAGTGTATCACTGTATCTCAGTATCTTGTACAAAACATTCCCCTTCCTCAGCTGTTCTCCGCAGGGACCCATTCCAACCTTTTCTCACAGAGATCTCATCGTTTTGTGAGCTCCGGCGGCACTGCTTCAAACACGTCTCGTGGTCATGAGATCACAGGCTGATTGTGTCTGCTGGGTGTTTGAGCAGATGCACGTGCGACAGGACCCCGTGCTGTCCTGCAGGACGCCCGAGTGACGGCGTGGGAATGTGGGCCGTTTGATCTGCTCTCAGCCTCTCTGCTTTTGTGAGTGCATAAAGAGTCAATGCATTGATCCAGGCAAGATATAGGGCGTAAGGCTTTGTATTGAACTAATGCCTGCTGCACTGGCTTAATGCAGATAATGGTCACACTGTTGTTTGTGTGTTGGGCTGTCAAGGATGGACGCATTAGATAACATGACAAAAAGACAAAAGCCCAGAAGGTTAGAGTGCATTTAGTCACACAAACAACACTTGTGCATGACTCTTTTTGCCTTTCTGTAATAGTACATTTCACAGCACCAAATATGTTAGTGATAATGTACAGTCAGTCAATATCGCAAAAAAAAAAAAACAGGGTTTTGTATTACCTTGAAGGTTTTTTTTTTTTTTTTTTTGCAATAATGATCAACTGACTGTAAATTTACACACACACAAAACATAAAAATTTGGGATGTACCAATTTTAAAATTCTTGCAGATACTAATAAGCCAATAATAGTATTTTGTCTAAACACAAAAACGTATTTAGACATCACAACGTAACCAAATAGTTTATGGACCCCATTGACTTCCATAGTATTGTTTTTCTATTCTACGGAAGTCAATGGGGCCCGCCAACGGTTTGACTACCCATATTCTTCTAAATATCTTCTTTTGTGCTCAGCAGAAGAAATAAATTCATACAGGTTTGGAACAACTTGAGGGTGAGTAAATGATGACAGAATTTTCATTTTTGGGTGCATGAACTATCCCTTTAATTAATCATTAAATAATAATTAAAAAAAATGTGGGAAATGAGCATGCACAATTAAATATCCAATGTCGACCGATACCAAAATATATATTTGAAACAAAAATCACTAATATTGGCCAGTTATGCAAATTAGAATATTGCTATGAAGTGAAAACACAATAATGGTAATGAATAATATTATAAACTATATAGAGAATGTAAAACTAGAACATAAATGTTGGCTACTTCCCATCTCTTCAGATGTTATTTCATTTGTGCTTAAAGTACTCCATTTCCACACAGTGTTTTTCTGTCTATAGTCAGTAATGTGGAAGGACCACAGCACTCTGTCCATGTCTGTCAGCGTCTACATCACTTTGAAGGATTTCCCCCAGTAAAACAGCTCAATAAGCATTTGAGGTCCATTCAAATCCCAGTAGATAACAATCTCTGCTAAGAGCAGTGCTGTGCGTGGGCCTAAGTCGAGATTCAATTACATCTTCATTTAAATGTACTTGTAGACGGTAATTCATTTTTTTGTCTGTTCGGATGGTTGCCATGGCTGCAAACCAAGAGATGGAGATAATCATTCAAGTAAAATGGAACGCTTCGTTTCACTGTTCGACCGCCGCAGACACTAAAATTAGACAGCTTTTTATTACTGGACTGAAGTGATTTTTTTTTTTTTTTTTTTTTTAGAAAACAATTTGTCATTGTACTTTTCCATTAGTGAAAAAATACAGCAGACTGGGGCTAGTTGTCACAAGTTTTCAGAATGGCTATATCTCAGTAAGTTTACATAAATGTTATTTTTCATTTATTTTGTGTTTGATCATTGATTTACTGGTTTCATTTTTGTTTACATGCCACAGGCTGTTATTGGCAGGTTCCATTGTGGCAACTTTCTTAATACAGTGTAACATAACGCCCTGTTGGGTTTGTCCATATTTGACCCAAACATGGGTTGAAACAACCCAACATTTTTTATAGTGTACATTCCCAGTGGAATGAAATGTTGGGTCACATGTCTCTCTCTCTCTCTCAAAAAAGATTGCAAAGCTTTTCTAATGTTTATCATTGTCAGTTCTCAGTAAAGAGCATTAATATGATGAGTTCTTATCATGGGACACCATTTTTGGCACTGACCTCATAAGACCTCACAGATCAGGATTGGATGTCAGTGCTTTAGAGTTATATGTTTATTCCCGTTCTTCCAAACCTCCTTTAATTTAAGGCAAAAAGCCAAGCCTAACAGTTCCACAGCACAGCAGACGAGAGAAAGTTATCATCTGGCCATAAAATGTAGCCTATAAATCTGGTCTATATGGCTGCTCTTCAATTACCCCAGACGAGCTAGAAATTACCCTTATGTCAACCTGTTAACACCTGATCCAATCCAGAGGTGGAGACATTTGCAGCGCCAGTGATAATGAGTATCATTGTCTCTGTCTCCCCACATCAAACGGAGACTTCACCTTTAGCTCTTTAATCGCCATGTGTCGGCGTTCATGGCGCTAGTTAACGCAAAGCCCCATCTCTTTTGAAAGAGTTATTTTCATAAGGATGACGTTGACCTGGAGAGACGAAAATATTTAGGATGATCCCGAAGGATATTGGTAACAATAATCTTTAGCTGCTCAGAAAGGCCACAACATAAGGACGATGGAGGTACGTTGATCGCAGCCGCACAAAGCAAAATTGTAGCGTAAAGCTGATGGCGGTTCAACAATAGCGCTAGATGAGTGTCTCTTTAGCGGTAAGAGGGCCCAGTCACAGAAAGGACAGATCTTATCAGCCGGTACATCTGTAGTGTAACCTTTCTTCATGTGTGGCCCTGCTCTCCCTTTCTTCGTTTGTCCCAAAATCTTGAATCTCTGTGGCCGAGAATATGATATGGATGCACTTGAGAGATAACCAGTGCAACATTGTGCTCTTATCTTGCAGTTGTCAGCGAGTCAACTCAACCAGTGCATTTTAATAACTGGTAAGATATTTGTAGAGTAACTGTCTGCTTTGCATTTTGTCAGTGATGAATTAGGTTTGAGTCTGTTTGCTTTGTTTCAAACCCCTTTTTAAATGTTATTAGTCATTCTTGCTAAGACAAACATCACTATCACTGTTGGGCTAAGGTGTGGTCACATTGGTGAATTTTCGTGAAATTGTGCTGTAAGAAATGTCCATTGTCAATATTGTATTGATGTATGAAGCACAGCTCACACAGAAGTCACTGTCAAACCAACCAGCTTTCTGTTTGTCAACGCTGTGAATTTGCTTGACCAACTTGAACCCTTTGTGAAAACTGCATGGGAAGTGATCACTATGCCTATAATGCAAAACTCTGTCGCGTGGATCCCGGATGAAATGGAAAGTATTGTGACTGCACCTTTAGCATTTGCTTTATGGACATCAATGACACCTTAAATCGTGCAGTGATTGGCAAAAGGTGTGCTGTTATTTGTCTAAGTGATCAGACTTACAATTTTTTGCCCTGGTGGAAACTGGAAAATATCTTGTTTACGTAAATATAGGGAAATATATTTTCTTTTCTTAAGCGTTACATTGAAGGATTTAAATGCTAAATTGGGTGGGCTCTTTTGATTTGAACCAGTAAGTATCGACATAACAACATGTTAAAAACTATCCAGAATGCTATTTTTCTGAGAAAAGTCATGTAAAGTTTAATGAAGTAACCATATTCAGTTTTTTCCTTCCTTCTTTCAAAGTTAAGATGTAATGTTAAAAAGAAGCTGGAACTGTAATACTTAAAAGCAAACTAAGACTATTTTCTGTTTGTTAGTACGTTTTCTGCCCACTTTTCCAGTGAAGTGGAGCATGAGCAATAAGGCGATGTGTGTGTCCTGTGTTCCTCCAGCAAGGGACATCAGGTCAGATCCTTCCCAAGGCCCGTCAAGCTGATCCAGAGCTGGTTTCACTGAAACAGCATATGTGCACAGAATTAGGCCTGCATTATGAGCATGATTTTATGCTTCAGTATAAGGTATTGCTGCATAGTGCAGACAGGCCTGAGCGTGAATCATCTTTATTTTCCCAGGCATAAAGACATAAAGGTAGGGTAGGCAATTTTCGGAGTGGCTAGCAATAGCAAGCTAGCTTTTGAAAGCAGATCCCATCCTCCCTTCAGAGCGTCTCCAAAGCCACACCTCCTCCAAAACACATGAAAACCGCGTATGTCCATTTTGCCGATTTTGCGATTTTTCGACGGATACACAGCAGAGCTTGCAAAGTGTTGACATTAAAATGCATAAATTCGAGTTACGAACCACCCCGAATATAACGTCAAGGGGTTCCATCTCTTCAAAATTACAGTAGTCATGGCATGAACGCAGCATAAATCTGCTTGTTGTTTTGGTTCAGAAGGAACTGTAAAAGACGGCTGCTGTTTCGGTTGCGGTGCTCGGTGACTGACTGTCTAACTCTGCAGAGCATGAAACGCACTGATGACGTGTAATGTCTGCGCAAGCGGTTGTGTGCGGAGGTATGAAAATACATACGTTGACAGGCAGGTAGGACATCATACCATTGCATTTAGACCGAATGATTGGACAAACATTTTATGGTACTATGCCCTCCACAGATTATATATATATATATATCGTCGCTGTCCGATGAAAACCGCGTATGTCCATTTTGCCGATTTTGAGATTTTTCGACGGATAGAATGTCCAGGTTCATTTCCGTATACAGTATGCGTCACATTATCTAAATGACCAATGAAAAGTTGTGAAATCATGTCATCTGATTTTCACGTATATCCATTTGGTGTCAAAGCTGTCAATCACGCCGTGTATCTCCCACCCTGTGGAGGCATCTCGCCGCTCTCGTGAAGTTTCATCTTAAGCGTCTCTGGAAGCTCAGCATTGGATAGCCGAATAACACGGTGAGGTAAAGTATCAGCAAACGTTTGTTTTTGACAACTGTTCTCAAGTTTATTATATATTCACAAAATTACGGTAGGACTGTGCAAACAAAGTATCAGTGTAGCATTGCCATGTCAGTGTATTGATTCATTGTCCCTTCATAGTTTGCGAGAGACATTTAATAAACTGAGCGTATTTAATGAACTGAGACGTAGGCTATTTAATAAACTGAGCGTATTTAATGAACTCAGACGTAGGCTATTTAATAAACTGAGCGTAGCCTATTCATCTGTCAATATGAAACGCGACTTGGTCATTCTAATTAATGATCGGAAGAACGCGTATCGACCACCATTACTGTAAAATATGCAAGTATGTCCATTTAAAATCGATTTTGGTCAAATGTGGATTATATCATTACACTGTCAAGAATATGGTTACATTTAAAGATGCCGTACCAAGTATGCAACGCTACGTTCAACTGCTTTTGAAATTAAGTGTTTTTTTCACTTCCTGAAAAGTAACTATATATATATATATATATATATATATATATATATATATATATATATATATATATATATATATATATATATACACACACATTTAGACCACTTAACTTAGTGATTTCTATCAGGATGTGAAGAGACTTTCAACCAGCATAACAAAAAATATTTCTGGAACAAATCGCATACCCTGCCTGATCTGTTCCTCCCACAATGCTATCGAATGACTCCAGAAAACTTATAATATAGTGCAAAAGTCATATTGACTGCTTTTACGATGCATTTATGGCACTTTTTCAGCTCTTATGTAGCTATAATTTGATTGGTTCAAAATAATGTTGTGCCAGCATCAACAATCCCAGCTAACTGGGAACGTTCTCAGAACTTTGGCCAACATTCTGGCAAGGTTCTCTCAAAGTTATGAACAAACATTCTTCCAGTAATTTTAATAGAATGTTTGTTCAAAGTTATCTGTTCTTTAATAATGTTATCAAAACTTTAGCGCAAACACGCTTATTTATACATCATTTATGGAACGTTTTCTGAAACGTTTTTGTGTTGTGGTTTTTTAAACGTTACTACGTACTACTTTTTCCAGATGGTTCAGAGAAGATTAAAAAATAAAGTTCCCATGGTCTTCGATACATTCCCTTAATGTTTTCGCTAATGTTCACATAACCAAGAAAAAAAAAAAAAGAGAAAAGAAAAAGAACATTCAAAAATAACATTTTCATAACTTAGCTTTAGTTAAACGTTCTTAGAACATATTTTTGTTAGTTGGGATGCTGATCCAGGAACACATCCTATTTTGCAAAATCACAGTAAGATAAGGAAGAGAGTAAACAAATGGAGAATTGAAGACTGCAAGGCTTTCTGGCCTTCTTTCATTGGCAGTGATGGATGGACGTGTCCCCTTCTGAGGACTGATGGTCATCGAGTTGAGCTGAGAGACATTTATTATTCCCTGATTCTGTTACAAGTCTCCATCCCAGCTGTTCCTTCTGTCCTCCTGCCTAAATGACAAGATCCTATACAATCAATTTTAGTTAAATACAGAATTTGAAGTGATCTGCTCTGTGGACTGAAGGTGGTTAATATGTTTTATTACAGGCACCTCCTCAAGAGGACAGACAGCTGGAGGTGATCTCTGTGTGTCAGCATTTGCAGGTGTGTGTGTGTGTGTGTGTGTGTGTGTGTGTGTGTGTGTGTGTGTGTGTGTGTGTGTGTGTGTGTGTGTGTGTGTATGGCGCTTTCACCCTTTAAATATGTCCCACACAGAGCGTTTGCTGAGGTTGGCAGTTTGTCAGTGCCATTGCTCAAGGCTCTGCAGCGCTGCTCAGCATTGAGCCATTAAAAATAATGAGCTTTCTCTCACCATGGCAACCAAATAACTCATCATACCAGAGCATACAATAGTTTTTACGAGAGCTTTTAATTTCAAACCCATTCAATGAAAATTCCCATTGGAAAGCACCTTGGCATTTTTGTACGCCAAACATTATGTTACGATTGTAGATGATACATGAAAATAGCACCATGAGACTGGTAATGAAATGAAGGGGGGAGCTTGTGAGCTGAATTGATTGTGTGTTTATTTCACTTGGCCGAATCCCTCTCTGAAATGTTAAAACATTGGAAACATTGCCTGCAACAATTGCTCTCGATCTCCGTTGCCTGTCAGTTGTTGATAATTTAGCTAGTGGTTTCCACAGATCAATATGTTTTCCCTGCGGAGTGACACTGAATGGATTTGTGTACCATGTTCATGCCATCACAGAGAAAATTTAGAACACTGGGATGTAGGATTGAATCTCATGAAAACTGAGAGTAAAGGTCTGGGTCATGTTTCACCCCAAAATCAAAAGAAATAATTACAAAACAAAAAATATAATGATAAAAAACACTTATATGATGAATAAAATGTTCAAAAGAACAGCATATATGTGACCCTGGACCACAAAACCAGTCAATGGGTCAATTTTCTGAAATTGAAATGTATACATCAGATGAAAGCTGAATAAATAAGCTTTCAATTGATGTGTGGTTTGTTAGGATAGGACAATATTTGGCCGAGATACAACTTTTGGAAAATCTGGAATCTGAGGGTGCAAAAAAAACGAAACATTGAGAAAATCGCCTTTAAAGTTGTCCATTAATGTTCGCGATTGTGCTGCATTCACTCACAAAAATAAATGTTTTATATATTTATGGTAGGAAATTTACAAAATATCTTCATGGAACATGATCTTTACTTAATATCCTAATGATTTTTGGCATAAATAAAATTTTTGGTCAAAATAAATAATTTTGACCCATACAATGTATTGTTGGCTATTGGCACAAATATACCCGTGCGGCTTGTGACTGGTATTGTGATCCAGGATCATGTATATACGTGTGTGTGTGTGTGTGTGTGTGTGTGTTTATACAAAATATAATTTATTTTTTCTTTTAATTTTGGGGTGAAATATGACCCAGACATTTCTCTGTGAGATTCATCCATGAAGTGCAACACTTTTCTCCGGTATCACTCTGATGATTTGTTAACTTTAGTGCTCATTTTCAGCCAAGCTTCGCAAATCTCATAAAGCTAGAGAAGAGAAGAGGACGCTGGGGTCTCAATGTCCACAACTGAATTCTTGTGAAAACAAGACAAAGAGCATTGTTTTTCAGTTCCAAACAATTTAACATCCAGTCCAAAAATTAGACTATACTTGCTTGTCGGTTGCACTGCTGAAACTGAGATATAAACATCAGACCCAATCCTGACAGATTTAAACAGTGACCACCGTAGCTGGGGCACACAAAACACTCTGCTCTCTGAGGCCAGAACTACATGAAACATTTTCTGGATGTGGAAAATGCCGGGATGCCAAAATGCAATAATTTAGGGAAAGGAACATTATGACCCAGTCCCTTAATCAGTCCTTTTGTTCTGTCCTTTGAGGTTTGATGCTATTTAAAGGTAGTTAAAATTAATACTGAGGCCTACTTTGATTCTTGGTGTATTGAGGAGATGGCTAACAAAGATAAAGGAGGAAAGACATCAGATTTAAACTGAAAGATCAAAAAGAGAGAGCACTTGTTTAAAATGGGGTTAGAGGCCATGAGGCTGTTTACATTACTTATGAATGAGATCCTGTGTTTTTATAAACTTCCGTCTAAAAGTCAAAACCCAACTAACCACAGATCTGTGAGCACTGGTAGTTCCCTTTCGTTGTCACTCCGAGTTACATCGGATGACGACGAATGGGGTTTCGCTTAGAAAGCCTATCAACTTCGAGTATTACAAAACGAGCCAATGGCAAAGAAATGCCATGGGTCTGCGGAATTTGCATAGCGTATCTCCGCCCCACCTCGTGGGTATAAAAGGAGGATGCCGGCAACATGCAGATATGTTTTTCGCTTCGGAGCCAAGTTTATTCTTCTCTCCACAAGCCATCTCTGAATTGTCAGCTTTACAAACGAGTACCTCGAGTGTTGGTGTGACGGCGATCTCCGGCGAGCGCGTGCTTCCTGCTTGTCTCTGCAGTGGTTTGTCAGACAGTGCGTGTCTCCCCGTGTGCCTCAACACTTGAGTTTTCTCTCACAAAAAGAGCTCGCACGCGGCACGTCTTTTTAAAGACGGCCCGCCCGTGCATTTAAAAAAAAAAAAATGAATGGTGCGGCAGCTTGGTATCGGACTCTGATGGGCACGAGCGTTGTCTAGTATGTTTGGGCTTGATCATGCTAGAGCAGCGCTCATGGATGACTCATGTTTTTTCCGTGGGAACATGACCATCGCGTCATTAAGGTCGAGACTCGGTGAACTCACATGAGTGAGAGTCCCCTCATCCACCCCCCGATCTTCGGCTGGTGGCCAGGGTTGACCTGAGGGTTACAGTCTGGAACTAGGCGCCGACTATGTGTCCGTGACCCCAGCCCCCCTCTTCAATGACGGTGCCCGCTAGTGAACAGGTGATTCCCACGGGTCTACCCTCTGGTGGCCCGTGTGTTTCATTTGAAGCTACAGAGGATGATACTATGTTTGTAGCAGCTTCACAAGGTGGGTTTGATTTTCCTGGAAGTGACGACTCGTCACAGCTGCCACCTTCTGGTGCATACGGCTGTGCCTGAGTCTGATCCGGAGATGACGGCCATGCTTTTCCGGGACGATTGGTTTTTGGGTAAGGCCGCCGACCCTCGTCCACGGCAAACCCCAATACCTTTCTTCCCGGACGTGCATGATGAGATCTCGAAGTCCTAGAAGACCCCCTTGTCTTCTCGGGACCGCTCGCTGATCTCATCCGCCTTTCCTCCCCTCGATGGGGCCGCTGCCCATGGGTTTACTGGGGTCCCCCCGGCTGAACGCTCTGTTGCGATGCTATGTGTCCTCAGAGTGCTTTTTCTCGGCGCAATCCTAAGCACCCGTCCGTGGCCTGTAGTTTTTCGTCTACGCTTGTGGCGAGATCCTATAGCACCACGGGACTGGCAGCCGCCTCACTGCATGCCATGGTCATTCTGCTGGTCTACCTGACCCAGATGTTCATGGACCTGCACGAGGGCGGGACTGACCCAGAGCTCTTCACTGAGCTGTGCGCCGCCACTGACCTTGCTCTCCGAGCGACCAAAGTGACCGTACGCTCCCTGGGTCAGGTGATGCTCACCATTCTGTGGCTGATCCTGTCTGATGTGCTGGGTGTCGCGCGGACCCGTCTGTCCGACATTCTCATATCCCAGGTCGGCCTCTTCGGCGGTGCGGTTGAGGGCTTGCCCAACAGCTCTCAGCCGCCCATGAGCAGACTGACGTTGATTCTGTCCCGACGGCCCCGCCGTCCGCTCAGATCCCTCGGTCTGCCCACCGCCGAAGGCGCCCTCCCGCGGCTCCCACCCCGCCCGTTCACCCGGGCTGGCTCTGGGAGCCGCGGGCAGACGCCACAGCCCTCTCCAGCCCCGCCCCCCGCTACACGCCGGGTTAAGCGGCGCTCTTGAGACGGGCTCCTCGGGGATGGAGCAGACTGAGGTTGACTCTGTCCCGACGGCCCCGCCGTTCGCTCAGATCCCTCGGTCTGCCCACCACCGAGCGCGCCCCCCCCGCGGCTCCCACCCCGCCCGTTCACCCGGGCCGGCTCTGGAGGCCGCGGTCGGATGCCACAGCCCTCTCCAGCCCCGAACCCCCGCTACACGCCGGGTTAAGCGACGCTCTTGAGATGGGCCCCTCAGAGATGGGACTCAGTTCTTTCCAGGAGTTGGTAGCAGGACCACTCCTTTCCCCGGTGGAGGGCCGGGGAAGAATCCTCGTCGGAACCTCTTCGTCATCCTTCCTACAGCTGGCCGCTGGGCCGCAAATATGCCGTCCCCCAGTGAGCCTTTTTGCGCAGACTCTGCGCAAGGTCAGGGAGTCCACCTGCGGCTGGACACCCCAGTGTTCTCCATATGCATCCCTCCGGGTCATATGTGTATTCTCTAAGTCCCCCCCCCCCCTTCGGGTTGGCATTATTTGCATACTTCCCCTAAGCTTGGGATATGCTTCCCAGTGTACCTTGGTATTCCTGTGATAAATGGAGTCCTTCGTCCAGTCTATGACAGGGATCTTGATTTATGCAGGGCACTGGAAGACAGCTGAGAAGGTGGCGTGATTAGACTGATAACCCCATTCGTCGTCATCCGACGTAACTCGGAGTGACAACGAAAGGGAAGTCTATGGTTACGTATGTAACCCTCGTTCCCTGAGTAGGGAACGGAGACGTTACGTCTGCCTGCCACTTTCCGCTGTACCGCGGGGATCGCCTGAGCTCAGTCTTGGCTCCTCAGCGAAGAAACATATCTGCATGTTGCCAGCATCCTCCTTTTATACCCACGAGGTAGGGCGGAGATACGCTATGCAAATTCCGCAGACCTATGGCATTTCTTTGCCATTGGCTCGTTTTGTAATACTCAAAGTTGATAGGCTTTCTAAGCGAAACCCCATTCGTCGTCATCCGACGTAACGTCTCCGTTCCCTACTCAGGGAACGAGGGTTACATACGTAACCATAGACGTTATTGCATCTGCAAAGTTGGTCTGACCAAAATCACCAGCAAAAGAACATTTTGTTTTAGCATATTTCTTTTTAATAATTAAGGTGTTTTTTTTTATATGCAATATGATTTTAAACCTACCCCAAGTGCAGTTTTACCATCTCACAACCATTGATGCTTTCTATACAGGTCTACTGAATTTGGGTTTATTTCTCTAAGCTTTTCTGTCATCTAGTGGTCAAAAAGATGAAGCACACCTACTGTGATCCAAAAAGCTAGAAGTACGGCATTATGACCTGTGTAAAACAAAACAAACAAAAAAAATCATTATTTTTTGACTTTTTGGAACTCAGTCAGAGACCTGATAATTAATTTAGTCTGGTAGAAACTGTGCAGTTTGCCTTCCGCTCATCTAGGGGCGTAAGCGGGCTTCACGTTTAGCATTACATCTTTGGATCCTTGCCAACGACAACATGACACCTGATAACAGCGAGATAACAGTAGCAACATCCCATTAGGATCGTTTTAAAGCGATAGAAGTTAAGATCTTGCTGATGACGGCTCAGTGACAGACTCATAATGTCACTAAACAGCACATATTCCAGCCCATCTGCTAGAACAACCGTGACACGGTGCGAGACTCACCTGTAAGTCACTGTTACTTATAAAGTCACCAGGGTTGCATTACTTTTCAAATGTGAATATAAGGAAACAATTCCTAAAATAAGAAACAACAGCGCTTTTTATCTGCTGATGTTGTAGTGTCACTGTAGGTAATAGTTTGTTTATAGAGTTAGTGTTGTGGGAAGCTTTGCTCTGATGTTCTCCTGCTTCTTCATGGCACATTTATAACCCTACTTTCCCAGTGATATGATCTGGGGTGGTCTCAAGTGCAACATACTGAAATAAATGAGAAATAAAACATAGGCTGTATATTTCCAATGTTTTTGTTATCAACGTGAAAGTGAATGAAGACAGAAATATTTAATATACATGGAACTAAATTGCTTTATTATTTAAGGGCTCCAAACTGTTCGTCGATTTCGAAGGCAAAATCGGTCATTTTTTATCTTTATTTCAACCATAGACTGTAAAAAGATTTCAACCGTATGTTTTGCGCGTGTTCGTTCGCCTACTGCAACCGCCAATCGCGTTTCTGATAACAGCAGCAGCCAATCGCGTAGCTGACAATCGCGTTTCTGACTTCAGCAGCAGCCAATCACGTGACAGAAATGTTTACTAGATCCAGTTAATATAAACCTATGTATTCAGCTCTAATTGTGAGTGTAAATATGCCAGTAGACATTTATGAATTTTTAGACAATTTTAAAACCTGTATTTTTTCAAAGTATGTGCTGTTATCTGTTGAGGTTTATAAGCTGTTTTGTCAGTTAGACACTTATTTTTTCTGATTTAAATCAGAAAATCATGATATTAAGGGTTGTTATTATTAGGTGTTCAAGCACGAAGTGCTGAAAACCTATTGTAATTGTACTGATTTTTATTATTATTATTATTTTCCCCTAAAACGCATCGTGCAGCCCAAACCGTAAGTGCTGGAGCTCTGAAACTTTGCCAGATGATAGTACAAAATCGAGGAGAGGTTATCAAATTATGAGCCCGATTGGCCCATAGGTGGCGCTACAGCACCCAAAAGTACTAAAATGGCCATAACTCCTCAACCGTTTGACCTAGACTGGCTTTTTACACCACTGTGATCCTTGGCTCAAGACGGACAAGATGTATATCTCGGATTCTCGATTTTTAGACATGTTTAATCTTTTTATCAGCTTTCAGCATTGGCTTACAAACAAATGCTTAAAGCTATTTTTTAAAATTAGTTTTATATTATTACATCACAAAGAAATATGTGAAATGCTTATAGACCATTAAAAGAGATTTTCACAATAACATATCCCAAAAGTGTGTGTGTGTGTGTGTGTGTGTGTGTGTGTGTGTGTGTGTGTGTGTGTGTGTGTGTGTGTGTGTGTGTGTGTGTGTGTGTGTGTGTGTGTGTGTGTGTGTGTGTGTAAGCATGCATTATGGAGTTAACATGAAAAAACTACTTTGCTTTAGTGGAGAATACTGGAGAAATAAAGTAGTTGAAAATGAAAGTGAGCCAATAAGTGGTCTTCTACTGCCCTCTGCTGGCCATTTTACTTCTTAAAGCTATTTTTTTATTATTATGATGGACTGGTAATATAGTTTAATATTATTAAACTATATTACCTAAATATTCAACTAAACTAAATTAGATTTTATCAACTATATTAAACTAAATCAGATTTTCACAATAACATCCCAAAAGTGTGTGTGTGTGTAAGCATGCATTATTGAGTAAACATGAAAATTTGAGGGGGTTTTTTTCAATAAAATTACATGATTAAAATGAAAACTAAAAATTGCGTTTTAAATGGGAAACCTGTAATAAGCATTTTCTTTTACCTACCATTTATTTCAAATATCTATAGCTATAACAAAATGTATTTAAGCATTTTTATTAGTTAATATGAAAAATGTGCCATTAAAAAATACATGGAATCAAACCAAGTCATAGAAAACAAAACTGTATTTTATTGCCAGAGTAATACAATGTTTTTTTTTTAAACAATGCATATGAAAATAAGTAACATTAACAATCAATTAATTTATTTAAGTTCAATTGTTTGCATATTGAAGAATGTCTCTGTGGTATCATTTCATTCATTTTAATTTTTTGCACATATGAAAGAAGAAAAGTATTTGCATTAATATATGTTCAAAACTATATTGCATATATATATAATCCGTGAGACCTCTGGCTTGGAACAGCTGTAACTCCCTACCTAGACCACCTAGATTCTTGTGGGATAGCTTGTTTGAAAGGTCCCGTCCTCATCTAGCTTCACAAAGAAATATGTGAAATGCTTATGACCATTAAAGTATATTTTCATAATGACACATCCCAATAGCATTGAAAAAAACAACAACAACAACATTTGTGTGTGTGTGTGTGTGTAAGCATATATCTACATATACAGGTCCTTCTCAAAAAATTAGCATATTGTGATAAAGTTCATTATTTTTCATAATGTAATGATAAAAATTAAACTTTCATATATTTTAGATTCATTGCACACCAACTGAAATATTTCAGGTCTTTTATTGTTTTAATACTGATGATTTTGGCATACAGCTCATGAAAACCCAAAATTCCTATCTAAAAAAATTAGCATAGTTCATCCGACCAATAAAAGAAGTGTTTTTAATACAAAAAAAGTCAACCTTCAAATAATTATGTTCAGTTATGCACTCAATACTTGGTCGGGAATCCTTTTGCAGAAATGACTGCTTCAATGCGGCGTGGCATGGAGGCAATCAGCCTGTGGCACTGCTGAGGTGTTATGGAGGCCCAGGATGCTTCGATAGCGGCCTTAAGCTCATCCAGAGTGTTGGGTCTTGCGTCTCTCAACTTTCTCTTCACAATATCCCACAGATTCTCTATGGGGTTCAGGTCAGGAGAGTTGGCAGGCCAATTGAGCACAGTAATACCATGGTCAGTAAACCATTTACCAGTGGTTTTGGCACTGTGAGCAGGTGCCAGGTCGTGCTGAATGGAAGCATGAAGTGCTCCAAAATCTCCTGATAGCTAGCTGCATTGACCCTGCCCTTGATAAAACACAGTGGACCAACACCAGCAGCTGACATGGCACCCCAGACCATCACTGACTGTGGGTACTTGACACTGGACTTCAGGCATTTTGGCATTTCCTTCTCCCCAGTCTTCCTCCAGACTCTGCCTCCTTGATTTCCGAATGACATGCAAAATTTGCTTTCATCATTCAAAAAAGTACTTTGGACCACTGAGCAACAGTCCAGTGCTGCTTCTCTGTAGGCCAGGTCAGGCGCTTCTGCCGCTGTTTCTGGTTCAAAAGTGGCTTGTCCTGGGGAATGCGGCACCTGTAGCCCATTTCCTGCACACGCCTGTGCACGGTGGCTCTGGATGTTTCTACTCCAGACTCAGTCCACTGCTTCCGCAGGTCCCCCAAGGTCTGGAATCGGTCCTTCTCCACAATCTTCCTCAGGGTCCGGTCACCTCTTCTCGTTGTGCAGCGTTTTTTGCCACACTTTTTCCTTCCCACAGACTTCCCACTGAGGTGCCTTGATACAGCACTCTGGGAACAGCCTATTTGTTCAGAAATTTCTTTCTGTGTCTTACCCTCTTGCTTGAGGGTGTCAATGATGGCCTTCTGGACAGCAGTCAGGTCGGCAGTCTTACCCATGATTGCGGTTTTGAGTAATGAAACAGGCTGGGAGTTTTTAAAAGCCTCCGGAATCTTTTGCAGGTGTTTAGAGTTAATTAGTTGATTCAGATGATTAGGTTAATAGCTCGTTTAGAGAACTTTTTCATGATATGCTAATTTTTTGAGATAGGAATTTTGGGTTTTCATGAGCTGTATGCCGCAAAATCATCAGTATTAAAACAATAAAAGACCTGAAATATTTCAGTTGGTGTGCAATGAATCTAAAATATATGAAAGTTTAATTTTTATCATTACATTATGGAAAATAATGAACTTTATCACAATATGCTAATTTTTTGAGAAGGACCTGTAAGTGCAAAAGCACCTGTGAAAACTTTTTATTAATAAGTATAATGGCCAGCAGAGGGCAGTAGAAGACCACTTATATTGGCTCACTTTCATTTTGACAGACCTGATTTTCACCAGTATTCTTCACTAAAGCAAACCTGTTTTTCCATGTTAACTATTATAAGACAATCATTTTTTTTATCAAAGTGTATCACGTCATTGCTATTGACACTTCACATCAATGCTAGCAATGTGGTAAATCATGGTAAATCACAATAGAAAGATGGTAAATCATAGTAAATAATACTATTACATGGTGTATCATGGCAAATAATGCTAGCAATGTGATGAATCATGGTAAATCATGCTACAATCCTGGTAAATCATTCTAGAATGTGCTATATCATGATAAATCATCCTATAACATGGTAAATCATGCTAGAATCATATTAAATCATACTGGAATGTGTTCAATTGTGGTAAACCATGCTAGAGCAGGGTAAATCATGGTGAATCATACTAGAACTTGGTATATCATGGTAAACTGTGGTAAATCATGCTAGATTCATAGTAAATCATACTGGAACATGGTAAATCATGCTAAAACATGGTCTATTCCATCTATGATGTCAGTGGTTAAATGCTTGCTACATAAAACTTATTGTCTTTTGATGCTTGTGTGGTTAAAAATCTTAAATGCCTTAACTGCTTGAACACCGCTAAATGCTGCTTGCAGCTTTAATCTTTATTATTATTTGTCAAAATGTGTGCATTTGCTTTTTCCTTAAAACAAACAAAGAAATGTTTGAGTGAGGTCCTTGTGGTCCAGTTTCACATTCTCATTTTCTAGATGTAGAAAATGTAGTAATGTCTATTTTTATTTGTATTCCCTTACAGAAGGAATGTGTTTGGACCGTTACATCCAGCCAACAGAAGCAGAGCTCTGGGACGTTTGGACAGACGTTCACTGTATGATGGACATCAGCTCAGGCACAGGTAATGCTTCTGACATGTTGTCATGTAAATGTGTAGGTTACCATCATTTTCTTTTTGAAGGGCCAATCCTTTGAAAAGCAAATGATGGTAACCTAAGTAGGTGGGGAAGGTACGGCGGATGAATTTTTTCATAGCCATTTTCAATTCTTCCAGTCAAAAGCATAACCCCTTCTGGACATCGGCCGGGAGCTCGGGGGGGACCCCATGATCCCCCACACCTTCTCACCCACACCACAGCATTCATTCATATCACAGAGATCTGGCTGGACTCGAACCAGCAACCTCTGAAACCGTGAGGCAGCGCTCTTACCTGTGAGCCACAGATCTCTTGTCTGAACATGTGAAGGAACTTATATTTCACTATTCACCTGTATGTGAGCTGGGCTTTTACAATAAACCAGTTAAATGACACATCTAACACACTGAACTATGGGGTTCGAACCCATGACTTTGCCACAGCCTTGTCTTCCATTAACATGCGTTTAGCCATTACACCACCATGGCTTTCACACCGAGTGCTGCCGTTTGAGCCGCTTTGTTGGAAATAATGCAATACATGGTCTTTAATATAAGCAATAGCAGGATTTGAACTCAGGACTCCAGGATCACAATGCAACACTTTGTATCTCGAGCCACTGAAACCTGTAAGTTAATTGTGTGTTTGGACTGGTTTTATTGAAAGCTTTGTGTTATATGATGGAAAAAGGTGTTCATTGCGAGTTTCAAACCCAGCCATTTATTTCTTGAGCCACTGAGTCCCAGATGTTTTTGGGTGTTTTGGACTGAGTTTTATTGAGGGCTTTGTTTTCTATGATGAAAAATATTAGCAATTGTGGGATTTGAACCAAGAACTGTATGAAAGACAAACGATAAGCCACTGAGCCACAGAATTTGTGATGATCGATTTGATTCAGTTTGGTTGTTTTTTAGTTTACCTAGAGCATTAATTAAAACAACAATTTAATGTCGGCAATTTGATCTCAGGACTCCATTATTAAAACAATGTTTCGTCTCCTGAGCCACAGAGTCTGAACTTCATATATTGAGGGATTTAAAACCATGTTTCCATTAAACTAAAACTGATAACACATACACTTGTCATTAACATAAGTAACATATAACAACCTCCTGCAAGATTCTAATAATCCTAAAGATCTTGATCAGCTGCTAAAGCTGTTTTTAATCAGGGTTGGAGCTAAACTCAGGAAAGTGGCTCATCAGGAACAGGATTATATGCTTTTTAAAATCTCTTTCCTCTGCATGCTGTTTTCATATATGAATGCAGATACACTTATTGTCCACAAGGTGGGGTACATGAACACATTAATCTGGTCTCATGCACGTGCCTGTTCTCCATCCATGATTCTCCAAACACTTGTCCTATGTAGAGATGCTGGAGTCTGTCTGAAGGCAGAGAAACAAAGGACAATGTGTCTGTTATATTACGCAGTAAAAAGCTGCCATTAGACACATTTATATGGTCAGCTGTTTTATCATAATAATAAGTTATCCAAAAAAGTAATCAAGCTTTACTATAAATGTATAATCAGTATTTTTTGGTCTGTAAAAGCCAGAGTCTCACTGCTCCATTCATAACCTCACGAGCGTCCAGAGATCCAGAGACTTACGCGCTCCTCATCACGTGACAGACACAGACGAAGATCCAGCCAAGATTGACTATAAGTGCTGCACGAATCTGCAACCAAAACGACAGTCATTGTCTAACTGTGAACAAACATAACAAATAAACAATATACATCTATACAAGCAAAATAAAATAATTTCGTAACTTCTTTTGTCCCGTATTTTATGTGTTTGCAACTGAGTTCAACACTTACCACATCAGCTGAGAGCTGATATCAATAATTTAAACAAACTACTAGTCCATGTTGCTCTGTTGGTCGAGACCCTGACAAAACCATAGATTGTTTGTAAAACATGTGTTAAATGTAAATGTGAGCCTTCTCACCTGCGACTCACCACCTTGGGTTTGTAGTTTCATTTATTAAAGCGGATAAACTTATTGACCGGAAGAGGGAGCTGATGATACGCTGTTTGTCACCCGACTTAAAAACATTTAACCAAGTAAAAGGAGTATTTTGCTTTAGTATAAATATGTTAAGATATGTGTAATGTTTTGGAATATAGTCAATCTGAATCCGAATCTTTTTTGAGTCTCTTGACACTAAAATACGACTCGTCAGATAGAAACTGAAGCGCAGTTTTCCATCCGCTCCACTAGGCGGCGTACTCGAGCTTCAGGTTCATTCTGTCCGCAGCCTCAGATGATTGATTTGATAACAGTCAAAGCCACAACATGCAGTTTGTTTTAATAAGGCTACAAATTATGCAGATGACAGCTCAGTGACAGACTCATAATGTCACTTAACAGCATATATTCCATCCATAAACAAAGAAAACAGTCAAACGTTGTGATAAAGAGCAGGAATCTAGGATGTCACAAGACTGGGCCTGTAAGTCTACTTCACTTACATTGTTTTTCACTTGTAACATTATTAGCACACATCTAGCAGCCCTTATTTATTGAATTTAGGTCATTATTTAGGTGTGTATTGATTCTGAATTCTGCTCCTCTGTCAGGTCATTTAGACTTTGTTTACATTCTGCTCTGTTGCTGAACTCTCTGTCAGACCTTCAGAAGAACAAATGAATAGGTTGTTGTTGCTTTACATTTATAATATTTGAATGAATCGCCATCTGATATTCATATTATAAAGTGGGATAATAGGAAATCGTGGTCTCTGTTGTTGTTGTAGTGTTACTGTAGGTAATAATCTACTGGATTGATGCTTGTTCATAGAGTCAGTTAGTGTGTGAAGCTCTGATGTTTCTGCTGCTTCATGCTTTTGTAGAGCTGCAGTTTTGCTTCTAATGAAAACCATCACAAATACAGTCCAAGACAGGCTAAAACCATGTGCAGGAAACCCACCTTTTAGGATTACTCTTGTTTATTGTGAAGGAAAGTCTCATCTTAATTTTACTTGAACCCAAAGATTATTATAGAGACAGCATTACTGAAGTATAATATACTCTGTAATATATTTTTCACACTGTACAGATGTAGAGGCTGTAGTTTCACATTCTCGTTTTCTAGATGTAGAAAATGGAGTAATGTCTATTTTTATTTGTGTCTTTTCTTACAGAAGGAATGTGTTTGGACCGTTACATCCAGCCAACAGAAGCAGAGCTCTGGGACGTTTGGACAGATGTTCACTGTATGATGGACATCAGCTCAGGCACAGGTAATGCTTCTGACATGTTGTCGTGTCAATGTGTAGGTTACCATCATTTTCTTTGTGAAGGGCCAATCCTTTGAAAAGCAAATGATGGTAACCTAAGTAGGTGGGGAAGGAAGATTAATTTCTTCATAGCCATTTTCATTTTTTTCCAGTCAAAAGCCCCTTCTGGTCATTGTGCAGGAGCTCAGGGGGGGACCCCATGATCCCCCACACCACAGCATTCATTCATATCGCAGAGATCTGGCTGGACTCGAATCAGCAACCTCTGAAACCGTGAGGCAGCGCTCTTACCTGTGAGCCACAGATCTCTTGTCTGAACATGTGAAGGAACTTATATTTCACTATTCACCTGTATGTGAGCTGGGCTTTTACAATAAACCAGTTAAATGACACATCTAACACACTGAACTATGGGGTTTGAACCCATGACTTTGCCACAGCCTTGTTTTCCAGTAATGTGCGTACAGCCACTACACCACCATGGCTTTCACATTGAGTGCTACCTGTGAGCCACAGATCTCTTGTCTGAACATGTGAAGGAACTTATATTTCACTATTCACCTGTATGTGAGCTAGGTAATGTAAGATTAAAATGCAACCATTTATTTCTTGAGCCACTGAGTCCCAGAAGTTTTTGGGTGTTTTGGACTGAGTTTTAAGTCATTTTAAGAAGATTTTAAAAAATAAAAATGAGAGTTTGCCACTGAGTTCAGCACATCATTGTATCAGCTGAGAGCTGATCTGGATAATTTAACGAAACTACTAGATCCATGTTGCTCTGTTGGTCGAGACCCTGACAAAATCATAGATTTGTTGTAAAACATGAAATTTAAATGTTAGTCCTCTCACTTTCGACTCGCTATCTCAGGTTTGTAGTTTCAATTATTAAAGCAGATAAACCTATTGACCACAAGAGGGAGCTGATGATGATCAGCTGTTTGTCAATGTGAGAGACTTTTGCTAGTATGAAAATGCTTAAGTATGTGTCGTTTTTGATGTGAGAAAATATTCTGATTCGTTTATCAACAAGTATGTCAACATAAGTATGTCAGATGTCACTCATTTGTTTAAATGCTGAAATATTAAAGTACTGAGAGCATGACCAAAACATAATGAGAACTGTCAATAAGATTTTTATTAAATCTTTGCATGTCAACTTTAAGATCCATCCAGAGTTCCAGATAGATGACTCGGAGCCTCCTCATCGATGGCATTGGCACAGAACATACTTTAAAATCCCTAAGGCACATGATACAGACCAAAGAAATACTTTGAATTGATGTTTATCTGTTTGTTTAAATGAAAGGCAAATGTTTTCTGTTAATACCTGACTTCCAGACACCATAGTTACGGAATGGCTTGTTATCCAGATGTTCCTCTTCTTTTCTTGTAAGTGGTTAATCCCTCTGAGAGCACAAATCCTTTATGACAAGAAGTCCAAAATATTTCTCAACAGCCCCTCATATTTGACGTTACCAAAGATCCACATTATTTAGACTAAACATCTTTTAATAACCGTCATTGAACGAACTATGAAAGATTACGCTTCATAATCTCTCCGAGACACACAGTAGCGTAGCAGGACGCATCCAGGTCAAAGGTTAGTGACAGACTTGGCTCCTCCGCAGTCTGCAAGCTGTATGTGATGTTCTGTGGCTTTGCGAGCAGGGGGCGATAACACCCCGGGACATTGAGTTTAAGAGGAGTCACTCTAAAACGGCATGACCCCAAGCCATCCTGAGCCAATCTGTCCTGATACCATTGGCCCAGCAGGTTTTCTGGGTACTTGACACTATTTCCTGGCATCGGAAGAATCACCTAGAAGAAAACCAGCAGAAACATAAGAAACTGACAGGCAAGGGTTAGCAGAAAGCAAGAGAAAAGGAGCCATTTGAACATAGTACCTGGTCTAATGAAAAAACGTCATCCTTCTCCTCCTCAGAGGTCACAACATGGACCTACAGCACAGAAATCAAACAATTACTACAAATGATATGACCACAAATAAAATAATAATATTATATGTGTATGTATATATATATATATATATATATATATATATATATATAAAGAGAGAGAGAGATACATTTTGTAAAAATAAAAAAAATACATTTATGATTAAAGAACTATATATTATATATACATGTTTCCTAACCTGTGGGGCGTTCAGTTCCTCTGTGGTGCTTTTGTGTCCCGTTTCACATCTAGGCCAAACCAGATCTCCATGGACAGTCTTTAAGCCCAGTTTTTGGAGCCGGTATTTGGCTGCTTCGTTCCACACTCTGCTGCAGTAAGAGTGGAGGTAGAAGACCCTCATGCTGTGGGGTAAACTGAGCCAGCCGCGTTTGCAACCCTCCTGCCCGCTGCCGTACCGGTGGAGTGCACGGAGCATAAGCCGTTCTCTTGCTTTGTAAGCCGGCATGAGTGCCAAGCTCTCCTTGGCATTCCCTGAAGAAAGAGATGTAAGGAAACGGCTAGTTGTTCTTGGATGCACAGGAACTGAAATCTTTAAAGCAACAATGTTTACTATTTATCTATAGAAAGACTAGTATGTCAAACGGGTTTGGAACAAAACGAAGGATCTGCAAATAATGACCGAATTTTAATTTTTGGGTGAACTATCACAAACTTCGGCTGTCAGAGAAATCCCAGCACAGACCTGTGAGAAGGAAATGACGTTTTGCCTTGTTCTGGAGGTCATCGCCATCCTCTGGGGTGAAGAACAGCTTAACAGAAGCCTCCTGCTCACAACACAAACGGTTTAAGTGGTTTCAAACAAAAGACGGTGCACCAAATATAGACATTAAATGGAAATAAATGGCATGAAGTGGTACTATTTTCTCCTTCAAGAGCGCAAGTCCTATTTGGTCTGCTTGGACACACGATCCACTTCCAAACCGCTGGGGACCGTAATTATTCACAAAGCCTCTGTTCTGTAAAATCAAAATAATTTTTTAACTGTTATGTCTGTCCATTTCATTGATTCATTAAATGCTGGTGAACATGCACATAACTACCTTCACGTTTTCCACTGCCTCTTTCACAAGCTGATGCAGCTCTCCAAGTCCATGTTTCCCATGAGGCTTCAGGTCTCTTATGACAAGATCAAAGTGATTTCCCTGGAGTCTGCCAAGCTTAAGGGGCTCAGACACAGGATGGACATGAGAGATCTGCATTCCTCTCCGCTCAAACTCTGAGACTTTGTCCAGCAACCTGACAATAGATTTTTTTATATTTATCTACAAATGGAGTAAAGTAAAACAGGGCTTTTCAAACTTTTTGATGACAAGGACCCTTACATTTTAATGCCAAGAACCTCATTCCATGTATAAAAACTTATTTAAACTGTGTGAGAAAAAAATTGTGAAATTATATAGACAGCTAAATTAAAATAATTAAAATAAATAAAATTAAAAGAATTGTTTACAAGTAAATGGTTTTTATACTGTTAGTGTAGTAAACCAAAATATATCTGAGGGACATATACACTCACCTAAAGGATTATTAGGAACACCTGTTCAATTTATCATTAATGCAATTATCTAATCAACCAATCACATGGCAGTTGCTTCAATGCATTTAGGGGTGTGGTCCTGGTCAAGACAATCTCCTGAACTCCAAACTGAATGTCAGAATGGGAAAGAAATGTGATTTAAGCAATTTTGAGCATGGCATGGTTGTTGGTGCCAGACGGGCCGGTCTGAGTATTTCACAATCTGCTCAGTTACTGGGATTTTCACGCACAACCATTTCTAGGGTTTACAAAGAATGGTGTGAAAAGGGAAAAACATCCAGTATGCGGCAGTCCTGTGGGCGAAAATGCCTTGTTGATGCTAGAGGGCAGAGGAGAATGGGCCGACTGATTCAAGCTGATAGAAAAGCAACTTTGACTGAAATAACCACTCGTTACAACCGAGGTATGCAGCAAAGCATTTGTGAAGCCACAACACGCACAACCTTGAGGCGGATGGGCTACAACAGCAGAAGACCCCACCGGGTACCACTCATCTCCACTACAAATAGGAAAAAGAGGCTACAATTTGCAAGAGCTCACCAAAATTGTACAGTTGAAGACTGGAAAAATGTTGCCTGGTCTGATGAGTCTCGATTTCTGTTGAGACATTCAGATGGTAGAGTCAGAATTTGGTGTAAACAGAATGAGAACATGGATCCATCATGCCTTGTTACCACTGTGCAGGCTGGTGGTGGTGGTGTAATGGTGTGGGGGATGTTTTCTTGGCACACTTTAGGCCCCTTAGTGCCAATTAGTCATCGTTTAAATGCCCCGGCCTACCTGAGCATTGTTTCTGACCATGTTCATCCCTTTATGGCGACCATGTACCCATCCTCTGATGGCTACTTCCAGCAGGATAATGCACCATGTCACAAAGCTCTAATCATTTCAAATTGGTTTCTTGAACATGACAATGAGTTCACTGTACTAAAATGGCCCCCACAGTCTCCAGATCTCAACCCAATAGAGCATCTTTGGGATGTGGAGGAACGGGAGCTTTGTGCCCTGGATGTGCATCCCACAAATCTCCATCAACTGCAAGATGCTATCCTATCAATATGGGCCAACATTTCTAAAGAATGCTTTCAGCACCTTGTTGAATCAATGCCACGTAGAATTAAGGCAGTTCTGAAGGCGAAAGGGGGTCAAACACAGTATTAGTACGGTGTTCCTAATAATCCTTTAGGTGAGTGTATATATATATTTATATATATATATATATAAAATAAAACAACATATTTGTGATTAAAACCCAAGAACCCCAAAAAATGACAGACGCCTCCAAAGTTAACGGTATCTTCAGATCTTTTAATTTTCTTATAAAATGCATTTAATTTTACAATATTTAACTTTTTTTGAAGAAGAAGTTTTTCTTCTTGTTAAGGTAAGAGAGAATACAATTTTGCATTTATTTCATGATTTATGACCAGTTTTAGAAAGCAAAATGAAATGTTAATGATAACAAATTAAAATCACTGTTACATGTTTCAAATATCTAAATTTAACATTAACTTTGACAGCCCTAAAAGTTTGTATTCTTTCAAATTTTCTGCAGATACCCTAGCCTGGGTAGTTTGAAAACCTCTGTAGAGTAGAACATGGTCAACAAGACATTTTTTAAAATTATATTCAAGAAAATTGAGAAACCAATGGGAAAAGACTGGGCTAATTGACCAATTGGCTGTTTACCGCTCTGGAGAGATCTTTTTCACCACCATGGCCTGGTAGGTAATGGCTCGCTTATCTTTGATTCCTGCGTAGGTAAAATCGGACGGAAGCACTCCAAGTACTGCAGCCATGTAGCTGATGGCCTCCAAAGTCTCCAAGTTCTCCTTCCGCAGCGTGAAAGCTGAGGGGAAATGAAGACTAGCGTTTTAGGCTGATTTCCATAGAGGATTAGTTATAAATGATGATAAGTAATGTGTCTTCTCCACTCACCTGTGTATAACGTCACCTCCTCCTCTTGACAGTCTGCTGTTGTTCTCTTCTGGGGTTGTTTACTTCTCTCCCTTAGTCTCACTGTAATGGAAGTCTTCTGCTGGTCGGTGAAGCTCTTGGTTTCCACAAGCTTTCCAAACCGCTTGCTAACAAAATGATGAACTGAAGTTCGGTGCTCCTTGCTATCATCGGGCAGGAAGGTGAACAGAGAGCCGGGTACTTTGGCATCGATGAACCTGAAGAACTCCTCAGCTTCTCCTTCAGAGGCTAAACTGGCGAGCTCCTTGAAGTCTGGGTCCTCTCTGACCCGAATCTCGGATTGGTTGGTTAAAGTCTGAAGGAAGGGGAAGTTGTATCGTACTGCTCTGTGAACAACAGCTCTTAGGTGCTTATCAGGATAAGTACCCAAAGACAGTTCTGCCTTTTCTTGGTCACAAATTTCATTTGGATTTGCTCTCATTTTGTTAGTGAAATGTTCCAACTCTGCGTTCATAACTGGACCCAGGATTAGATTCAGATCAAAGCAATCCTGATTTAAAATGTCAGTGTCATCTGGTTTAGATGGTTTTAATTCATCACTCCTTTTATTAGCTTGACTTTGTTGAGGTCGTTTTGTGTGTTCTTCCTGAACATTAGGGCTGTTAACAAGTTGTCCATGGGTGTCTATCTCAATAACCACAAAGTCTTGGGGTGAGTTTTTTATAGTCCCATAGAAACCTTCATGGTCTGATATAGTGTCCATCTCCATTCTTGAATCCTAAACAAAAACACACTAAGCGATTGAGTCACTGAATCATTTTATTGTTGTGTTAATGATTTATTACAACTTGTATACACATATGATGTAAATATATAATGAAATGGAAAGAGGGTTTAATCGTGTTAACATTCAAATTATTACAAAAGAAAAGGTCGTATCAACAAAGGCTCGTGCGTTTAAAACTGTTATGTCATAAAATAATACAAATACAGGCGAAAATAGTGCGTTCACTCACCCGCGTGCTATTGTTGTCAGTTGATTACTTCCTTAGCACGTGGTACAGCTCTTAAAGGCACAGAAGCGCAGAATTACAAGCGTCTTAAAGTGATAGTTCACTCAAAAATAAAAATTCTGTCATCATTTACTCATCAAGTTTTTCCAAACCTTTATTAATTTCTTTATACATCTTCAAAAGAAGATATTTTGAACAATGTCAGTAACCTAACAGTTTCTGGCCCCAATTGTCTTCCATTTTTGTGTTCAACAGAAGAAAGAAATTCATACAGGTTTGGAAGGTGAGTTAGATCCTTTTGCAATCTAATGTACTAATTACAAAATGTGTGTAGGATAATGTCACACTAAATCAATCGTAATAATAACCAGACATTAAATAGCATGTATTAAGCTAAAATTAAATTTAAACAAAATAAACATGCACTATAATATCATGAAATATAGATAAGATAGATAGAGACAGAAAGAGATATAACAGATGACTCCAAATGTATATCTTCAAATCTTTTTTATTTTTCTCTCTGTTCTTTCTTATACAATGCATAGAAAAATACATGTAAGACTCTACAATGATTCGGTTCCAGACTTCATAATACCGTTACACAGGAGAAATGTTAATAGTGGTTTGCCTGTTGTTAATCAGCAGATGGATCGTCCCAGAGGTTTTGGAACTTACAGTCCCTTACCTTATGAGTGGTTTCAACAGCATCTCAAGCGAACTGAACTCCATGCACTGTATACATTAGTGTGGTTGCAAATGGCATGAAATGGAGGTTGACCATTAGTTGACATGTAAACATTCGTTCAGACAGACAGGATGGCCATAAACCCCTGAAACCATGGATACTCAGTTCAAGATGTTAGACAACGACATCATGTACAGGCTTAGAAAAATAGTGTCTCTGCAGGTTTCACTAGAAGAAAAATATCTAATAGCTTTTTCAGATTTGTGTTATGACTGATTCTACTATAATCATATCTCTATAATTAAACAATCCTACGTTAAAAAAAGAAAAAAGCACAAGACAATTTTTAAGAATTAATACATATTTAAAAAAGTATTGGAACATTTTCAGCACATTATTCTTGGCAAATCCTTCATTGAAATCATCCCTACCTTATCGCTACAAGGTTCAGTGGCTGTCAGAATACTGATGAGCTTGTCAAGTGATTTATTTGGTCGCTCTTTAAGATTTTTTTCAACCTAATCAATCAGAAAGTTAATAAATAATGCTTATGGCCTCATTCAACAGATCTGAACGTCTGACCTTCCTGATCAGACAACCACTTGGAGCAAGATTCACGGCCATGGACTGTTTAAGTTTCTGGGCTTGTTTTCCAAACATAAATCTTGCCTAATCTCCAAAGCCAATTTCCTGGACAAATATTAACGCTACTCCTCAGCTAAAATGTATTTTTACTGGAAAGCTACCATTGAAGTGCAATATACACCTGGACTAGGATTAGAAATCCGTTTATGCAAAACCATCTCTTAAACGTTTTTTTCTTAAATTTCTTCAAAAAGGGTTTTCCTCGAAAATCAATATCTATTTCTGGAAAACAAGCACTAAATGGAGTATCTATTTCAACTGTATTGCACTCTACATCATAATCTTGGCTAATATACAAGTAAACAGCATGATAGTGTTAAAACTATTACAGGGAACATCACAGACGGCATCCTTGAATGCAAGTGAAGCTTTGTAAAATACATTCTCGTGTACCTCAATCTGTGTTTCGACATAGCGTATCATATTGCAAGCTACAAAATGTAATTTCAAAGGCTTAATGTTTTACTTTGTGCATAGATCAGTCTATAGGGCTGTGGTCTAGATGAGTCAATGGAAAATGGAAATTTGCTTCAGGACAGGGATTCATTAGACTAAGTGGAATGTACCACTGTCAATCTCGGAATAGGAAGAGGTTTAATCGTCATCGCCACCGTCCCCTGGCGGCCGTGTGATTCGACGGACCCCCCTCTTCCCGGTTGGCCCCTTGGGTTTGGCAAAAGCTTGCTTGTGCGCATGCTGCTTGGGATGGACCTCTTCGTACAGGAAATCACCGGTTAGTTCATCACCGTTTTCAATTTCCAGCTGAAAGGATGAAGAATTAAATGAGAAACAGGTTGAAAACTATAACATTATTGTAAATAGTCTGATTCTGATGCTTCCAGGAATTTATGCTGTAATGTACTTAATACTGCAGTAAAAATGGTAATAGGCGAGCATATAATACCTTTTTTGCAATTTCAATGCCCAAGTTTTTCTCCACTGTGTCTATGAGAGGGTTCTTGCAGCTTGAATACAGCATTCTCTCTTTGATGCTGCATTTATAACCAGGCATAGAGTACATGAACACTGCAAACACACACAAAAAAAGCATTAAAACACTATGAAAATACATCATAATGCACCAATATAAATAGTAGTGGTAATTTTGAAAAAGAAAAATTATTCAAAATTACAAATTTAGAACAATAAAAAAAAAAAAAAGTCAAAGTCTTAAGTTATATATACCCTGTGTGTGTGTGTGTGTGTGTGTGTGTGTGTGTATACATACACACACACACATATACAGGTCCTTCTCAAAAAATTAGCATATTGTGATAAAGTTCATTATTTTCCATAATGTAATGATAAAAATTAAGCTTTCATATATTTTAGATTCATTGCACACCAACTGAAATATTTCAGGTCTTTTATTGTTTTAATACTGATGATTTTGGCACACAGCTCATGAAAACCCAAAATTCCTATCTAAAAAAATTAGCATATTTCATCCGACCAATAAAAGAAGTGTTTTTAATACAAAAAAAAGTCAACCTTCAAATAATTATGTTCAGTTATGCACTCAATACTTGGTCGGGAATCCTTTTGCAGAAATGACTGCTTCAATGCGGCGTGGCATGGAGGCAATCAGCCTGTGGCACTGCTGAGGTGTTATGGAGGCCCAGGATGCTTCGATAGCGGCCTTAAGCTCATCCAGAGTGTTGGGTCTTGCGTCTCTCAACTTTCTCTTCACAATATCCCACAGATTCTCTATGGGTTCAGGTCAGGAGAGTTGGCAGGCCAATTGAGCACAGTAATACCATGGTCAGTAAACCATTTACCAGTGGTTTTGGCACTGTGAGCAGGTGCCAGGTCGTGCTGAAAAATGAAATCTTCATCTCCATAAAGCTTTTCAGCAGATGGAAGCATGAAGTGCTCCAAAATCTCCTGATAGCTAGCTGCATTGACCCTGCCCTTGATAAAACACAGTGGACCAACACCAGCAGCTGACATGGCACCCCAGACCATCACTGACTGTGGGTACTTGACACTGGACTTCAGGCATTTTGGCATTTCCTTCTCCCCAGTCTTCCTCCAGACTCTGGCACCTTGATTTCCGAATGACATGCAAAATTTGCTTTCAAATGAGCAAACAGTCCAGTGCTGCTTCTCTGTAGCCCAGGTCAGGCGCTTCTGCCGCTGTTTCTGGTTCAAAAGTGTCTTGACCTGGGGAATGCGGCACCTGTAGCCCATTTCCTGCACACGCCTGTGCACGGTGGCTCTGGATGTTTCTACTCCAGGCTCAGTCCACTGCTTCCGCAGGTCCCCCAAGGTCTGGAATCGGTCCTTCTCCACAATCTTCCTCAGGGTCCGGTCACCTATTCTCGTTGTGCAGCGTTTTTTGCCACACTTTTTCCTTCCCACAGACTTCCCACTGAGGTGCCTTGATACAGCACTCTGGGAACAGCCTATTTGTTCAGAAATTTCTTTCTGTGTCTTACCCTCTTGCTTGAGGGTGTCAATGATGGCCTTCTGGACAGCAGTCAGGTCGGCAGTCTTACCCATGATTGCGGTTTTGAGTAATAAAACAGGCTGGGAGTTTTTAAAAGCCTCAGGAATATTTTGCAGGTGTTTAGAGTTAGTTAGTTGATTCAGATGATTAGGTTAATAGCTCGTTTAGAGAACTTTTTCATGATATGCTAATTTTTTGAGATAGGAATTTTGGGTTTTCATGAGCTGTATGCCAAAATCATCAGTATTAAAACAAAAGACCTGAAATAGGCTAATTTCAATTGGTGTGCAATGAATCTAAAATATATGAAAGTTTAATTTTTATCATTACATTATGGAAAATAATGAACTTTATCACAATATGCTAATTTTTTTTGAAGGACCTGTATATATATATATATATATATATATATATCAGCTTTACCTTCACAGGAATAAATTACATTTCAAAATATACTAAAATAGAAAACATTTTAAATTATAATAATATTAGTTATTATATTTTTGATCAAATAAATGAAGCCTCACTAAGCATAAGAGACAAATAAAAAATATTTGATATATATACACACACACACACTCTATATACAGTATTTATACATAATTGTTTCATCTATAAACAACTGATTACCTGTGGACTCGAGGTAGTCTCCTTCATGAGAGTGTTTATACAGGAAAAAATGATATCTAGCCGCATCATTTGGGATCCTTTTAGGCAGATCTTTCAGATCCGTAGGAGCCGTGCTGGCCAACTTGATGGATTCTTTAGGAAAATCTATTTCCTGTAAATGGGATGAACATTATCAATAAATATCATTGAATAGTTACTCTACAACATGTATTTCTGTCACATGTTGGGGGTTATGTGGCTAAGAGTCCAACCAGTCTGTCAACAAATTCAGGCCATTATGCACAGGTGTTATTTCTTTATGTCCAATAGAGCAATGGGTTAAAAAGAGGGATAAGATGGTACTGTACAGAGCTGCTGGGAGTGGTGGAGGGAAAAAAGGCCTGAAGTACCAGTTGAACGTAGTTAATCCTTTTCTCCCTGAACTGCTCCAGAGCCTGAATAGCTTCTCTCTGCATAGGGAACGCCACTCCCTGAAGAGTCTGCTGCTTTGTGTCAACATGGACGTCTGTCTGCAACTGAAAACACACATATAACCTTAACAATGTGTATGCACTGGCCTGTAATAACCAAAGCAGTCGCAATGATTGTTAAATGATTAGTTAGGAACCAGCTCTACAATTGGTGTAGTTTATTCTTCTACTGTCTATTACAGGTTCTTGCACTGCATACCTTTGCACACAAACCTTTCCTTTACAAAGAGCTTTTTGCACTTTACAACACAGCACATACTACACACTTTATTATTTAATATACAAAGTAAACATACAAACATAAATTTGTTTTGCATATTTATATACTTTACTGTAAATAACTACTTACTTTTCTTTCTTTCTCTAAATTGTATTGAATGGTATATATTGCACTACCGTTGAATGCCTGAGCCTCAACCAAATGCATTTCAATGTACAAATTGTCTTTGACATTTGTATATATGACAAATAAATAAACTTGAAACTATTAGAATGATTATGTGACACCGAAGACTGGAGTGCACGAAGACGCCACATTCTGTGTTTCACCCACTGAATGAACTTCCTGCTTTGCTTCTCTGCCTCCTTTCATCTAGGATTGGGACCAGCGTTTTATCCACCCATCTACTCAATAAAATCTCTCTTTCAACAAATTAATAAAAATAAAACATCACAAAGCTGCTTTCCTCTCCTCTTATACATGTAGATTAGTGTAGTATTATCTTCCTCCACACAGCTGCTGCTCAGAGGGAGTTCAGGGAGCCTTTTGATTGGTTCATTAAGCTGCCTGTCATTTTGCAACAGCCAATGAGGCGTTTAAGAGTCAGAGCATATCTTTTTATGGTTTATGGAAGGTTTGTATGCACTGCCAGCAGCATCCTTTGCAATTGGTTCCAGAAGCTGGTTTAAATGAGAGAGTGCCTGGGACTGAGCTTCTCTATTTTTAGTCAGCGTATGTTTGAGGTCAAATATTAAATTTTTGTTTTTACCAGACTCTTTTCCACAAATCATGTTAATACACAAGGCTTTGACATGATGTTGTAAATAGATCAAAACGACAAACTGCATTACAAGATATATACAAATATATCAGATCTACAACATGCATAGTGCTAAGCAAACAAACTACCAATCTGACAAAAAAAAAAAAAAAAACTCTTTAGTTCACAATGCAGTGTAGTGTGCTAAACCATTCTGGCCTAATGACTTCTAAAACAGCAGCCTTAGTTAACAGAGACGATTTTGTGCAAAATGTAACAAAACAGTGTTTTACCTCAGGTCATGAAGTTACTGGACACAAAAGGCCTGAGGTGGACGGTTGGACTGCTGTGGTTTTCACGTTATTTTAATAAAACCACAGCAGGGCCTGACTAAGGTGTACACCCATGCTGTGTTTACGCTGATGTCAGCATTACCTCACTGAGTTTGATTTGCCTCAGTTCCTCCTCTGCTGCAGTCAAAGGCAGAGGCGCCGCCTGCGAGGTGAGGTACTTCCTGTAGCCGTTTAGAGAGATATCATCCTGGCCAGACAGAGACGCGTTACTGGGGAAACCAACGGCTGAGATTCGTTCATGATAGAATTTGAATAAAATGGCAGCTGATTTATGTCATACCTTCACTGTGCCAAAAATCTCATCTTTAATGTGGCCACCACCAAACTCTTTTTTCAGCGTGGCCCTCGTAGCAGCATACAACATCTTTTGTCGGACCTGAAAGAAAACGTTTGTTTGTTTTTTTTTACAGTTTTTTTTTAGGATCAGATACATTTATTTTAACAGGCCAACATGCATCTGTAAACAAGAACTTTTAACAGGCATGATCAAAAACCAAGCAAACATATATAACAACAATATAAAAAAGCAATACATAGAGAAAATAAATAAATAAATCATAATAATAAATTACAACATATAATAAGAATACTCAATAAAATTATAATAGTAACAAATTAACAGTTCGAGCAACTTTATCTTGCTCTAGATCAGCATGAAAGACTTATTTGGGTGCGATTGAGACTCTGACCATTTCAGTCTCTCTCTGTTTAACATTGAGGGAAAAAATTAGAATGGCAAATTTGTAGAACTATATCAGATCAGCCCATGGCCCATGCTTTCCATAAAACCAAAAAAAAAATATATATATATAATAATAATAATAATAATAATAATAATATATATATATATATATATATATATATATATATATATATATGTGTGTGAATATATATATATATATATATATATATATATATATATATATATATATATATATATATATATATGTGTGTGTGTGTGTGTGTGTGTGTATGTATGTACTGTGAAAGCTAGATTGACATCTAGATCTTTTGCTTCAATGCAAAGAGCATAACTGATATTTTCACTCTGTAAACGATCTCCATAGATATCCACTTTCACTTTTGACATACTCTTTTGATATTACAATGGTACAATATCCTTGATGATCATATCCACATAGTACTATAGGCTGTTTTAATATGGACAGGTTTAACTGGGATATTTTTTAAAGAGCTTTAAACCAGGGATACTATATATGGAGTGGATGGATTAAAATGCACTGAGGGATGTCATCTCATGATTTCCTTTGGCCTCATACGAGCTTAAAGATGACGACATCATGCAAACAAACTCACTGGAGAGTGATCTGGAGACCAGGCCAGAAAGATCCACTCGTAACCCTGGTTGTTTGTGGAATCCAGCCTGTAGAGAAGGTACGAGGGCATGTCGTCCTCCATGAGTGGAAGAACATAACTGTCCCATTCCTGGTCCCAATTCTTGGCAGCCCGTTTACTTCCGCCAAGAACTAACTTCTCTACAGGAAGACAATGGAGGAAAGGAAAGTGTGATATGATTCTTTGGTCATACATGGACATACATCCTTTTTTCTATTTAAATCTTCTATTTAGTTCAGTCAAATGTAAAACAAAAAGTACAGAGCATTATTCAACAGCTCAGAGAATGTGAGATAAAGAACAAAAAACAACAATAAAACAAAGTGAACATATAAAACACAAGCAAACAGAAGATTTGGGCAGATAAAGAAATTTGAAAACCTTTTGTTGTTTTTCTTAATAAGTTTCTTGTTTTGTGTTAAATAAATGAGGGTTTTTATTGAGCCTGTTCACACCAAGGCTGATAATCAACAATGAAGATATACCAGGAGTTACATCTTTCTAAATTTTTCCAGAACTATAATGATAACAGCACAGAGGAACAATATTATTGGAATCATTTTCACAACAATTTTTTTTTCAGTTGATGAATGATAAAAAAATTGACAGCCAATCAGAATCCACTCGACTTTAAAGAGCTTGAGCATTTAAAGCAGCAGACGACAAAACGTTGCACGCTAATATAGTTATCTTTATAGTGATTGTTCTTGGTGCCTTTAGTCTTGATTTGTGAATGTAAAATTTTGCTGAAAATAAAAGAATAATGATGAAATTTTATTTTTCAGAAAACTTTGTAAATAAATAAAAATATTGTAATGTTCTAAATTTAAAGCTTTTTTAATGTTTCTGTCATGTCCAATTGGAAATTCAAGTGAAAAGGGGCATTAAAACAAATAAAGGTTTCAATAAAAGTTTTATACTCTGATCTGATGTGTCAAATTAAGTAAAACTGTTATCTCACCATTTTCAATCACTACTTTGATGAGTCGATATTCTCCATTCCGAGCCTTTGCAAAGATTTCTTTCACTTCCCCGGTAGCTGAGAAGAGAAAGCACAGGGCCAGAAAGAACAGGACACAATGAATCCATTTATTCTGATCTGAAACAAAGCTGACCATCTCTGGATAACGGAATTGAAGTTTGGCTGATGAACTAAAGCGAGAAATCTAAAGAGGCATTGTTAGGGGCAGTTTTAGGAGACTGTTGTCCATTCCTGGAGTACGTTCTTTGAAATTATTTGCAGAAATTTACAATAGTATCATGCAAAGTGATCTTTAATTAAACCATTAGCATAACTGCATTGATTCGCAGTAATGTGTTGTCATGGTAACATAACGCCACTGCAGTAAAAGCTCAATCAATGTAAACAGATGTCTATTGCATAATGGTCTGGCAACAGCTTTGGAGGAAGGTGACACGGTTATTACAGCTGGACCTTTGAAACCTGCTGTCTTCCTTATGAGTTCACAATCCTCAACTCCAGTCCGACTAACGTTACACACACACACACACTGATAGTGAAAGACCAATCGGAGTTTATTTGCATGCCCATATTAGAGCAGCCAAAGGCAGAGCACACTTGACACAGATTCACTGTCTGTCTCTGGTTTGTTTACTGCTAGCTCCCAATAAAACTCTATAAGGTAATTCAGTCTCAGCAATGTCCACAACAGGTTATTCTGTTTACAAACAATAGCCAAATAAAGAAACGAGCATTACAGCGATGTAATAAACTCCGTCCGACTTATTTGAATTGACGATATAAGATCGTAAAGGATTTTACCTTGGATGCCGGTTTGATGAGACATTCTCGTTCTCTTGCGTCGGCCGGTTGGTTGATGGTAGTAGTGAAAGAACACGGAAGTAGGAGAATGAACTACAGTAATTTGATAAGCCTGTCATGTGATGTCATTACGTGACCCCGCCCACTGCGGCGTGCGTGTGCTTGTGCTATTTTTTTTAGTAACAAACTCTATAAATTAAATTTTATAAATATAAAAATTATTACAGAAGTTGCCTTAAAAAGCAACTGCCATTGTTCCTTTTTGGGTTGGTGGTAATAATAACTAGAAAAGGAAAGTTAGTCAAGATTTTTTTTTTCTTAATTTTTTATGTTATATATGGTTATATTGTTATCAAATAGCCTACTAAAATTAACATGGATCGAATTGAATCAGAACATCAAATGTAGTATGCACTATGTTAGTATTTTTCAAACTGGGGTCCGGAGACCCAGAGGGGGTGCAAGGGGTTCTGTGTAAAATCTGAAAGAAAAACAGTGTAAAAAAAAAAGTAAAAATAAATAAATAGGCTAATAATAATAATAATAATAATAATAATAATAAATGTGATTAAGTAATTAAATAATAAATCTAACAATACATTACTGAGTAGGAAAAATTTAATAAAGTTAAGCTTAATATAAACTAAATATTTTCCAAATAATATGGAAGACATATTGCTAATATTACCTTTTCCACATGGGTTTATATATATATATATATATATATATATATATATATATATATATATATATATATATATATATATATATATATATATATATATATAAATAGATGCCCTTTAAATTTTAGCTTGGGGGTCCCTCATACAAGGATGATCATATTTGGGGCTTGAAAACTCCTGCATGCTGAGAGAAGCAGGGTGCTTGGCATTAGGCTCTGTGCACTTGGGACTGATCTTGGAAGTGGTGGAATTTCTCAAATGCAGGGTGGGGTTGTGAACATCCCACAGACATATAAATATACTGCCAGACTAAAGTGTTGACTCAGTTACTGTTTGTGTGTGTGTGTGTGTGTGTGTGTGTGTGTGTGTGTGTGTGTGTGTGTGTGTGTGTGTGTGTGTGTGTGTGTGTGTGTGTGTGTGTGTGTGGGAGGGACGGGTTGCATAGAGCAATGGCAGGGTAATTCATTGTCAAGCAGACTAAACCTTCCTTGTGAATTAAAGGTTACTGGGCCACACACCCCAGTGCCAAAGACCTTAATCGAGATCCTCTGTGATAATTGTGTGTAATAACATATTCTATTTAAAGAATACATTTCTATTATTACTCAAAATTGGCTGCTAGCTAATTACTAAAAAGTCAGATCTGTTCCTTACTGACTTCTCTTGATATACTGAAAGCATTTTAAAGCAACATTTATTCAAATGAATCCAGCATTCCAAGAAAGAATGAATTGTAGCTTTCCATTCCTCCCTCATCAATTAGTTTATTCTGACCTGATAAAATAATGTATTTTGTAATATTGTCTGAATACATAGGGGACATTCATTGTGATTTGTGCAGCTTCTGTATATCTGGTTATGTAAAGCATACAAAGGACAAGCGAAAGTCACGTCTCACAGCTGTGAAAAATACAGAGCCTGGATTTTCACAACTACTCACACTGAACATGTTCGAGGATCATTTATAGAGGAGACGGAGTGATGAAGCCAGTCAGTATATATACTGTATATTGGGATGATTAGGAGGCCATGATGATGGACAGAGGCCAATGGGCAAATTTTGGGGATTTTTTATGACCACAGAGAGTCATGAACTCGTTGACAGTATAGTGTCTCCAGGGGCGTCGGACTGGGGGGGTAAAGGGTACCGAGTACCCAGGGCCCGAGGCGGGGGGGGGCTTAGAAGTCAATTTTCTATACATACATATACATGCACTAACATTTGTATAGCATTAATGTACAAATAAAAAAGTTCCTGTGCAAAACTAAACTTGTAGTTAGGCACTGGTTTGGTACAAAAAAAGTCATTTTTCATGCTGTGCAGGGCCCCACCACCCCTCTCGAATCAATGTAAATGGTACGACCAGCAGGTCAGGTGCTTCTGCTGCGGACCTGCGGTGTGAATCAGTTGAAGAGACAGGAGCTGGAGTGAGCCATGATAGGAACTAGGAAGACATGGGAAGAGTCATGTCTTTCCTTAAGAAAGGAAAACCAGGGGCTCAAAAACGAAAAGAAAAGAAGATTAAAGAGAGAAAGGCAAATGAGGGCAAGCAGTTGCTCACTCAGTTTTTTGAAAAGAAAGGTGAGCTCCAAATGCATCATCGAGCATTGACATTGTTTTAACATAAATATCTACTTTCCAGGTACAATAGCATACATTCATGTTCGTACTCTATTTGAATAATATACCAATACTTTATAGTATCACACCCTACATAGCGAGCAAACAATGTTTCTGGGTAAATAACAGGGAGTGAGAAGCAGACGGAGGCGGAGCTGGGAGCTCAACACACTGCCACTCCAGGCGGCTCGTCTCCTCTTCTGCTGCAGTTCTCCCCAGAGTCAGAAGTTTACATGAAAACACTGTATATTTCCCTCCATTGTCAAAATCTAACATCCGCGAAAACACAGATCGTTAGCGCCTATTTTACCGCATTGTTATGCAGATTAGCCAGCGCACACTCTTACATTAAGTACAGGATTTTTCTCAGTTTAATGCACATCTTAATGATTGAAAATGTCTTATTTTAAAACGTAATTCAAAGACTGAATGTCTAGTTTGGCGGTTAGTGTACCCTGTGATTCTATAGTCTGCATTTATTTTAAACAGACAAATAATCATCAATTAACTTGTACTTAGCCTACACTTTAAAAAAGCTATTGTGACAATAAAGGATATTTTAGCAACCATTTGTTTACATTTTAAGTGTTTTTATGATAAAAATGCAATACCCCACCCATTGGTATCACTATGGTATTTGGTACGGGGGCCTGCAAGATGGTTTGTACCCAGGGCCCAAAATTTGGTGCTACGCCCCTGAGTGTCTCCATTACTATACTGGCGCGTTAGGACCCACACAGAACACAAGGTGAGGGCCCCCTGCTGGCCTCACTAACACCTCTTCCTGCGGCAACCTAGTTTTCCCAGGAGGTCTCCCATACAGGTACTGGCCAGGCTCAACCCTGCTTAGCTTCAGTTGGCAACCAGTCTTGGGCTACAGGGTGATAAAGCACAAGCACATGAATCACAAGTTATTTCTGGAATATACGGTATGCAATGTTTTTCTATGCATGGAATAAAGACCTATGTTAGCAAAAAAGCACTACAAGAAAAACAGCACTTTATTTTGATTTTCAAAATGATAACTGGATGCCATTCGCATGCAATGTGATGAGGTCACGTGTAGCATAGCATACAACTGTTTGAAATGTTTTTAATGGAATAATGTCTACTGTTTTTTTTAAGTGTGCACTCTCAGAAAAAAAAGGTATAAAAGGTGTTACTGGGGCGGTACCTTCAAAAGGTACACCTATGTAGCCTACCTAATTTGCCCCTAAAGGGTGCATATTGGTACCTTAAATGTACAAAAGTGTACATAATAGTATCTAAATTGTACACTACTAAATGTAGAAACGTTTGAAAAGGGTGACAGCTTTTCCACCATTTTTTTCTTTCTTCTGAGAGTTAACTGGTATTCAATTTCAATGATTGCCAATAGCATTAAAGCTGATTTAACCACTAGGTGGTGCTATTATCCTATTTGTTTTTGGAGCTCCTCTAGACTCCTCGCTTTTTTATATTTAGACTATGAATTGTAAATCCAGGAAAGCAGTGGCAGATTGCAGTATTCACTTACTACAGATGTTTCATTTTATAGACTTAACAGAGAGCGTGAGTCTTCATTATACTCTTTAAAGACACATCTAACGCAGCGACACAAAACAAACAAAAACTTGATTTAAATGCACAGGACAAAGTTAACAAGCTGTCATGAGACACACACCCAGACAGTCAGTATGGTTCTCATGCAAGTACACATATAAAAATCCCTAGTACAAAAGGCATATTGTCTGGCCTTCCTGTAATGGGAAAATAAATAGACCCATCTAAAGCTGCCATCAGGTGTTTGTCCAGAACTGAAAGGCCATATCAAGATACATATAGAGGCCATAACTCAAGCTGTCTCATTTGTTTGTGTGTGTGTGTGTGGTTACTGCACAGACTGAGAAAGAGAATGAAAATGTGCAGGCTTATGTTTTTTTGTTTGTGTGTGTGTGTGCGTGGGAGGGAGATAGAGAAAGGTAGAGAACAGAATAGATAGAACCTGAAAATATATTTCTGTCCATGACTATGATATTCGTGTACATAATTATGCATAGGCTTATAAAAGCACCTACTGTAATAGTGCACACGGTATGCTGACTCTTAGCTTAATATGAGATACTGTATAATGGATCCAACTGTTAGCTCTTTTTCAAAAGTCATTACTGAAAACCATCACTGCAGGAAAATCCCACCATTCATCCTCTAACCCAAACCAAATTGTACCCCAAAGAAGATGTTATACATGTGTCTGAAAGATCTGCAGGAAAATTCACAGGCATTAGCCATGAAATGGTTGAATGCTTTCTCATTTTGATGCCACTGAAAGCGTTCTTGCCTTCACTCGTCACTGGGCTCCTGGTATAGTGGCTTTGGCACCGCACGGCCTGCTTTATTGCTCATATCCAGATGGACATCACCAACTTTTGGTGCTTAAAATTTCATGACCTTCAGCAGAGTAGGAGATTTATGGTCGCTGCATGACATCCAATGCTACATTTATGAAGGAGGTTCATGGACTTGAATTTATAATCAAGTGTGTTTCATTTCACAATGTGATTTGATGCATTTTGTACCTACCTAGGCAATTATAGTCTCTCTGAGACATGTTGATCTGCCAAAGTGTGTTTACATGGGGTGTAATGACTATTGTGATGAGGGCTTCTTGATTATGAAATCATTTTCAAGTTGTGACTTCTGTATACTTTCATATGAATCATGCACGGAACACAATTTTTATTAATTTACGAGCTTTCATCAAAGCAGTGAGATTTCAAAAATTTCATTCTGAATGAGTTAAATTATTGAGCAGCAAGCCTGCATACATCTCTTGATGCATTATGGTAAATTAAACAAAACAACAACCACAATATTTTGTTCTAAGTACGTTTTCCATTTCCATTATGTGAATGAAACTTCTATCAACATTCTAAACATCCAGTTTTTAACGTTTTAAGTATGTTTGGTAACACTTTATTTTGATGGTCCCCTTTGAGCAATCTGTTGACTGTAAGTAACTTTGCAACTACGTCAACTAACTCTCATTAGAGTATTAGTTTTATTAGCGGATTTCTCTCCGCGCCATTCGTCACATATCATAAGCCAATGGTTTTAATCCAAAAATCAATCCACAAACAGCAGAAAAACACACAATAAAGAAAGTGCAATTATAATTATGCAGAGTTAATAAATAAGCTTAATATAAGTAATTTTGCAACTACATGTCAACTAACTCTCATTAGATTATTAGTACACTCACTGTCTGCTTAATATCTGATAACTCTTTATTGTGATTGTCCTCCAAAAGACATTCTACTGACTATGAGTAACTATGCAACATGTAGGTGCAACATTACTTATAGTCAACAGAATGTGTTAAAGATCAAAATAAAGTGAAACCAAATGTTTTTTTTTCCCCTTGGATATTTGAACATTCTTAGAACGTAAGTGTATGTTTTTTATACATTCTCATTATTCACTCTTTTCAGTGTTTCAGAAATGTTGGAAACATTTGAAAGTTCCGAAATAATGTTTTCGTAATTCAATGGAAACCAGGAAACAAGCTAAAAACAAGTTTAAAACCAAGCACAATTTTGCTCTAAAGTTATATTTTGTGGCATTCCCTATCAACACTACACGAAACGCAAGGTTGCCCCTGAGGGATGAGCAACTGGCTCCCACAATTTCACAGCACTGACTTATCAATGAATCAAGATATGATGTGTGACAGAACGGAGCCCCAGTGCTCCAATGTCTATTTTATTAAACTCATATTTTACAGTTGTACCAATGCAGGCCAACAACTCATGATGTGCGTACACTAAGAGCGAGTCTAGAGGAAAGCAGGATATTTCTCATCGCTTTTCTTTTGGGGGGCAGGGTACATGCTTTTGTAATCACCCCATCCATTACTCAGGTCATGAAAGGTGGCGAAGACATCAGTCATGGGATGGGGGGAGGGACATCTTCCGGACCAGGCCGAGACATCGTGCAGAAATCTCTTTGACACATCACAATTATCTTAATATGGACCAGATAGAATGAAGAGAAACATCTTTTTTTGATTTTTTTGAAGACCATCCCATGTTTTTGTTCATTGTTCTCTTGCTGTAGAGTTGGGTGTGGTTGGTGCAAGGAAAGGAAATTAGATGGTCAGCTTGACCTGTAATGATTCCTGTCTGTGTTTCCCTTGTCTTGTGTGAACTTTAGTTATTTCCCGTTCTGTGTCATGTTTTGTAGTCCTTTGTAGTTTTTCTAGTTTATTAGTATCCCCAGGTGTTTCTGATTAACCACGCCCTCTTGTTATCTTGTTTAGCTTGTTAGTCTCTGTATTTAAACCCTGTGTCTTGTTACAGTGTTTGTGGGTTCATAATGTTGTAATGGTTGCTGTTTCCGTGTTCCTGGTCTGAGTTTCGTTTGTTTGTTTGTTTGTTTGTTTTATTAATAAATGTGCTTGCATTTGGATTCACTTCTCGCTTCATTCTTCCCGCAACGTTACAGATGAACCCACCGCTAACGTGGATCCAGCAGCAATGACCTCCAGGAATCCAGTAGCACAGATTATGTGTCTCCGTCAAGGAGACCGGCCCATTGAGGAGTATGTACAGGATTTTGTTGATCTGGCAAATATTACTTCTATTGACCCTCTGTGCCTCATGATATTTTTTCGTGGAGGACTATCTGAACCGCTCAGCTCCTTAATGCCATTACATGACCCTAGCTGGACTCTTGAGTTTTATATTGACTTGGCCCTGCAACTGAGCGGCTCAGCTTTTACTGTGGGTTTGGTGGACAAGGCTGAGGAGCGTCACCACGACATACCTGAGCTTCCAGAGCCTCATCACGTCTCAGCAGAGCTTCCAGAGTCCTCACCGCTGGTCCAGTCCAGCGCCCTCATCGCTGGTCCCGTCCAGGCCGGCGCCCTCTCGGAGACGGAGGAGGAGAAGAAAGACTTCCTCCGTGACTGTCCCGGTGGTCCCGAGTCCGGTGGCCCCAAGTCCGGTGGTCCCCGTGCAGCCCACTGTCTTCCCGGAGGCCGTGTCCAAGCAGCCCGCTGCCATCCCGGAGGCTGTGCCCGAGCAGCCCATCATCAGTCCTGCCACGGCCAAGAGAGCGGTCTTCCTCTTTTATGCAGTGGCGGTACTGCATGCGTGGAGGAGACACAGCACTTCTGCCGACCCAGAGACTGTTCAAGTCACTTCTGCCGATCCAGAGACTGTTCACGTCACTTCTGCCGATCCAGAGATTGTTCATGTCACTTCCTCCGAGCCAGAGGCGCTTCACATCACTTCTACAGAGCCAGTGTCTACAGACAAGATGGCCGATCCACAGACTGTTCACGTCACTTCCTCCGAGCCAGTGTCTACGGACAAGATGGCCGAACCAGAGACTTTTCACGTCACTTCTGCTGATCCAGAGACTGTTCACGTCACTTCCTCCGAGCCAGTGTCTACGGACAAGATGGCCACCTCCGAGCCAGTGTCTACGGACAAGATGGCCGCCTCCGAGCCAGTGTCTACGGACAAGATGGCCGCCTCCGAGCCAGTGTCTACGGACAAGATGGCCGGCCCAGAGTCTGTTCCTGTTCCCGAGCCAGAGTCTGTTCCTGTTCCCGAGCCAGAGTCTGTTCCTGTTCCCGAGCCAGAGTCTGTTCCGTCTGTTCCCGAGCCAGAGTCTGTTCCGTCTGTTCCCGAGCCAGAGTCTGTTCCGTCTGTTCCCGAGCCAGAGTCTGTTCCGTCTGTTCCCGAGCCAGAGTCTGTTCCGTCTGTTCCCGAGCCAGAGTCTGTTCCGTCTGTTCCCGAGCCAGAGTCTGTTCCGTCTGTTCCCGAGCCAGAGTCTGTTCCGTCTGTTCCCGAGCCAGAGTCTGTTCCGTCTGTTCCCGAGCCAGAGTCTGTTCCGTCTGTTCCCGAGCCAGAGTCTGTTCCGTCTGTTCCCGAGCCAGAGTCTGTTCCGTCTGTTCCCGAGCCAGAGTCTGTTCCGTCTGTTCCCGAGCCAGAGTCTGTTCCGTCTGTTCCCGAGCCAGAGTCTGTTCCGTCTGTTCCCGAGCCAGAGTCTGTTCCGTCTGTTCCCGAGCCAGAGTCTGTTCCGTCTGTTCCCGAGCCAGAGTCTGTTCCGTCTGTTCCCGAGCCAGAGTCTGTTCCGTCTGTTCCCGAGCCAGAGTCTGTTCCGTCTGTTCCCGAGCCAGAGTCTGTTCCGTCTGTTCCCGAGCCAGAGTCTGTTCCGTCTGTTCCCGAGCCAGAGTCTGTTCCGTCTGTTCCCGAGCCAGAGTCTGTTCCGTCTGTTCCCGAGCCAGAGTCTGTTCCGTCTGTTCCCGAGCCAGAGTCTGTTCCGTCTGTTCCCGAGCCAGAGTCTGTTCCGTCTGTTCCCGAGCCAGAGTCTGTTCCGTCTGTTCCCGAGCCAGAGTCTGTTCCGTCTGTTCCCGAGCCAGAGTCTGTTCCGTCTGTTCCCGAGCCAGAGTCTGTTCCGTCTGTTCCCGAGCCAGAGTCTGTTCCGTCTGTTCCCGAGCCAGAGTCTGTTCCGTCTGTTCCCGAGCCAGAGTCTGTTCCGTCTGTTCCCGAGCCAGAGTCTGTTCCGTCTGTTCCCGAGCCAGAGTCTGTTCCGTCTGTTCCCGAGCCAGAGTCTGTTCCGTCTGTTCCCGAGCCAGAGTCTGTTCCGTCTGTTCCCGAGCCAGAGTCTGTTCCGTCTGTTCCCGAGCCAGAGTCTGTTCCGTCTGTTCCCGAGCCAGACTCTGTGATGTCTGTTCCCGAGCCAGTGTGTGTGATGTCTGTTCCCGAGCCAGAGTCTGTGATGTCTGTTCCCGAGCCAGTGTGTGTGATGTCTGTTCCCGAGCCAGAGTCGGTGTTGTCTGTTCCCGAGCCAGAGTCGGTGTTGTCTGTTCCCGAGCCAATGTCGGTGTTGTCTGTTCCCGAGCCAGTGTGTGTGTTGTCTGTTCCCGAGCCAGTGTGTGTGATGTCTGTTCCCGAGCCAGTGTGTGTGTTGTCTGTTCCCGAGCCAGTGTGTGTGTTGTCTGTTCCCGAGCCAGTGTGTGTGTTGTCTGCTGTTCCTGAGCCGGTGTCTGCTGTTCCTGAGCCGGTGTCTGCTGTTCCTGAGCCGGTGTCTGCACCGCCCTGGCCGCCCGAGGGGTCGTCTCCGCCCTGGCCGCCCGATGGACTGTCTTCTCCGCCCTGGCCGCCCGAGGGGTCGTCTCCGCCCTGGCCGCCCGATGGACTGTCTTCTCCGCCCTGGCCGCCCGATGAACTGTCTTCTCCGCCCTGGCCGCCCGAGGGGTCTTCACCGCCCTGGCCGCCCGAGGGGTCTTCACCGCCCTGGCCGCCCGAGGGGTCTTCACCGCCCTGGCCGCCCGAAGGGTCTTCACCGCCTTGGCCGCCCAATGGACTGTCGTCTGCTTCGCCCTGGCCGCCTGAAGGGTCGTCTCCGCCCTGGCCGCCTGAAGGGTCATCTCCGCCCTGGTCGCCTGCACAGCCTGCTCCGCCCTGGTCGCCTGCACTGCCTGCTCCGCCCTGGCCTCTCGTCCTGTCGCAGTCTCCAGGCCCTCTTCCGTTCCACGGGCCTGGCCCTCCATCCCACCCCGGGATCCGCCTCCGACCCACCACCCTCCTGGACTATTGTTTTCTGAGGAGTGTCTGGAATCCACTCCTTAAGTGGGGGGCTATGTAATGATTCCTGTCTGTTTCCCTTGTCTTGTGTGAACTTTAGTTATTTCCCGTTCTGTGTCATGTTTTGTAGTCCTTTGTAGTTTTTCTAGTTTATTAGTATCCCCAGGTGTTTCTGATTAACCACGCCCTCTTGTTATCTTGTTTAGCTTGTTAGTCTCTGTATTTAAACCCTGTGTCTTGTTACAGTGTTTGTGGGTTCATAATGTTGTAATGGTTGCTGTTTCCGTGTTCCTGGTCTGAGTTTCTTTTGTTTGTTTGTTTGTTTTATTAATAAATGTGCTTGCATTTGGATTCACTTCTCGCTTCATTCTTCCCGCAACGTTACAGCACCTTCCATCGAGACACATCTCACCTGTTATTTCCCTCTTTCTTTCAGCTGAATACACAGCATAAGTGTTTCTAAAACTCTCTCTGTAATTGTGTGTATATTTGATGTCTTATTGAAAGCAATCTTAAATAGTGAAGACCACCACACTTCTATATAGTTTGTTTTACAGATATACACACTAGGGTTGGGCGGTATTACGGTAATATCGTATACCGCGGGGTCTTAAAATAGCAACGGTATCAGTTTCAATACCGTCATTACCGGCACTTATATATAATATATAAATATAATTTATTCAATGCCTAAAAATGCTTATGTAGTTGTCATCAAGTGACAGTGTGGAGGAGAAAGAGAGAGAAGGGAGAGGCGGTAAATACTGACGAGGCAATTTGTAATGTTGCAATAAAAAATGTGACCGCGAGAGATGGAAACACCTCTAACCTAATGTCACATCTCCGAAACAACCACCCACTCACTGCTGCGAGGATGCATTTTGCCCCGAGTTCATTAAATAAGCGCATTAGTTTATATTTGTTAAAATATTATAATGTTATTTTTTTTTACATTGATAATGAAAAGTGAACAGCACGAGTAAGATGGGATGCATCGGGAGTCAGACATTGACCACTTAATTAAGTTTCATTTTGTAAAAGGCCTTTCTTTAAAGTGAATTTCGTTTTGTATAAATTGTATCTTAATTTTAATAATTTTTTATCAACCAATTGCCTGAATTTCAAATCAAATATAGTAGACAACATAATCATGACATGATCGTGCGCTGGCGCGCCGCGGTCACTTGCATTGAAATCTCATCATAAATTAACCGAAACTCAGTGTATGCCTCACAGACATGACAGATAGGCCTATATCTAAATAAAGCTTGAAAGTTCATTAAACGAAACAATTCAAAACGAAAAGAAATAGGCCACTCGCTGATTATTTAATCCATGATGTGGATTTCTCTCTTTGCGCGTTCATACGGAGATGACGATCATCAAATTCATTAAACGAAACTATTCAAAACGAAAAGAAATAGCCTAGCCTACTCTCTGATTATGTAATCCATGATGTGCATTTCTCTCTATCGTTCACTATGGAGATGGCGATTCGTCAATTTCTTTAAACGAAACAATTCAAAAGGAAAAGAAATATAGGCAGCATACTCTCTGATTAATCCATGATGTGCATTTCTCTCTATAGGCGCGTTCACTACGGAGATACCAGTCGTCAATTTCTTTAAACGAAACGATTCAAAAAGAAAAAGGCTAGCCTATACCTTCTGATTATGTAATCCATGATTTGCATTTCTCTCTATATATGCACGTTCACTAGGAGATGGCGATCGTCAACTTAATCTTTGCAGCAGACACTGACAGAAAAGTTGTATTAATAAAAATCAATGGACGCGTGTCACCGGATTTACAAATGCACTTGTTGCTTGTTGCTTGTTAATTTGATTTAAATTAATTAATAAAATGAATACTTTAATTGTCATAATTAAAATAATTAAATATTATTAAGTGTCCCATTTTTGCTCATTTATAAATAGTATTTATATCTACCACCCCCTCAGCACCTGGGTTAAAAAATTATTTGGCGCCACCATATTATAACGGCCCACGTATTAAAAATAGGGCTCCGGCTCATAATTACATTTAATGCCGTCAGCCGGGATCAGACACAACGTGCACGGGTTGGCCTTGATTTTTGTTTTGATTTTTTTTTTTGCCCAATCTGGTATTCAGTTTCTGTACGGTGTAGGCACAAGCCAACAGTTTGGTGACGCTGTCTGAGCCTTATGTCATAATTTTTAATTAGTCACGGTAATACCGTATACCCCGGTAAAATAGGAAGGAGGTTTGACGGTATCAAAATTTGGATACCGCCCAAGCCTAATACACACCGAAAGATATCTGGTGTTGTATTGAGCGGATTTCTCTCCACGCCATTCGTCACAAACCATAACCCAATGGTTTTCAATCCAAAAATCAATCCACAAACAGCAGAAAAACACACAAAAAAGAAAGTGCAATTATAATCATGCAGAGTTAATAAATAAGCTTATTAACTTTTAAAACGAATAAAAAACACCTATTTGTTGTTGTTATCAAAAGCATATTCGAACAGTATTATGGCATAATATTGCTTAGAAACTATAGCTAGAAAGGTTGTGTGGCATACCCTCTGAAAAATCTTGTGAGTATTCACTCTAATTGCTAGTTCAGGTTTGGTTGAAGGCTGCAGTTTGTCCGGTCAGAACAATGATGTCTCACTCAGGTTATATTCCAAATTGTAGGTTTATTAAATGTGCATAGATGTGTGGTTCTGTGAATACAAAATAAAGATATAAATATATATAAATGTATATAAAACACAAACAACTTATTTGGTAAAATACTGACGAATAGCGGTGAAATATAACACAATACAATCTCTATGATGATATACTTGAAAAAGTGGGACTCGATGTGTGTGTGCTAACGCTGTGCACGAGCTGTGCACGAGCTGTGCATGCGAGCATGACTACTGCTGCATGTGCGGTTGAACCGAGATGTAAACAACTGAGCGCATGCGCGCGACCTGAGATACAACCGTGCATTGGTGATAAGGAATAAATATAACTAGAATACGTATAACATCAATATACATGGAATGGCAGTAATGTCACAGCAGTAGAATATAATTAAGTAAACAACCTTAAATGTAAATACAGATACAGGCGGATTAGCGTTCGCTGAGAATGTTCAACAATTATGTGATTACTTACAGTGTGATGCACGCACACGCACAATCGATAAAACTCCTCCGATTTGGGCTAATGCACTATATTTCACTCTACAAACTATATACAGTATTCAACCGATCTCCTTTTCCCTTTATTATCTGTCTACTCTCTTCCCCTTCACTTCGCGAACTCCGGTGGAAAGTTTGGAACAGTCCATTTCTCGTTGAATGACAGGGGTGACTGGGAGAGTCCATGTGCCAAAGGGGAGCACTTTCTACAGCCGCCCCCAAATTCACAGTGTGAATTTGCCAACTTTAAGTGACTTTGCTACATTAAATCTAAAGCTAGTCGGGAAGAGAGGGCAGACAAATAATTTTGGCTACAGGTCGGGTGTAAGTTTTGCCGTTAACCTGTATTTCCGCAGATCTGACTCTCTTGTCCAACCCAGCAAATACCTGAACAATTATCCCTACGGGCCAAAGAGCGCGGGGCAGTTGTTGGTCCACGATCATGACTGTGTCACCGACTTGCAGGTCAGCTTCTTCAGTCCTCCATTTCTGTCTGATTTGGAGGTTGGGTAGGTAGTGCTGAATAAAGTGCCTCCAAAAGTGGTCAGCCAAGAGCTGGCTATGTCTCCATCTCTTACGGCTCAGGAGTTCAGAGTTTTGGTATACCACTTGCGGTAATGAGGCATCTCGCCGCCCCATCAACAAGATGTTTGGAGTAACTGGATCTGGATCCGCAATGTCCGAAGAAGTGTAGCCAATAGGTTTGGAGTTGAGGATTCCTTCTATTTCTATGAAGACAGTTCTCAGCACTTCTTCTGTGACTGTCTGGCTGCCAATGGTGACGTGAAGTGCAGCCTTTAAAGAACGAATTTCTCTCTCCCAACATCCACCGAAATGGGGTGAACTGGGTGGATTAAAGCTGAATCTTATTTGTTGGCTGGCGAGTTGGGCTTGAAGCTCAGGATGAAGGGCGATGAATGACTCTTTCAGTTCCCTTTCTCCTCCTTTAAAGTTGGTGCCTTGGTCGGACAGGAGCTCAAAGGGTTTACCACGCCTGGAGATGAATCGTCGTAAAGCCATCAAGAAGGAATCTGTGTCAATGCTGGTGAGTATGTCAATGTGGACTGCACGGGAAGTCATGCATTTGAAGATGATTCCCCATCTTTTCTCATTCCTGCGTCCCACCTTTATAGCGTAAGGTCCAAAGCAGTCCACACCTGTTGAATAGAAGACAGGTTGATGGATCCTCAATCTGGCAGGTGGGAGGTCCGCCATTCTTGGTGGATGTGGTTGTCCCCGCCATCTCTGACACTCTGCACATTGTCGTTGATGGTTTCTGACTGCAGCCCGTCCCCGTATCACCCAGTATTTCCTCCGAAGTTCAGCAAACACCCTATCTGGTCCTGGGTGATGTAGCCGATCGTCATAGTCCTTGATTACCAGTTTGGTAGTTGGATGAGACGAGTCGAGGACAATAGGATGTATTGTATCTTCCTCTAGCTGGCTGATCTGACGGAGACGACCGCCAACGCGTATGAGTTTGGTGTCCTCATCAAATTCCGGGGCTAAGCACAGCAAGCGACTATTTTTTGGCAAGGATTTACCTGCTCTGAGGAAGGACAGTTCGTCTGGAAATGAGTCAGTTTGGCTCTGATGGAGTACTGCAATTTCTGCCTCTTTGTAGTCATCTGCTGTTGGGATATCGGTGGCCGCCCCGTTGGCATGCTGGATGTAAGCTTTCAGTAACTCTGGAAGTGTATGGTATTCCTGTGGATCGGGAGTAGGTGGAGTCGAGATTGATAGGCCAATGAAGATTGGCTTTCTCAGTTCACTGTCCTGATCAATGGTCGTAAATGGTGGCATCTCCGGCCAGTGGTCAGTTGTCTGTCTGAGGAATTTTGGCCCCTTATTCCATCTGCTTTCCTGGCCTATGTCACACAGCAGTTTTCCCTTTGTGATGTCATCTGCGGGGTTCTCTTTTGATGGCACGTATCTCCAGTTATCAGACTCCGTGAGTTCCTGGATTTCTGCCACTCTGGTGCCTACGAAAACTTTAAAACGACATGAGTGTGACAGCAGCCAGGTAAGGACAGTTGTGGAGTCAGACCACAGAGTGACGCTGTGGATGGGCAAAGTTAGCTCTGTCTTCAGAACTTTTGCGAGTTGTGCACCTGTGAGTGCTGCACATAACTCCAACCGTGGAATGGTTTGCTGCTTTTTTGGGGCTACCCGAGATCTACCGGTTACAAAGGCTACTTCCACTCTACCTTCCAGGTTTTCAGTTCGTAAGTAGGCCACGGAACCATAGGCTCGCTCTGAAGCGTCACAGAAAATGTGGATCTGCCTCATGCTGGTAGGCTGATCCAGTTCTTTACTGCAGTAAGCCCTCGGCAAAACAACGTGCTGTAAACCATCCAGCTCACTCTCCCATGCTTTCCACAAGTTCAACAGATTCTCAGGCAGACGGGGATCGTCCCACTCTCTTTTCTTGTCCCATAACTTCTGTACGATCACCTTGGCCCGTGTTGTGAATGGCACAATATAACCTATCGGGTCATACTGGCTAGCGAGGATATGATATATGCTCCGCATAGTTGGAAGTGGGTGGTCTGTCCGCCGCTGCTTATAGGAGAGTGTGTCTGATGAGCAATGCCAGTGTAACCCAAGAGTTGACTCTTGTGCATCTTGGTGACCTTCGCTGAGCCACTGGATGCTGCTTTGAGATCGAGCCTCAACTGGCAGGTGGCTGATGACCGATGGATCATTGCTCGCCCACTGTCTTAGGTCAAAGCCTCCGGAAGATAAGAGACTACGGAGTCGGTCTACAAGAACTTTCGCTGTCTCACTTGAGGTGAAGCTCTGAAGGCAGTTGTCAACATAGAAAGATTTCTCTACTGAGAACTGTGTGTCTTCAGACTCACTGTGATCCAGGACGTGCTTCTGTAACGCATATGTTGCGCAGCAAGGACTGCACGTTGTTCCGAATGGAAGTACTTGCCATTCATACACGTCTGGTGCCTTGTCTCTCTGAAGATTTCTCCAAATGAATCTCAGTAGTGGTTTGTCCTCAGGCAAAAGGCGTACCTGGTGGAACATCCCACGAATGTCACTACTAATGGCGATGGAATGTTCTCTAAATCGCAGAAGAACTGACAGAAGAGAAGGACTGAGTGGTGGACCAGGGAGCAAGTACTCGTTCAGGTTGTGGCCTTGGTAAACAAACGAACAGTTGAAGACAACCCTTTTCTTTCCATTATGCTCCACCAAATGATGTGGAATGTACCAGCTCTCTTTGGAACAGTCCACCTGCTTAGGAGTGAGTTTTGTAATGTAGCCAGCTTGCTGTAACCTGACTATCTCCTCTTGGTAGGCCGCCGCTTGATCAGGATTCTTGTTCAGCCGATTCTCTATTCCCCTTAATTGTGGCAGGACAGCTTCTTTGGGTGCATGTAGACATGGCATATCTTTGGCACGTAGAAGAGGGGTCGCATAGCGCTGGATTCTGTTAACATCCACCCTCACGGTTTTGTCCTGGAGAAGTTGGATGGACTCTTTGTCTTGTCTAGACCTTGTCAGTACCTTCTCATTTTGATATGGAAGAATGTCCATTTTCCACAGTTTCTCCACATTCGCATAAAGGTCGTTTGTGGGCCGTAAGCTGGTGAAAAGACATTGCTGTGGGGAAAGTCTGCTGGTTAATTCTTGTGCGGGTCCCTGTAGTGTCCATCCTAGGCGTGTTCTCACAGCAGCAGGGCCACCAGGTGGACCCAGTCTGACTGGTTCTATGGGTGTGATGAGGTGAGGGCAGTCAGAACCGATGAGAACTACTGGTTTCACTTTGTGAAGGTGCTGTAGTGGCAGGCCTGCAAGATGCTTGTACTTCTTCTGGAGTACCTTGATGGGATGCGTGTGCTCTGCTAAACCCAGGCTGTTGGCTGTGAATGCGCTCCGTATCATGAAAGCCTTACGAGGGTTAGCCACTGAAGACACAGTAAAGGTCACAGCCGCCCCGTGAAGGGTCTGTGTATCTTGCCTGACTGTACGGAGAACTAAGTCCTCTGGCTGACCCTTCAGATTCAACTTCTGCACAGCTTCATGTAGGATGATGGTCCGCTCTGACCCATCATCGAGGATTGCATATGCCTCCATGGATTTGTTGCCATTTCGGAGCAGAACTTTAGCCACCTTCAGCAGAATTTTATTGTCACAGGTTGGACGATCCACATACAAGACTGCACTGGCTGGAACCGATTCTTCTGTGGCTCTGCTCTGGTCATTTACATCATGTAAGGCCAGCAAGTGCTTTCTGTTACAAGATGGACAGAGGGCTTTCAGTGTGCAATTGGCAGCATGATGACCACGCCCACAGCGCCAGCATCTATTTTGGCCTTTAATCCAATTCACCTTCTGCTCTTTGTTGAGTAACTTAAAGTTCTCACAGCCACTCAGAAAATGTCTGTTGTTGTCGCAGTATGGACAGTAAACATTCACCCCTTCTCTCTTAGCAGCAGTTGGTTTGGGTGGATAAACTGGTGATGCTGGACTGGCCTTTGGTTTCTCTGTACCAAGGAGGATGGTAGTGGGTTTGCGGGGCTGTCTAGAGTCTCTCCTCATCTCCCTCCTCGGCACTGTCGAAACTCTAGACTGACTGGTATAGTCAGTGTGGTCATCCTGAACTTGTAGCTCGTACTCAAGCCAGTCCGCAAAGTCCAATAATGTGGGGATAGTGACATGAAGAGGATGAGTGTACCTCTTGAAACTGGACCTGAGATCATGTGGCAGTTTGCTCATCAGTCTGGACACATGTGATCCACACTCCAACTCGACATTGCCTTTCTGACCCAGCTGTTCCAACATACTGACCAGGGAACGCACTTGGAGTCCGAACATGCGAAACGTTTTCACATCTCCACTTCGAATGTTTGGTCCATCCATCAGTTCTGCAATGCGTTGTAAGGCTAGCTGATGTGGCTGGCCATACATTTTATTGAGGGCTCTCATGGTGTTTGTGAAAGGAAAGTTTGAGTTACTGTATGAGTCTGCCACAAGTAGGGCTTCCTCCAACTTAAGATGGTCAGTGAGGATCTGATATTTGAATCGCTCTGTTGCATCCTCAGGCAAAATGTTCTCCAATGCTATTCTCAGTCGAGAGAACTCCCTAGGATCAGGGGATGTTAGGAAGGGAATGGTTGGAGCAGGGCCTCGGTACATTTTCTCCTGCATTGATGAAGGCTGATAAAACGCTTGTCTGTGGCCTGGATGCGGAGGTGGCATACTGTTATATGCTGTGGTCTCGAACTCTGACTGATAAGCTGGAATGTGTTGGGAGGAACGAGAGTACCTGGGTTGAGGTGGGTCGCTGTAACGCACTTGTGGTGGTACTCTATCAGGTATTGAGGAGGAAATGTCCATGTTTCTGAAATCCTCAGCTAATCCAAGGCGCTCATCTACTGTAGCTGGGCGCAGCTCCCTAATGGCCGTAGGCGGCGTTGGGGGGGTTTTCCGTGGGGCTGGAGTAGGACGGAACCGTTGTGGAGTCTCAGGGCTCACCACAGGAGGAAAGGGACCTGGAGATAGCGCTGGTAAAGTCACTGGCCTGGAGGGGGCTCCCCTTTCTGCCTTAAGACTTTGAAGTTCGTGATGTAACATGGCATTCTGTTGTCGCATCTCCTGTAATGCTGAAATAATCTCTGGAAGCTGGCTGGTTTGTAGCCGCAAGTCAGCGTTCTCGCGTTTCATCACCTGCAGCATGGCTGTAAGCTCTACTTCCTCTTCTACTCGCCCATCGGATCTTTCACTTTGCCATTCATCTCTCAGTGTCCACTTATCCTGATCTAACTCTTGACTGACCGGAGAAGACGATCGGGTCTGTGCTACCATACTTGGTGACTGGGCTCTGCTATGGCTGAAGTCTGGGAATGGCTGTCGATGTGTCAATGGCTCACCAAGCTCATAATCCACTAAATGAGTTGGTGGGTTGATCTGTCTTCGTGGACGCACGACAGGCGCTTCTCTCTTGGGTTGAGACATCTCTGTAGCAATTCAACAATCCGGCTCGAAGGACCATGAAAAATCTTGTGAGTATTCACTCTAATTGCTAGTTCAGGTTTGGTTGAAGGCTGCAGTTTGTCCGGTCAGAACAATGATGTCTCACTCAGGTTATATTCCAAATTGTAGGTTTATTAAATGTGCATAGATGTGTGGTTCTGTGAATACAAAATAAAGATATAAATATATATAAATGTATATAAAACACAAACAACTTATTTGGTAAAATACTGACGAATAGCGGTGAAATATAACACAATACAATCTCTATGATGATATACTTGAAAAAGTGGGACTCGATGTGTGTGTGCTAACGCTGTGCACGAGCTGTGCACGAGCTGTGCATGCGAGCATGACTACTGCTGCATGTGCGGTTGAACCGAGATGTAAACAACTGAGCGCATGCGCGCGACCTGAGATACAACCGTGCATTGGTGATAAGGAATAAATATAACTAGAATACGTATAACATCAATATACATGGAATGGCAGTAATGTCACAGCAGTAGAATATAATTAAGTAAACAACCTTAAATGTAAATACAGATACAGGCGGATTAGCGTTCGCTGAGAATGTTCAACAATTATGTGATTACTTACAGTGTGATGCACGCACACGCACAATCGATAAAACTCCTCCGATTTGGGCTAATGCACTATATTTCACTCTACAAACTATATACAGTATTCAACCGATCTCCTTTTCCCTTTATTATCTGTCTACTCTCTTCCCCTTCACTTCGCGAACTCCGGTGGAAAGTTTGGAACAGTCCATTTCTCGTTGAATGACAGGGGTGACTGGGAGAGTCCATGTGCCAAAGGGGAGCACTTTCTACACCCTCAATATTATTATATATAACATTGTATATGACCAATTTATAATTTTGTACCATAAGCAATTTTGGTACTGTGCTGGATCACCGGTTATTTCCCAATGTGAAATCTGGTTCCTGAAGCAAAACCAGAGAATCACTTCACATTTGACTTTACTGTGCCTCTTTAGCCTGGTGTGGAACCTGTGGAAAGGAAAAGAGGGAAAACAACATGTGTGTCTGTGCCTGACCAAATTTAGTCCTGAAGCAATAAGTGAGGTTTAAATTAAATCATTTCAAATTTTATATTAAAATATTAGCAAGTTGCATTGTCCAAAAGGCCAAAAATTTGCAAGAAATTATCACTAGTATCTAATTAGACTGAACCTACAATATATTTAGATCTCATTATCATGACATACTTCCCCCTAATTCATATAGAGGACTTCTCTTACGAGAGTATCTCTCGTACTGCGTAATATCTTACGCTATGGGGAAACCTCTTTTCCACGAGATATTGAAGCCAAAAATTATCCTTTAATTTTGATTAATGTAAAACACTGTGCGGCAGCGTGCAGACATAGGCAAGACGGCTCGCGCACCTATTGGCTGCCCTGCGGCAACAGCAGCAAGCCTATCGAGAGAGGCCCTGCGTGACGTGACATCCAATGGGGGCGCTTCGGGCCCATTTTGTCACGTCCCGCCAGAATAGGCGTGACCTTGGCCTATAAATACGCTCGACAGGCTGATATAACTGATTTTCACCTCTTCAGCGAAGCACTACTGCATCGCTGGATCCGGAGTGAGAAGCCGCGCCGTCTGATTGTAAGCCTTCTGCGGGACGAGCCTTCGAGCCTGAAGCCGCTGGCCTGCACCTCGCCGCCTTCAGCCCCCGTACCTGCTACGCTTTCCGGCGTTAATATCCTTTTCACTGCTGAGTGTGTGTTCGCCGCTGCGACTCACACACTATCTCTGTTTTATCTGTTCTAAAAGAGCAAGCGTCTTTTTAAAGATGCAAAGATCCTGCGGCTTGTGCCGAGCCACACTCAGCGACGGGGACCGTCATGTCATCTGCGTTTCCTGCCTGGGTGAGGATCATGCGGCTCTCGCTCTCGTCGACGGCGGATGCCCTCACTGTGAGCTACTGCCTATGGTGACTCTGAGGACTCGCCTGGCATCTTTCTCAGAGCCTGCACTTCAGCCCGCTGTAGCGCCGCGCCGTAAAAGCGCCGTGCCCAGTGCGGCCCCGAGCCTTCTCCTGCCCGCCAAAGCTCGCCGGTTCGCCTGCCAGCTTCGCCGGCATCGCTCGAGTCAGTCGTAATGACGACGAGATAGCTGCATCTGTAGAGAAGGCCAGCTTCAAAACTGCGGCTAGCTTTCTTTACGTTATAAGAGAGCTACCCCGCCCCCGCCCCCCCCGGGCATGCGTCACCGGCGAAATTAGGATAGAGTGTGTTTTTAGTCCCGCCGAGGCCGGACCAATCTCCATTTCTCAAACATTTCTCAGCTCCTCTTAGTTTGAGCGGCTGAAAATGTCAATATTGCAGCGGTGAGCCTGTTGTATAACACGCACGCCTGCAAACAAACGCCGACACACACAAAACTGTGATGACGCTCTTTATCCGCTCGGGCTATTTTAAGCTTTTGTTGTTTCCCCCTGTGGCTCAGTGGCGAAACCCAAAGCCTTTGCACAGGAGACCCGTGTTCGAGCCCAGCTCTCGCAGCGGATAAAAATTTAGTCTCGCCGCAGCCAGACTTACACCCAGAATGGGTCTTAGACTCTGAGGACTCGCCTGGCATCTTTCTCAGAGCCTGCACTTCAGCCCGCTGTAGCGCCGCGCCGTAAATGCGCCGTGCCCAGCGCGGCCCCTGAGACGGCTCTGAGACCGGCCCAGCGCGGTCTCAGACCCATTCTAGATCTACGACAACTGAACAAAGCGCTTCTGAAACGCAAGTTCAAAATGCTGACAACCAGCAAAATCCTCGTGCAAGTGCGCCAGGGAGACTGGTTCATGTCAATAGATCTGAAGGACGCCTATTTCCAAATACAGATTGCGTCACGTCACAGGTGATTCTTGAGATTCGCCTTCGAGGGCCAGGCATATCAATACACAGTCCTACCGTTCGGCCTGTCCCCAGCACCCCGTATATTCACAAAGTGTATGGACGCGGCTCTCGCACCCCTGAGACTTCAGGGCATCGAATTTTGAACTACTTGGAAGACTGGTTGGTTCTAGCTCGATCACGATCGGAGCTCATAGAACACAGGACCGCATTACTCGAGCATCTCGAGAATTTGGGTCTCACAGTCAATTGGGCGAAGAGTTCGCTGTCTCCCAGCCAGAAAATTTCTTTTCTGGGAACAGTGATAGACTCGCTGTCTATGACAGCACGTCTGTCGCCGGAGCGAGGACTGGACATTCAGCGCGCCGTGAAATCCTTCTGCCGCGGCTCTATAGTCCCGCTCAAACGGTTTCAGAAAATGCTGGGTCTCATGGCCTCAGCATCTTCGGTACTTCAGCTGGGCCTGCTTCGCATGCGCCCACTGTAGTTATGGCTGAAAGCACGAGTTCCGCCCGGGGCATGGGCCGCTGGTCTGTTTCGCCTCAGGGTCGACAGGAAATGCGTCTTGGCTCTGAAACCTTGGAAAAAAGCCAACTGGTACCAGTCAGGCGTGAGTCTGGGGACTCCCTCGAGTGTGATGGTGGTGTCCACGGACGCCTCCACCTCGGGATGGGGAGCGCTGCTCGAGGGCAGACCGTTCTTTGGCCAGTGGTCAGAACGGGAGAAGCTCCTACACATAAACTGTCTAGAAATGCTGGCAGTAGACAACGCGCTAAGGCGCTTTTGTCCCCAGATAAAAGTCCGCCACGTCTTAGTCCGGTCGGACAACATGTCAGTGGTGGCGTACATAAATCACCAGGGCGGCGTCAGGTCCCGAAGCCTTTACAGGCTGACGAAAAGCCTCCTGGACTGGGCTCAGCACAACCTGCTTTCACTGAAAGCAGCGCTTGTGCCTGGTCACCTGAATCTGGGACCAGACAGACTGTCCAGAAACAATGTCCCAGCAGGGGAATGGTCGCTGCACCCGCAGACGATCCAACTGCTGTGGGAGACATTCGGCAGAGCGCAGGTGGACCTGTTCGCGTCCCAGGAAAACGCTCACTGTCCGAACTTTTTCTCCAAGAGCAGGGATGCGCTGGCCCACGTATGGCCCCGACGCCCCCTCTATGCTTTTCCCCCAGTCTCGCTCCTGCCTCAAGTGCTGGAACGAATCAGGGAAAATGGATGCCCAGTGCTGCTCGTGGCTCCGCTATGGAAGAACCAGACCCGGTTCCCAGTCCTGATGCAGCTGACCAGCACTGCCCCGTGGCCGATACCGGTGAGGAGAGACCTCCTCTCTCAGGCAAAGGGCTCGATTTGGCATCCTCGCCCGGAATTATGGTCCCTACATGTGTGGGCCATCAACGGGTACCCGCTAACCTCCCGGAGGGAGTGTTAAACACGATCACGCAGGCTAGGGCCCCATCTACTAGACGGCTCTACTCCTCGAAATGGTCAGTGTTCTCTACCTGGTGTCAAGCTCAGGGCTTTTCACCCGTAGACTGCGGGGTTACGGAAGTGCTCTCCTTCCTTCAGGAGCTGCTGGATAAGGGTAGAACCCCGTCCACGCTCAAAGTATACGTGGCGGCCATAACAGCGTTTGCAAAACCGACGTCTGGCCAGTCACTGGGGAAAAACTACCTTGTCGTGCGATTCCTCAGGGGAGCTCGGAGGCTGAATCCTCCCAGACCTCCCTCAGTCCCTATGTGGGACCTTTCTACGGTTCTGGAAGCCCTGAAAGGTGCCCCACTCGAGCCAATCCATTTGTCAGACATGAAGCACCTGTCTTTCAAAACGGTATTTCTTGTGGCTCTGGCTTCAATGAAGCGCGTGGGGGACTTACAGGCGCTTTCAGTAAGCGCATCCTGTATGGAGTTTGGGGCTAATGACTCAAAAGTCATACTCAAACCAAGGCACGGGTACGTGCCCAAATCCCTCAACACACCGTTCAGGGCCCAGGTTATTTCCCTGTGCGCCCTCCCGGTGAACAATGAGGAGGCGGATGCTAATCTCCTTTGCCCCGTCAGGGCGCTGAGAGCTTATGTGTCCCGCTCGTCTGTCTTCAGGCAGACCGAGCAGCTCTTTGTTTTGTTTGGCGGACGCTCCAAGGGACTGGCCGCATCAAAACAGAGCCTATCCAGATGGATAGTTGATGCCATAGCGCTGGCTTACACTTCTAAAGGCCTGCAGTGTCCTTTGGGTGTCAGAGCGCACTCCACGAGAGGCGTGGCCTCTTCGTGGGCGTGGTCTAGTGGGATTTCCTTGCATGATATCTGTATGGCGGCGGGCTGGGCCTCGCCGTCTACATTCATAAGGTTCTATAACCTAGAGGTTCCCGCCTTACAGGCCAAGCTGCTGCCGGTCTAGAATTCAGTACTATCTGTCCCGCTGCGCCGGCGCAGAATGCTGAGTTTTGCTTGAGCATCGCTCACTGATCGATGGAACAGCTCCATGGGTGTTGAATAGCCCGTACTTTTGCCCAGTTCAGGCTGAACACGTTCACCCTGTCTGCGGGAAATACTGTTAACATAACTAGCTCCTGTGGGACGCTATTTCATGGGAGATGATGCTGGTAGCCTCTCTTCTCCGACTCTCTGTGAGTCTACGGTGATTATGCACTATATGAGCCCCGGGCTACTGCCCTTGGGACTTTGGTGTCGGATCCCAGTACGCACGGCGTCTTACATTGTGTTCCCCATAGCGTAAGATATTACGCAGTACGAGAGCCTATGTTTGCACGCTGCCGCACAGCGTTTTACATTAATCAAAATTAAAGGATAATTTTGGGCTTCAATATCTCGTGGAAAAGAGGTTTCCCCATAGCGTAAGATATTACGCAGTACTCGTTCCCTCTCTAGAGAGAACCGAGGTTACGTTAGTAACCGAGTACGTTTCCTCTGTTGTGAGAAACAGATGCTGTGCTGTTAATACTAATGAACTGGCTTAATTGTACAGAAATGTATTTGACCGTGAAAATTCCAGTCAAACCGCTGAAAATGCTTCTCTCAGCATGAATAACTCTTGCGGATTCAATTAACATCACCTCAGTTTACACACCGCCATTCATCAGGCACTGGCACAGCACAGTGTGTGTGTGTGTGTGTGTGCGTGTGTGTGTGTGTTGGGGAGTGGTGCAGAGGGATTTATTTAGAATGATATATTGTGAGGGGGATTTTGAGGCGGTAAATGTCTTACACTGAGAGGGCCATTAGAAACGCCCGCTTAGTCGGATTACAGCATGCAGCTAGTTCAGTTTTCCATTCATCTCCTCCCTTTCATTGTTTCCTTTCTCCCTCCTCCCTCCTGTTGACCCCATTCACTCCAAACTCATTGTAAATAGTGATCAACCAAGCAGTTTTTTAGGCTAATATTACACCTAACGATTGGAAAACATTGACATAATAAAGGTGAATTAAGCAGAATTACAGCAGCTATTCACAAATGTTCTGTTATAAATATTTCTAATATATATATATATATATATATATATATATATATATATATATATATATATATATATATATATATATATATATATATATATATATATATATGTGACCCTAGATGACAAAACCAGTCTTATGGGTCATTTTTTTTTAAATTGAGATTTATACATCACATGAAAGCTGAATAAATAAGCTTTCCATTGATGTATGGTTTGTTAGGATAGGACAATATTTGGCCGAGATACTACTATTTGAAAATATGGAATCTGAGGGTGCAAAAAAATCGAAACATTGAGAAAATCGCCTTTAAAGTTGTCTATTTATGTTCGCGATTGTGCTGCATTCACTCACAAATATAAATGTTTTATACATTTACGGTAGGAAATTTACAAAATATCTTCATGGAACATGATCTTTACTTAATATCCTAATGATTTTTGGCATAAAAGAAAAATTGATAATTTTGACCCATACAATGTATTGTTGGCTATTCCCACAAATATACTTAAGACTGGTTTTGTGATCCAGGGTCACATATATAAACTTACTTGCTTTTTAAAAAAATATTTAAAAATTATGGTCTCATTTTTGTTTACTATATGTGGTACAAAGATATCAAACACGTTTCCACACTTTTTCTAAGCAACATATTAAACGCCCACAATTCTTGTATTTTTGGCAATGCAAAGGATCCCACACTTCCGTTCACGTCACACAATCCGCTCGTGATCTGTGCAGAAGGCACATTGCATATTCAAACCCAGGCCCTCAGACACAATCTGTCCAAAAAGGAAGGCCTAATGAAGAGCCCAGGGGGTCTGGCTATCAGAGTGATGCATGGCATCATATGAACGGACACCTTTTCATGCTGCTGTAGTGGGTAGGAGAGCAGTCCGCTGAAAAACGATTAGAGGGCTGGGAACGTGACCCCCACAGCTTGCTAATGACATTTCTACAAGCTAGTCCAGAGCCGTGCACTGCTTTGCTGAGGGAAATATTAAGACTGTGTCTCTCTCAGGAATGATGCAAAGAGGAGCTGTTAGATGTAGATGATTGCTGTTCATGGCCGCTTGGTGCTCTCTTCAGTCAGAGCTGGTCGGACATACTGAGTTTGGGTTTGGTAAATAAATGAATGAAATCTGCCCATGCATAGCAAAATCTGTAGAAGCAGTAGACATACTTCTGTGGTTTATACAATTTCACCAAATATTTTGAGATTTAGGTTAATGTTTTGCATATGGATATTTGCCTTGCACAAAAAAAAAAATTAATAATAAATAATTAAAATAATATATATATATATATATATATATTGCCCTGTATTATAATCATTTTCTTAATACCATTTTTTCCCCAATAAAAATATCTGAACATCTTTAAAATAATTCATTTGTTTGAGAAGCAAAAATTAGATAATATTTTAGGACACGGTTTTAGAGAATGCACAAAAATCACAAATTTACTTTATTTTAGGAATGTTTAGACACAAAAAAATACTGGTTTGCAGTGTGAGAAAATAGGTTAACCCTTAAAGGGGCAAGCATAAATAAATTTGATGGAAAAATGATTAATTGCTATTTTTGTATGTATCTAGACTAAAATGACACAGTTCATGCATTTTTTTTCAAAATATGACCTTTATTTTCTAAGTTACACTCTGTATCTCCCGAGATACATTGCCCATTTAGGGTAACATTTTGCAATGTATTCTTTTTTATTTTTAGTTCATATGACAACTTGTAAAACATTTAATGAACAATTAATTAGCTACATTTTTTCATGTTATCCATACAACATTAGAAAAATTGGAAAAAACTGAACTTTTTCTCCCAAGATGGATTGCCTATGTAGGATATACATTTCACATTTCATAACTTTTTAAACTGTTCATGTGCTGATTTTTAAAACACCTTTTTCCTGTTTTGTTTTTTTAATTCTACCATCTTCCCTGTGGTGCCCCACACCAGATATATTCTATGGGCAATGGAAGCTGAGAAAACAGTTGCGAGCATTTTGTCCAGTGACCAGGCAAAGCCCCACTTTGCACTTCTGACACATGATGGATGTCTGCCCATCCTGGCACATCCAAAACCTTTATCCTATTCAATATCTGTAGAGAACAGGCCTCAAAACATAAGAATATCTGTGAGTGATCAGCCCTGTTAAATACCTTTATATGGGCAATGTATCCCCCAGGATACAGGCATTCAATGAGAAGATTATTTTGAAAATATCAACAAGAACATGTAAAAATATCCTTAAAAAACTATTTTCTAAAACAAAATCACTCTAAAATATCATAATCGTGAAAAATATAAAAACACTTAGCTCATGGCCAGTGTCTTTGTCCATGTATGCTGCCATTTTGGATTTTGATACAAATATTTGGAATGTTAGCATAAAGTCACATGACCTGATTACATGACCTATCACCCCATCAGTGTTTCTCATCAACTGCAACCACATAATGCCCCTCCCCCCATAGCCCCTCCCCCTACAGCCTGTTAAATGACTGTATCCCCCAAGATACAGAAACTCTTTAAGGGTTTTAATGATTAACAAATACATGAAAGAGGGTATTTGCATATTTTACGAATAACCTTTGGTTTCTTTACAAAATCAATATCAGTAACAGAACATGTGAGGCTCTCAAGAGGAAATATAACCTTATTTTTGATTTGTCCTTTTGGACAAGGCACTTTTTAAGCCTGAGGGGGTTTGGTGATTGGAGAACGCTGGAGCAGACAGTAATTTAATGACGAATTGTTGCAGGGGCCGCCACGCTGTTCATGGCCTCTCAGTGGAGACCGAATGGCTCAATGTGCTAGTCTCTCATTGCTTTAGTATGATAATGATGCCTTATGGGGGTCCAGAGGTACAGCTGGTGGGTCCAGAACACCTGAGTCTGTTCGGTCACTTAAAAGTGAGCCAAGGCAACAATTAATGAAACACAAAGGAATTGTGGATTCCTGAATTCAGTGCTGAAGGCAAACTCGAGCATTTGTGAGATCAAATTTAAATCTCAAGCCACACTGAAAAATTTCACTGAAAAACTTCTGCCATTTAACATTTTCTTTGCTTATTTTGCAAGAGTCTGAGCAAAAGCTTTCTAAAATCTGTTTGAAAAAGTAAGAATCCATAATCTTACATTATGTATCTTTTCCTCTGTATCAGACGACTGCGGGGGTCTCTCTCCAGGTGTGTGCTGACAAACAGGTGGGCTGAAGTTTTTTTTATTATTATTATTATTTTTAATATATTCATGTGCCGATGTGACTGTATGAATGTGGGTCGCTCTAATGGTAAGGCAAGAGCCCAGCAGGGGCGTCCAGTTTGTATTTCACAAATGCTGCTCCCCTCACAAATTCATAATTAGCACTAGTGAACTAAAATGGCTAATGAGTCTCAGAGGGAGTTCTAAGATTAACCCACACAAGCAGGAGAAGACCTGGGGTTTATGGCCATGCTGGCTCTGACAGGTGTCTTACATTCTGCCTGTTTCAAATTGTAGCATACATGAATAAAGCATGCAAGAGGAACAAATGAAACATGATTGACCGAATGATTTTATGTATTTAAAATCAGCATGTGAGAGCAAATGTCTCAGCTTCAATGCGGTGCATATGCATTTTTTTCAGACTTTTTTTTTTTAACACTTAACTAGATTTGGTACAGACATTACATATAGCCAAAGATTTATTTTATTTTATTTATTAATAATGAAGCAAATGTTTAAAATAAATAATTAAAATAAAACAACAACAATTACAATAATAATAATGTATGTATTGTATGTTCTCGGAGACAATGTATTGTCTTTTTATTATTGCCTTATTTTTAGACTTTTCCCAATAAAACTATCTGAATATCTTTAAAATAAAATATATTCTTACTGGAGAAGAAAAAAATACATAATATTTTAGGACATGGTTTTAGAGAATATATCTTGAATGTGAATTAGATTTATTTGTCTTACACCATTGAAAACAACAAAATAAAATGTAATAAATAAAATAAAAATTTCTTTATCTTCCAACCCCTAAATGTTCTCATTAGTCTCACTAACATAAAATTTTCCATAAGAATACATTTATATAAATGAATAAATAAAATCAATTTCCCCACACTGCCCAGGGTCATTCAAATTGTAGGACAAAACAAATACAGCCTTCATAGTTTGAATGTCACAGAAATCCATTTGGATCAGTTCTAAAAATGCATAAATGCTATTTAAATGGATCTTCAGATATGAACCCATAAATTTAACTGCAATTCTGTTATGACAAACCCCTGCACTGGAGAGATAACACAAAGGTGGCCTCTTCTCTGGATGAGGCACAGGTTCAGGACACGAGAGGTTCCCAGGCTACTGTGGGTTTGACGGACGATGGGGATCTTCAGGTCTAATGAGCTGTGTAGGAAGCAAGTGGAAAGGAGAAGATTTCCTGCAGCGAGTCAGCCAAAAACGATTTAACAAAAGGAAATATGCAGGAGGTCCAACAGTGAGGGGCTTTTCATTTTCTCCCCTCTCTTTCTGCCTTCCTCTCTCAATTTCCTGCCTCAATTTGTGATCGCAAGTGAGAAGAAGAGATATAGAGAATGGGAGAGAAAAATAGTTTCAATCTGTGAGGAACATGCAGTGCAGGCCTGGTGAAAGCCACAGGATGTGTGTGTGGGCTGGAGTTAGCTCACACTGTTTTGACATTTTTTATATGGGATAAAATAACAAGGCTTTGAGGATCAGGCAGGAGTGAATTTGTCGATCATTTAGTTCTCGTTACGGCTGATATTGAGTGAACGGTATTACTGTTGCGTTTGAGGGGAATGATGTGGCAATAATTTACACAGTATTCAGTGTCGGTTTAAACATTACCTACACCTACACAGGTCCACCGAACAAGATGTAAATTATCTCACTGAACCATGAGCTCAGCTTAACCTGAGTGGTAAATATATGCAGTATATATACAGTGGCAATATGTGGGCATGAGAGATGAGTCGATATGTTAAAATACATTACTATTAAACCTTAAAGCTGAAGTGCATCATATGTGCATTGTGTTTTGAATTCAGACTCAATGCACATTAAAAGGACCCCCCCCAAAAAAAAACAAGGTTAATACGTGTGTAGGCTTCTAAAATCCAAATATATGCTCAGTTGGATTTATTATTTTTTGATACCAAGATGGACAATTTCCACTTTAAAACAAATAAATATATTATATTACAAAATATAAAAAAATATTCTCTCAGTCTACATTTAAATTATATATATATATATATATATATATATATATATATATATATATATATATATATATATATATATATATATATATATATATATATTTTTAATTCTTCATTTATTATATTATCATTAATTTACCCCTAAATGACATGTAAAACTAAAATTTGGCTGTTTTAAAGTCTCGCTGTGTCTGAAATTATTTACTGAGTACTACATTTGAATTCTTTGTGACCATTAGAAAAGTATAGCATGAATATGGATAGTATGAATGAAATTCGGACGTATACTACATCCGCCATGTTGTTAGTGTCACATGATCTAATTTTCACCTACTGTTTTTCGAATACTATTCATTTGGACATACTATGTTGGCGTACTGTTTTTCACTAACTGTAGTAGGGAAATATTCGATTTCGGATGCAGCAACTGTCTTCTGTTTAAAAGGGCCAAATAAGCTAAGCAAAGTTGAATAGACGATAGTCAAACCTTTTAAGTTCTACTAACTTACTTTTAGGCTGTTCAACTATTACAGTGTAATTACTTTTGGTCTGACTATTGGCCAATGTGGAGAGTGTTTTTTGGGAAACCTAATTGAAAACAATCATTATTAATTCCATTTGACAAATGCTTTAATATGATATAATTTCAGTGCGGCATCAGGTGCAAACTTCCCTCAATCCTCTGACCTTTAACCTTCTCTATTGAACCAAATTGTATTACACACATACACATTGTTGCAATATAGTCCCTGGAGCTTTGGCTCTTCATTCATCTACTTGCAAGATGGTCTAGATCCACTCAAGGGAAAGCAAGTGACCCAGATTCAGGCACTATCAATGAGACTAGAGAGCAAACTGTCTGACTGTGGCCCATATACAGAGACCACTATCCTTAATTTCATAAAATGACTACAACAAAGATGATGGATCACTTTTTTTTTTGGACAAACAGTCATTACATAACAAATGGATGATGTTCAAACAGATGGACTGAATCCCTCATTGTGTTTCTCTCTCTCTCTCACACACACTCACACACACACACACACACACACACACACACACACACACACACAGGCACTCACTCACTCATTCACACGTCCACTCTGTAACACTTTCTCCCACTCATTTTCTTTTTTTCCCCTCCTGGTACTCATCTCTCTTTTCTCTCAAGATGTTGCTTCTGTTGTCAGTCATGTGAAGACTCTAGAAAAAGATTGGCCCTTGTGTTCACAAAAAAATGTATGTTAAATGGGGTTATTTTGAACCACACAGAGTAGTACGGTTGAATTGATTTTTGTTCTGTACAGCCATCTGTCTGTCAGCAAAAACATGGGTGGATTCGATTCTAAGACAGTACCCAAACATAAGGTAATTAATATTACACATCCTCTAAAAATGGTGTAACACAATGTGCTCCAAATTTGATCTTATTCATTGATTCAGTTTTAAAGACAAAAACAAACAAACAAATAAATACATATTTTGAATGGAAGTTAATTAAGAAATTACTTTTTTAGTTTTTACGACTCTTTTTTTTACTTGTTTCCAATAAAAATATCTAAAAAAAACAACAACACTTCAAGTGTATTTTTCTCACTGTTTTCATACATTTTTAAAATATATTTGTTTTATACTTGTTTATATTCTCTGCAAACTTCATATTTTACTGTAGGTTGTGCTGCTTCACAAGAAAATTTATTTTTTAGGAATTTGAAGGATTTTTAAATATTATAACTGGAAAATGACATACAGGACATACCATACAGGACATACCGTACAGGGCATACCATACCGGGCATACCATACCATACCGGGCATACCATACCATACCGGGCATACCATACCATACCGGGCATTCCATACCATACCATGCATACCATACCATGCATACCATAACATACCATGCATACCATACCGGGCATACCATACCATACCATACCGGGCATACCATACCATACCGGGCATACCATACCATACCAGGCATACCATACCATACCATGCATACCATACCATGCATATCATAACATGCATATCATACCATTCCATGCATACCATACCATGCATACCATACCATGCATACCATACCGTACCATGCATACCATACTATACCATACCATGCATACCATACCATACTATGCATACCATACCATACCATACCATACCATGCATACCATACCTACCATACCATTCATTCAATACCATACCATGCATACCATACCATACCATGCATACCATACCATACCATGCATACCATACCATACATACCATAACATGCAAACCCTTACAGACAGACAGACAGACAGACAGACATGCATACATACATTTGTGGACTAAGTTGGGTAGTAAAAAAGTATTTTAAAATTGAAAACAAATATTCATAAATAAATATTCTGTTTGAGCAGACCAACATGAACCAGAGCCCCTCTCACTAAAGCAATCTTTAAAATTGCTTAACATGGAAGTATCTAATGTAACCAATCTCCATGGAGAAAAAAAACTACTTTGTAATGAGTTTTTAATTATTCATTTTTGACTTGTTTTCCAATAAAATATCTACAAACCCTTGAATAATAAACAGAAAGATATTAAGGAAAGATAAAAAAGATATTAAGACTTTATTAAGAACGTATCTTTAATACAAATGCAAATCTTTTCTTACTGCACTAACAGATGTTATACTTGTTTTTATACTTTGTTTATATATACAGGTGAAACTCGAAAAATTTGAATATCATGCAAAAGTTGCAATTTTGATGATGGCTTACAGCTTATGAAAACCCCAAATTCAAAATCTCAGAAAATTAGAATATTACATGAAATCAATAAAAAAAAAAGGATTTTAAATACAGAAATGTCGGCCATCTGAAAAGTATAATCATGCACATGTATATAGTTAGATACTATATATATTAGTTTCACCTTTTAATTTGAATTACTGAAATACATTAACTTTTGAACAATATTCAAATTTTTATATATAATTGCTTATACTTCTGGATATTAAAGATGCATTCACCCTCAAGTTGTTCCAAACCTGTAGGTTTGGAACCTGTATACGTTTCTTTCTTCTGTTGAACAAAGAAGATATTTTAAATCTAAAAAGAATATATTTTAAAGAATGCTGGTAACCAAACAATTGATGGCCCCCATTGACTTCCAAAAAAAAAAAAAAAATACCATGGAAGTCAATGGGTGCTGTCAACCGTCTGGTTACCAACATTCTTCAAAATATCTTATCAGGTGTTCAACAGAAGAAAGAAACTCATACAGGTTTAGAACAACTGTGAGTAAATGATGACAAATTTGTCATTTTTGGGTGAACTATCCCTTTAATAACTTGCTTATCAAGAAAATGTGTTTGATGGATTTTTAAATCTAACTGGAATATATTTTAAAAATAGTTAAACAACATTTTAATGCAATGCTAGATAGACGACAGATTTACACTACAGGTACAGTGCACACAAAACGTTTTGTACCCTGTCTACACCTGCAATCTTAATACCAGCTGCACAAGGGGTCTAAGAAAAAGCTCAGTTGGAAGTGTTGTGAATAAGTGTTCAGCCACACAATAGAAAGCAGCAAGCCACTCAGAGACAACAGATATAGAGAAGAATACAAGATGGAGAAAAGAATGGCATGAGTGCATGAGATTCTTTAAGGTCAGAGAGAAGAAGTTAGATGAAACTTGAAGGGGAGGAGGGAAAAAAAACGGGTTTCAGATAAAGGAAAGACAACGGAGAGATAGGCTGGGATAATGATGAGACTGAGTTTGAAAAGTACTCTGACAGTGTCCTTTAAAACACCCTTTCTGCTTCCTTCAACAGAGAGAGAGAGAGAGAGAGAGAGAGAGAGAGAGAGAGAGCAGCCATCTGTCAAGACTTTACACTGCAGTCTTGCAGCTATCTGATAGCCGACAGGAGAGAGCGGCCTGACAGCTCAGTGTAACACCTGCATTAGCATTCGCTGGGCGGAGAGAGAATGTATGTAAGGGCAGGACAGAGTGCTGAATCCTGCTGATATTACAAGAAGGCTTTTTAAGCACAAATTATTCAAAAGTAGCCCTTTTGTGAGGAAATTCACTTTCCTCACGCATCCGCACACACACACTCGGACTCCATTCTGCCCTTGGGGAGGAAAATAAACATTTGCCGCAGGATAGTCTTTGTTCTCAGGGTTTATTGACATTTCAAACAGATGAAAAATGCAGGGCTTCGTTAATGGCTTCCTGTTTCCTTGCTGTTCAAGCAGGTTTTTGCAGAACGGTTTATTTTTTTATTAGTAGATAAAGCAGGTTATTTATGAATATAGGTTTATGGAGAACACATTGGCTGATGCTTGACTCCAGTATAGCACTAGCATGCTAATTTATTGCTTTCTTGAATAGATCACTTTTACATTAAATTTCTGCCTAAGCATGAGTTTAAAGACTGCTAATTACTCATTTGTGTATGTATGATCACATACAGCCCTCTTTTAATCCCATGTGAATGTGATAAGGTTTTAAAATATTATTATTCTGAAACTTCCTTTTCTTGATTGGACTCTCATCCCAGGAGTCCTAAAATGTGGACTGACAGATAATTCATAAGACACAGTCTTGGTAGTCATTAATATCTGTCTCTTTCTATAAACTGTCAGTAATGATTAACGTCCTACTTTTTTAAGCATGACAGATACTGGATACAGTACATCAATTTTAGTGGTGCGGCACCATCAAAAAGAAACCTGAATAAAACAACATTTTAATAGAGGTTTGTGTTCAACTAATAAGACCCACATGCTAACACAGATTCTGTCTCTAGACAGCAGCACAATCCAAATTAAAATCTCTTTCCTCTTCAAAATACACCTAATACATTGATTTATACCAACAAAGTCAAGATCCATTCTATCACCAGCCCTGTTCAATTTGTACGCTGAAACGATCATGAGACAATGTAATCTGGACGAATCACCAATTGGTGTGAAAACTGATGAGAGGAACAACCTTCGACGTGCCAACGATACGACCTTGCTTGCGGAAAGTGAAAAGGACCTGGAATATCTGGTTCAAAGATTCAAAGAAGAAAGCGAGTGCATGGGACTGTACCTTAACATCAAGAAAACAAAGGTAATGAAAACAGCAGGCAACGGCACAGTTCACATAACAATCAACAATGAAAAAATTGAACGAGACCAAAAATCAACTGAATAATTGAACTTGACGTGATTCAAGGAATGGCAAATATTGGGAAGAGCAAAGATATTAGCACTGCAACAAAGATTCGAATAATCAACGCAACTGTTTTCCAGATCTCCATGTACACACGTGAAAGCTGGACACTCAAGAAAAAAAAAAAGACATTTTCAAACTATGATGTTGGGGGCGAATGAAGCCCATACCATGGACATCAAAGGTCACAAACAAGACAATCCTAGAGCGAGTCAAAACAAAGATATTGCTGGAGGGCAAAATTACCAAGCAGCGGCTCTCATATTTTGGTCATATCATTGGTTGTTGAGCAATCACATCAGGCAGATGTTTACCACCAAACCTCTGTGAATTTATATTCCCATGAATACTGGCATTTCATCATCTTTATTCTTGTTCACTCATCCGAGCTCTTTATCTCTCTTTCCCAGAATAATATAGAACAATGACTGTATAATACCGATCAGCCTGTAAGCTCTGTGTCTAGTGTGTTCAAGAGGGATGTACTACAGTATATCTGTGTCTCTGCAATCAGAGAGAATCATGCTAACTTGCTCCTCCCCATTACATTCTCCACACGATGACACCCATGGTGAGAGGTGATAATGATTATTAAATTAATAATCATAATTAGGAGTGAAAAATATTCAGGTTTACATATGTTAGGGGTGTTAGTATATCACCCCTAGATCATGTTCCATTAGTATCTGTAAACTATTATTTTCTACTGAATGCAAAACTATGAATGATGAAGTCTATTAGGCCTAAATTATTCAAGCCATAAATTGAAAATAAATCTTTTTTTTTTTTTTTTTTTTTTGCCAGACACATGAAAAGAGGCTCATAGCAGGGATAAAAAGTGATGTATTTCTTAGCGACAAGGAAATCTTTTAAACTCTGCATTAAAACCCTCTGCATTAAAATGACTGTATCACCAAGCTTTATTAGGGAGAAATAATTTTTTAAAAATTGCCGGCTCAAAATATTCATGCTATTCAAGAGTGTTCATTACTGCATGAACACGCTCAATGGCACAGACATCAAAGGCAAAAGCCCAGGCCGTAGATCCGCTGAACCTTCAACACAGCATAACGAATCCCCCTTCTGTCATCCTTCAGTATTCATACTTTTCACACACTTAGGTGGCTTTATATTAGAGTAAAATCATATCAAAGTGGAGGTTTTGACTTCAGATTGGTTCGAAATGACTTTAAACTGCAGGCATAGTGCTGCTGATAACAGTTTAACTATTAAAGCCTCAGCAAATATGATGTAAAAAAGGAAACTTCACTTTCCATGCAGTGAAATTAGATAATTCAACCTGCTTTTCTATAGGTCCATCATAGCGATATGGCAGGGAAAATATCATGACCATGCTTCTTTAATTTCAATTGACTGAAGTGAGCTGAAAAGGTACTAAGGAAATAGGGAGGGGGAAAGCAAAGGAGAGTGAAAGAGAGCAAGACGGAGATTTCACACCATGACTTCTTTTTTCATTCAGTGAAGATCAAAGGTAACATGATTCCTTTTCTTTAGCCGGATCAGAGGTTTTTAATGTGTCTGCTCCTCTCTTAAGTGCTGTCTTGCTGAACTGGATACGACTGGTCAGAATATCACACCCTTAGGCAGACATGGGCAGTATTTCAATTAAATGTATTTTAAATACGTATTTAATTACTTTAGTGTATTTTGTAATTTGTATTTTGCAGGTGTGGAAAAAATAAAATGTAGTTTGTAACAAAATATTTTGAGGGAGTGTCTTTAGAGTATTTCAAATACTTAAATACTTAAGAAAAATCACCATAGTAAATGATTTTGCCATATTTTCGGTCTGATGTTGGCAATGGCAATGTCCAGGTTAGATGCACGAAAATCACGTGACACCCTAGACCGGGCTCCCTCCAAGAAGTGAATGAGTTTTGAACTCTTAAAAACGGCATTAAGGTAAAGTGTTTTGTGAAAAATATACAGTCTACACACACACATATTGCACACTGAACGGCATTATAGAGAAAATAATTGTGCCTTATGAGATCAATGCACTATGTTGTCATTCATAAAAGGACATCATAGGCCCTACCTATTATGAAACAGCGCGTCTGTCATAACTCCATTGAAATCTCCATGCTAAGCAAGCGTTCACAATATAACATCCATCTGCAGTTTTTACACGTTTTTAAACGTATTATATATGAGAAATATTGATTTCGTATAAAATAATCATCAATCCTATTGTTTTTCAGTAATTGCGCACGCAGCGCGATTCTACTATGGAAAAGCCATACGCGGTCAGGGCAGTTATAGTCTCGTGTGTAAAACAAACCCACACATATTATGATTAATCATATACACTCACCTAAAGCATTATTAGGAACACCATACTAATACTGTGTTTGACCCCCTTTCGCCTTCAGAACTGCCTTAATTCTACGTGGCATTGATTCAACAAGGTGCTGAAAGCATTCTTTAGAAATGTTGGCCCATATTGATAGGATAGCATCTTGCAGTTGATGGAGATTTGTGGGATGCACATCCAGGGCACGAAGCTCCCGTTCCACCACATCCCAAAGATGCTCTATTGGGTTGAGATCTGGAGACTGTGGGGGCCATTTTAGTACAGTGAACTCATTGTCATGTTCAAGAAACCAATTTGAAATGATTCGAGCTTTGTGACATGGTGCATTATCCTGCTGGAAGTAGCTATCAGAGGATGGGTACATGGTGGCCATAAAGGGATGGACATGGTCAGAAACAATGCTCAGGTAGGCCGTGGCATTTAAACGATGCCCAATTGGCACTAAGGGGCCTAAAGTGTGCCAAGAAAACATCCCCCACACCATTACACCACCACCACCAGCCTGCACAGAGGAAACAAGGTATGATGGATCCATGTTCTCATTCTGTTTACGCCAAATTCTGACTCTACCATCTGAATGTCTCAACAGAAATCGAGACTCATCAGACCAGGCAACATTTTTCCAGTCTTCAACTGTCCAATTTTGGTGAGCTCTTGCAAATTGTAGCCTCTTTTTCCTATTTGTAGTGGAGATGAGTGGTACCCGGTGGGGTCTTCTGCTGTTGTAGCCCATCCGCCTCAAGGTTGTGCGTGTTGTGGCTTCACAAATGCTTTGCTGCATACCTCGGTTGTAACGAGTGGTTATTTCAGTCAAAGTTGCTCTTCTATCAGCTTGAATCAGTCGGCCCATTCTCCTCTGACCTCTAGCATCAACAAGGCATTTTCGCCCACAGGACTGCCGCATACTGGATGTTTTTCCCTTTTCACACCATTCTTTGTAAACCCTAGAAATGATTGTGCGTGAAAATCCCAGTAACTGAGCAGATTGTGAAATACCCGTCTGGCACCAACAACCATGCCATGCTCAAAATTGCTTAAATCACCTTTCTTTCCCATTCTGACATTCAGTTTGGAGTTCAGGAGATTGTCTTGACCAGGACCACACCCCTAAATGCATTGAAGCAACTGCCATGTGATTGGTTGATTAGATAATTGTATTAATTGTCTGTTATTTTTACACAAAAATCGCTGCAAAAGATGCTTTCCAACAGGTTTTATCGTAGTTTTTGTCCAACTCCATTGACTTGTATTGGATGTTCTGTGAGGTAACGGTATTACTCCGGCGCCGGAAACGGAAATGGGGTTATTTGTATTCTTTCTGTTGTCTTCCAGTCGCGGTATCGTAGGCTACGCTATCCAAACATTGTCAAAGGTGCATTATCGCCACCAACTGGGCTGGAGTGTCTATTATTCAAGCTCTCAACGGAAGAATATCCGGTTGTGAGGCGTTTGGAAAAATAGGTCCACAGTTTTACAACAAATGGTAAAACACCTGTTGGAAAGCATCTTTTGCAGTGATTTTTGTGTGAGCATATCAGTGAACACCCCAGACCACTCGGTGAGTTTCACGTCTTTGTAAACTAAAGTTTAATGCGTTTTATGAATGATTCTTCCAGTGCCCCTATGAAACCATTGTGGAGGTGGGGGGGTGCTAACACAGAAACCTAAAATTCTCGGGACAGCAGCATTTGTCCAAATTTCAATCTTAACCGTTCTATTTCATCAGAAACGATCTTAAAACAGGGCTTTAAGTGTAAAATACCGAACTTGTCCTTTAAGGCATGAGTAGAGTAACGGTGATAATATGGCTACGTAGCCTTCATCAAAAACGTTTTGCTATTAAGGGCAGCCTACCACACCATTGATGTGAACTTAGCTATACATGCCATTTACGTCAGAGGGAGCTATTTCAGGCCCTGTAGAGATTTAGTGAAATGCCCATACTTTTTTATTTTGCTACTTCGCCATTTTGAATTTACACATTTCTCATATTTGTGTTATTGCTACTATTTGTGTTATTGACCTTTCAGTAAAAAAAAAAAGTTAAAGTATTTTTGTATTTTCAAAATACTAATTACTTGTATTTTATTTAAATACATTTTTCACATCAGTATTTTATTTTGTTACATTTCATGAGCCAGTATTTGTATTTTGTAACAAAATAGATTTTGATGTATTTGTGCCCACCTCTGCCCTTAGGTAACCTCAATGAACGTTTCTTTCTGTCAGAAACAGTTACTACATTCTGAAACGTACAAAATCACTTCATCTTAAATGGCAAAGCATCCTTTTTTTTCATATTATGGAAAATTAGCTTAACCCTCATGTTGAGTTCAGGGTTTGAGGAAACTCCAGCAGCATTTTAATAGCCAAAAAAATATACTGTCCATTGAAGTATTAGGCTGACACTTTATGAAACTGACAGTCGTTTGCTTTGATTTATTTTCTTGTATTTCTACAGTGTTCTGTTGTTGTAATAAAATCGCATAAATAAAAACACTTTAATTAAATATTTATATACAGTATAAAGATATTTAATATATTTTTAAAAATACATACACAAATATTTGATTTGTTAACCTGCATGTCATGTGACCATTAACCAACATCAAAGAACTATGAAAATGTTAATACTTTAAATTATTGAAATATTAAAGGGTTAGTTCACCCAAAAAAGAAAATGTCATCATCATTTACTCACCCTTATTATTTTACTATTATTTTTATGCGCCCCATAAACCTAATAAATTAAATCTTAACAAATCACGAGGGATAAAAATTAACTGAATATGTCTCTACACTTTTAGAAATTTCAAAAATGTCCTGTTATCAGTGAATATTGGCTGAAAAACCAGTCTGTTCATGCAAACTGTCACAAGGCTTCATATGGGTCACTTTTATAGTGCTTTTACACCCTTCACGAAGCTCATAATGTTCAGACCCAATTCATTTTCATTGCATGGAAAATACAGACAAGCAAAGTGTTCAGAATTTCTTCTTTTGGTTTCATCAGTAGTACAGTACAGGTTTGGAAGAAAGATTAAGGTGAGTAGATGATGCCTGAATGTTCATTTTGGAGTTAACTCTCCCTTCAAGTCTGTAAAACTTACTCAAACACTCATAAAGAGAGGCTCTATCCTCTCAGAGTCAGATTTCCTGGCAGTCTGTCCCACAGGCGCTGACGTAAGAGAAGATCTCAAAGGAGCTCTCCATGGTGCTGATATTTCCGCTGAAGCGTGGGGCTCTTCTCAGCTTCGAGCTTTTCAGAGCCAGCTGGATAACCAGACAACATGCCGGGTCACTTGGTCTCCCCTCCCCTCTCTTACTCTCCGCACTTCACAGGCATGAGGAAGCACTAGTCAGACTCTTGGCTCTCCATTTGCCAGGACAGGCAGACAAATATAGAGCCAAAGTGCCCAACAGCACGGGGAAAGAGACATTGCCAGTTAGTTTTGGCAGGGACCGGATTCACCACTTCAACAAGATTACACACTGTGCTGAAAAGGCCAAGAGATTAAAAAACAAGCACTTGGTGAGAGAAAGAGAATCATAATAAGCATGACTACAATTTTTTTTTATCAACATTGTGATTATATAGGTCAAAAGTGCACTTAGTAATTTTTACTACTTAAAAAATAGAAGAAATGAACAGCATGTTTGCTCACATGAAAGGAAAGTTTTATTTAACATGGAAGGTCGCCTCAGGTCACGTTGATCACATGACCAATATAATGAATACTACTCTTTTTATTGGACAATTTTGCTCATGGCACAAATTATTTATGGCTGATTGTGAATAGCACATTAAGGGCACCGGGTAACCGAAAACTTTGGCCTTATACTACAACCCTGCCACTAATTATTGAACATGTTGATGCGATTAATATGACAAAATGATAAGCATGTATAAGGGAAATTTAATATTCTCCTCTTCAGCGCCCCTCCTCTCCAATCACACCCACTCCAGTCGGGAACCTGTCGAAGGGTGACGCCAATTACAAGGGAGAGGCAGCCATTCTGTCACATAATAATGATAATATGAATAATAAAATAATACAAAAATATATAATAATTATTGTTATTAATATTATTACAATATTATTAATATTTGGTCATAAAGGCTGCCAGATATCTAATTTAAACGATTAATAAATGCCATTTTAAATAGTTTTAGATGGAGCTGTTTAAACAATTCCATTCCACCATTTCTAATCATATTTGCCAATACATTTTAAGTGCTTCTGCAATTAGATAAAAAAATACTTCCACCACTACTACTACTACTACTACTAAAAACAGTAATTATTATTATTATTATTATCGTTATGTGGTGATAAAAATCTATATTGCAAAATAATCCAAATAAAATAATTAAGATGTAATAAAAATTAAAAATGAATAAAAATGTAAATTAACATTAAAAACACACATTGTAAAAATTCTGTAATTTTTAATAAATAAAACTGGCAGCTGTGGTTGCCAGAATAATTCTGTAAAAATACAGTAAAAATGTAAACATATTTTATGGTGTTTTACTATTACAGGGTTTTTCCTCCATATATAGTATGAGAACCTTCTGTTAACTAATTAACAGCTTTTTACGGTCATTTTTTTTTGTCTTTTACAGTTAATATTACAATAGTTTGTTACAGTGCATAAAAAACTAAATAATTTCTAAATGCTATTAAAATTGTTTTAGATGGAGTTTAGCAACATCAACCATAACCATAACATCAACTTTCCAAAAGTTTTTCATACCAAGCACACAAATACTGAATCTATAAATAGCTACACACATTAGATCTGTACTTCCTGAAGAGAAAACACAGAGACATACCCAAACCCATATGTCCACACAAGCAAGCACACACTATAGGTCAGATAGAGGTTGGCACATAAAGCTGAGGGCTGGCACAGCCACATCAGATCTGCAGTATGGTCACTAATCTGTGGGATCAGTAAAATCACGGAAATGAGAGCCATCACACAGCAGTAATCTCCTGCGTCGGGAAAACTGTGTGTGAGTGTGAAAGAGAGAAGGATAATGTGAGATGAAAGAGGATGAGAGAGGCTGTAGAGGACGGTAAACAGTAGCAGCCTTGATCAACCAACTATTTAAACCATGTGTAATTGCAAAGGATTAATGGCAATGAAATAAACCCAAGTTCAGCCTGCATGTGAAGAGTCCAGACACCAGTTTGATTTAAAGAGGCTAGAAGGCTGGAAAAGGAAAAGATACATGGAAGATGACAATGAATCAGCAAGGATGGAAACAAATGGACAAAATAATGATGCATAAAAGAAAATATCATTATTCTGATTTTATCATTGTCTATTTTGAGCTCATGTTCTTTTTTTTTGCAGCCTGAGAGATCCCAAAGCCCCTTTAATATCTCAAAAATATACTTACAGTCAAGATTTATCTTGTCTAGTCTTATAGTGAAAGATTCATCTGTGCATGTTATTCCAAAGAGAAAATGTTTGTCTTTGTAATCTGTAATCTTTAATCAAAATTGAATCAAAAAAATCCTTCACATCACGGAAGTAAAATGGATTGCAGTTCATATTGACTGTAACGTTAAAAATATCAGGTTGATACTTCGACAAATCTTAGAAAAAACAAAATGCACATTGATATGCATCAAACACCCTCTATGAATTTTTTTAAGACTTCTGTTGAGGGTCTCAGAGACTCAGAAACATGAATGGATGCAAAATATTTCATTAATTTCTGTCACACACTGATTTTTGATGTATATTGTGTTTTTGTTTAAATAAATAGAAAGGACAACAATGCATCTGGATATTTTTACATGGAAATCTTTTATTTCACCATGACACAATAGTGCACCGAGCCATTGAAGGAAACAAAACATCAATTTGACAAAAGGTGCAACATAAAACATCAAAGTAATAACAGAATTCAAAAGACGGGAGAAACAAACACATTAAATAAACTATTCACAACATCAAGATCATATTTCCCCTGAAAGGGAGCGGAACTACCATTAATACTGAAAGACGTAAACACTGGTAATACCTGTAGGTCATTTACAATGGGGTTTTACCATGGCTGCAGTCTGCTGAACCCATCAAGCACAAAACACTGCAATCAACGAGAAGTTAACCCTTATTTTCAACGTAGTTTTGACATTGAAACCTGAAAATTTAATGGAATTCGCGAAGGATGATCTCTGTATCCGAATATTACGTCATGGTTTCCAAATGATAATTGATGTACGACAAATAAACACTTTATCAAATGCATCAAGCAAATCTGAAACGCCGCTCAAAGCTAAAACGATTAAATTGTCTGATGGGTGCTTTAATTTTTTTGTTATATTGTTTAAATACACATGAAGATTTGGTATAAAATGATCTTCTGAAAGGGATGAAACTGAGAGCTGAGACAAAGAGGGGGCAAAGAAAAACAGACAAAGGGAGAGAGAGAAAAGGAAAAGTACTCAGACATTTTGCCTTTGAATAGGACTAGAGGCACAAAGGGTCCACAGAGCAACAGATGTGACCATTCTGTAGAGAAAAAGAGAGGGAGGTAGGGAAGGAAAAGGGAGAGATACATTAGCCAAAAAAGAAAAGCAGCCAATGTGACACTCACTCAACCACTTCCATACTGTATGTGCGTAAAGCATCGACTAAGCATCAGTACAGCCTCTCACTCTCACAATTCATCTTTCAGCTCAAACGATGCTGATGACCTTGGCCAGTCACATAAGGTGCTTTAATAAGTATGAATTCTCTCCTGTCATTAAGCACAGTTCTTTATTCCCGCATTCATCTCTGTTCATTCCTCGGCGAGGCGAATCTCACAGTACCCGGGACTGTTTTCTGTGTTCTCAGCTGGATTGTCCATGTTTCTAAGCCATCTATCTTTAAATGACTTATCCCATCATTTAGAGAGGAGTACAAATGCCTGAGACCACTAGTTGAAAGTACATGTATTTTTGTAAGAACATTTGTATCTTTAATTACTATTTTTTACTTATAATAATAAATTAAGTTAATAATTTATAAATATCTTTTCATTATTATATATATTTCATTATGGAAAAAAATATATTTATTATATTTTTTCATTATAAATTATATTTTCAGCATTATTTAAGTGAAAAGTTGAACTGAAAAATAAACAAATTCAGATTTTTTTGTATTTGGGCTAGGCGATTTTTTGAAAAAATATTGGTGTCACAAATTTGCTTATCTGATTAGTGACCTAGAAAAGGTAAAGAAACTAAAAAATAAAAAAACTAATTTAAAAAAACAAAACTAAAAACCATATACATAAATATTTTTCCCTTTCGAGGGGAACGATAGGCCGCGTCAGTTGATGCAATGGGGACGCGTCCCGCAGGACCCGGTGTCTGAGGCACGTGTAGCAACTAGCCAATCATGGCCGAAGCAGTGATGATGTCGCAAGGTGCTCCCCAGCATATAAAAGGGCACCCGAAAACAAGTCATCATTTTTTAATGTCTTAAGGAAGCCGCTTGTCTGTGTGCTGTGTGAAGATTGCAATATGGCAAGCAACCAGTTTAAATGCTGTGTCCATCCATGCCTGCGTTTCATAACCCCGGGTCATGATATGTGTGTTTTCTGTCTAGAAGTGGAGCATGCATGTTCACCCCTCGAGGGGACTGGATGCATTCATTGCGATGATTTCTCACTGAGAAAGCTCTCGGCTGGCGCTCTTCATGTGTGAAGAGTGTCAAGCCGCTGAGCCTCGTGGCACGAGCTCTGCGCAGCTGCCAGCCGTGGAGATCTCAGACCGAACTGCTTGAGGAGTATGAGCAAATTCCCCTCACTTCTCCTCATGTCCTCATGTTCCACGGACGAAGCCGCAGAGTTGGCTTCTGCTTCAGGCATGAGGACTCATTGCTTGCTTATGATTCTGACAATATAGAAAGCGTGGAATCAGTAGAGTCAGATATTTGTAAAAGATCCATTTCTAGCTCCATGCAGCAAAATGCCGAATACAGTGAGCTAGTGGAGCTAATGACTAGTGCAACAGCCAGACTGAGCTTGAAATGGTCAGATTCGAAGCGTGAGATCACAGGCAGCCTCCTGTGAGCGATATTTGCAAAGTCATAAGTGCACTGCTCCGGTGAGCCTTCCATTTCTTCCAGACCTGCACACTGAGGTGTCAGGTTCGTGGGAAGATCTATACTCTGCTTGCATGGCCCATTCTGCTTCAAATTATTCGCATGTAGAGGGGCTGAGTGATTACGAGAGTTATGGGAGGACGCCTCGGGTGGAGAGGAATTTAGCGAATTACCTTTCTCAGGGGAAATCCTCATCGTTGAATGCTCCCATTTTGTCCTCTAAGCCATGTCAGATGACATCGAGTTCGGTTGGCAAAGCGTATGTGGCGACTGGTCAGATTGGCGGAGCTTTGCATATTATGACAATATTGCAAGTTTACCAGGCAGATCTGCTTAAGGACCTTTGGGAAATTTATTTCTCACCAGGTGCAGACTCCTCCTAGACCGTCTGAGTCCTCGCCAGGAACGAGTTCCTGGAGAGAAGAGCGGAGACGAGTGTGGCTCCGAGCAGGGGTGAGCGGAGGCGCTGTAATAGGAGTAAGCCGCACTCAGATCAAAAGGCTTTAAATGCGTCAAGAAAAGAGGAGAATGCTTAAGTGGGATTCTGCTATTTGAGCCTTTGTCCCGTTTTTCATTCTTTTCTTCTTCTAGTTCCTTTTTGCCATCTTTGAGGAGGGTGCTGGAGTACAACAATTCTGTTTTAGAGGAGACTAAAATCTCCTCCCTCCCCCTTTGAGGAGGGCATGGGGTACAGTATGTTGCTTATAGAGAAGGGTAAAACAATGTCTTGTTTTAGAGGAAAATAATCTCCTTCCTCCATCTCTGAGGGTGCTGGGGTGCAATAATTCTGCTTTAAGAGGAGAACAAAGTTTCCCTCCCTTTTTAGGAGGTTTCGGGGATGCAGTGAACCTTTTTTCATCAGTGCATCGGCCATGATTGGCTAGTTGGTTCACGTGCCTCAGACACAGGGTCCTGCGGGACGCGTCCCCATTGTGTCAACTCATGCAGCGCCTCGTTCCCCTCTCAGGGAACCATGGTTACATGCGTAACCTGAGACGTTCTTTACATCATTAAGTGTATGTGGTTTAATTTTTTTAAATTGTAAAACTTTGTTTATTTCCAGTCTTAAATTAGATTCCAGATTTAAATTAGATTCCAAATCTCAGATTTTTCAATGTGGTCCGAGAAATTTGGATCTCACTGTAAGTGTTTTAAAAATATTTAAATGCACCAAAACAATATAATCAAAAATTTGACTGGGCACACAACCAAAAGCATTTGCCTTTGACTGAATTGGTATTCAAATGTTTAAAAGTAAATTTTTATTTTAAATTTGTCCATGACACCCTGGAAGCTGTGTTCATTTTATGTGAAAGGATCCAGCTTAAAGTCGGCATAAAACAGACGTTGCGATAGCCTTTTCTTCCCTATTGTGACATATACGATTCAAATGGATATTTTATTCTTATTTTTCTCGAACAAGAAAAACTTTAGTGTGGGACTTGTTTTGGTAACACTTTATTTTAAGGTGACTTAGTTACACAATACTACAGTTACTTGAAACAGTACTTACAGAAAATTATGCAGAATTAACCCTAAACCAAACCCTAATCCTAACTGTTACTCTGTAGTACTCTGTAGTAAGTACATGTGAATTAATTTTACTCAGTTCTTATTTGAGTAGGTACAATGTAACTAAGTCACCTTAAAATAAAGATGGTTGTGGTTTGCTATTGCTGTAATGTCATGTGAGTGACATGATGTCCCGCCCTCACGCCAGTCAACACATCATCAGAGAAGAGATGTTGTTGCAAGAGGGAGGGAACGTTATTTTGATTAAAGATCACAAGGGTGCATGAATTAAAAATAATAATAATGATGTGCATGGATAAATCAGAAAAAAACAAGATTTGTCCATTTTGATTTAATAGTAACTTTAAACATAGTGAAAACCACAGGGTTTTATGTCTTAATATTCAAACACTCAATAAAGTGCTTGACCTTGGTGAATGCGTGTCTGTGGGTGGTTAGGTTAGTGTCAAGTACCTTGCACTGGCAGAGGGAACACTCCGTGCCGTGTTTAGTCCAAGCGGAGCCACTGAAGCGAGTGATTCCGTATTCATCCACGCAGGTCTTGGTGATGTCATTCCGAACGGTATCGGCCAGGCAGGGGTCTGTGACGCAGCGCGGACAGCACTCGCCCTCAGGAACCACTGTAAACTCGCAGTCAGAGACCGCTGCGCATGATATCGGCCAGCAGTCCACTTCCCCCCTCTGAGAAACACACAGACGCAGACATATTTCATTCCCACACTGAAAAGAATCAATATTTTTACAATTCCGTTCAGTGACGCTAGTGGCACATAAATTACACACTTCCGCTTTACCATGCTGCAAATCACAAATACTGTGTTGTGCTCACTGATCCAGAGAGGAGCATGTAATGAAGGATCGATACGACATTCCTAGGTCAGTGCTGGTTTAATATAGTCACACACACATGGCTATCTCCATTCTGTATTCTTTAAAACTCTGTAGACTGCAGGTGATGTGTCAAGATATATTCTATATAATGCTCTATCCTTGCACCTGTGGGGAAAAATCCATAAAAGCGACCAAAGTGAGGGAGTACTTGGAATGCCAAATATTAAAGTGTATGAAAGTCACTCCGGTAAAACACTGCATGTTAAGTTTGAGACAGACTCTAATCTATCCAGAGAGTGTATGAGGAGATTATATTTTCTTAATAGATCCTGCAGTTAATCAAAAATTCACTCACTTTTTTTTGATAGAGGCATCACCTGCTTTTTAATTCTACAACGTGCATGAGCATTAGCTGAACCAGTTGGGGATTCAGCTAATTTATTCAGTTCTTATGTTCATCTCAGTTACTTAATGTCTGTTGAGTAAATACTAATGGTCAGTTAAATTTTGAATTGAAGTCATATAGACTATTCAAATGACACTTTTTAGGTTTTGAATCATGAAAGTCATTTATAGTATTTTTTAATATTTTATATTTATTTTAAAGTTTATCTGTACATTAATCATTCTAGTTTTGTATTTCAGAGAAGATAAAAAGTCATACAGGTTCATTTTTCAACAAACCGATTCCTGTAGTCCCCTTCAAGACAACATATTTTTCAGATTACATCCTAAATCAGACCGAGCAGCTAACGTAGACCTTGAATACAAGAGGAATGCAGATATTTCTCTGAATGTCTCTCTCTCTCTCTCCCTCTCTCTCTCTCTCTCTCTCTCTCTCTCTCTCTCTCTCTCTCTCTCTCTCCCCCCTCCTGGAGTTTTCCGTTCCGGAAACATTCTTTGTTCTTTCACTCCTCGCACTTCTGTATCCTTAAAATACAAAGCAATCTTCCTGCCTCATTCTCTTTTTCTGTGTCTCTTCCTCTCTTTCAAGTTTTCTGTTCCTTCTACTTCACAGGGAACAAGAAAAAAAAACTGATGAGAACCAGGATTCGAAGTGTAAAGGGGGTTGAAAATGACTAAAATAAATCGCTGACTGAAGGAGAATGTGATAACTGTGTAAGAACAACATAAAAGAGACAAACAAAAACCAGCTGTACTGAAAGCTAATGAAATTTCAATAGCCTATGCAAAACTGTCTCTGTTTGATCATGTTCCTCTCTCAAAGCTGGTTTAATGGACACAGATTACGCTTGAATAGGATTAAAAAGGGTTTTCAATTGAAAGTCAGTTATTGAGCAATTAATCCAGAGCCTGGCTTTAGCATTAGCCTTCTGTCTGTTACGCTGTCCGCTACTGTCCAGAAGTCTTTAACAGAATTCATTACAGGCCCACAAGTTTAGCAGCCCTAAACCCTAAAAAAAAAAGCTTCACTCTCTGTGTACCAAAAACCTCCGACAGAGAAAAAGTGAACTGGGAGCCTGGCATGTCACGAAAACCTCTAACAAGTTTAGGAGCACTGTTTGAGCCCATTGTCAGTTCAGTAAATACTGTAGTAAGGATTTTACTGGAGAGAAAAATGGAGCTGGACTTTATAATTCGATTCTTTTCAGAGTGCAAAAAGTTCTGCATAAAGAAAGAAAAAATAGCAGGAAGGACAAGCACCAGAGGGGCTGAAAACTGCATTGTTCAAGGTTTGGCGCAAGACTTCCTGACTGAGATATTGCAGAGAGTTCCACTGTGAACAGCAGTTTCTCTGTGTAATAGATCTGAATCTAATACACAGAGAACAGCATGACAGAGGAGTTTATTCTGTGCATTGTGCATTTGTGAATGCATACTGTTTTTTAAAGACAACATTTCACACATTTGCATCATATTTATTCCCAAGTCGTTATAACGTTAGTCAAGGTTTCTTGAAAAAAAGTTATTCAGTTTTATGTGATGATTTTCCAACCCTCACTCTGACACTTAGACTGCTTTCACCACTGTATTTGAAGACTATTATCTCTGTTATGATTGGCTAATCTCCTCCTATGCAAAGTTTACAGTTTTCAACCAAGGAAGTCCATCTGGCTGAATAATGAACAACTTTTGATATATAAATGTGGCCAGTCATAGTGCTTTTAGTTCATTGATGGTAAAAGTCTTCCAAAAACTCCAAAAATATTTTCTAAATGGTTTCCAAAAACATTAAAAATGTTCTACTACTACTGCAACTAATTATTATTATTATTAAATAAGAATATAATTATAATTAAGTAATGTGCAATTAATATAATACTATCCAAAAGTCTGAGGAAATGTCAAATAAATTATTTACATTTAGATTTTGAAAAAATGTAGAACAAAGCAAAAGTATAATACAAAAGATTTAGGAATGTTTAAATATATTATTTTCAATATTTAATAAATATTTCTATGTTTAAATAATAAATATTTATTAAAATTGTATTATAAAAGATATATGACATTTACCACGTTAACAAATTTCATAGCTGCTACTAAAATACACAAGATGCTCTTTGGAACATTCTCAGATCAAGCTGTATGAACCATCAGGTTTTATTATATATCAGATTCCATAATTTATACTGTAATATTTTTACAGAAAGTAAGTAATGCAAAATTCAAGCATTTTCACTAGTGGCCTGTATTTGGCCCCCACTGTATATCTCTAAATGCTGAGATATTTCAAAATTAGTTTAGAAATAACCTTTTCTAACGTTCTTCAGCAATAGTTCTTCCTGACATTGACCATATAATATACAGTTTATAAATAATGGACTGGTAATCATAATGCATCACCACATCGAGTTGGTTTAACATGCTGTCACTCACCATACACTGGCACTGCTGGCAGTTTTCCACCCAGGTTTCTCCATTACTATATGCAACCAGACCGTTCTGATGCAAACACTGAGAACTCATGCGGGGATCGCATTCAGGACAGCACAACACATCCACCGTGGGATTCTCACAATCACACACCATCCGCCTGCACATCACCAACCCCGACTAAAACAGGAGAGAAAGACAGAGACTGAGTAAAAAAAATAATTTCTCAGTTTTCCTTTGACTACAACTCCCATCAGTCCCTTTGGCTCACCTGACAAGAGCAGACCGAGCACCTGTCGTCATCCAGCACCCAGATCTGCCCGTTGTGTTTCACCTTCCCGTCGTGGGCGCAGTCTCCCGTGCAGTTCCTACCGTGAGGACAGCGGCAGTCGTAACCTCCGTCCACGTTAAAGCACACGGTGTCGTTGGCACAGCTGTGCCTCCCCGTCTCACATTCATCAATGTCTACCAACAAGAAACAGAACACAATAAAAGTCACTGGTTAAATCCAATGGGTCAAGGCTTAGCAGGTTAGCACGGCCCAGTTAGACCCTGTTAGTAGATGTCGTAATTACAACCATGCTGAAGGGAAATGCATGTTTCTCTATTGACTTCCATTCAAAAGAAGCACTGTTTCATTAGAAATAAGTTACCTTCACATGACTCTCCATTGGCTGAGAACATTCCGTTGTCATGGTATCCGTCACGACACTCGCAGTGGTACCAGCCAGGTAGGTTGACACAAGTGGCTCGACTGTCACACTCCACAAACCCATCGAGGCACTCGTCGATGTCTTAGGTGACAAGGTGGAGACATGCATGAGGAAACCCAAGAAATGTATGAAAAAAGCATAGTGTCACTCTCTGTTGTTTTTAACATTGACAATAAGAAGAAATGTTTTTTTTGAGCATCAAATCAGCATATTAGAATGATTTCTGAAGGATCATGTGACACTGAAGACTGGCGTTATAATGCTGAAAATTCAGCTTTGCCATCAAAGGAATAATTACATTTTATTTCAACAAACAAAGAAACAAAGTAATAAAAACTGCCATAAAGAGCATATTCAAATGTTATGTTTTGCTAGACTGTATTATGCTGTCTCCACAACCTTTTCAAATTCCTAAATGAATGCAAATATTCATATTTGATGTCTGTCTTCACACCAAACACAAAGTAAGACAAATAGAGCTTTTGCCATGGTCGTCTTGAAAGGAGCGTATCCAACAGCTGTTGATAATGATGCTCTTCAGTATCTATTCAACTTTCAGTTCTTGTCCTTGGATTACACTCTCACAGAAGGATACGAAGAGCATCACACAGACCCAGTTCAATGACAACTTCAGGCAGAATGGGTTAGAAATGATTTTGTGACTTTAACCCTAGGTTACAGATTGTGCTTCGCCTCACCCATCTCATTAGATTGCTAAAGGGGAATTACATTGTGTTGTATTTCAATGCCAATTTTAATGTCTGAAATACAGGCAAGGCTGAGTAGAGGGGTTAAACGAAAGCTGAAGAATACTATGGGTTTGTGGGTATGTGTGAGAGAGAAAAAAACTATGTAGCATTGAGAGTCTTTGTGAAAGAGCATAGAATATGAGAAAGAGCCTAAAGGACTTTGTGAATTAGGTTTGCATGTGTTGCTTGTTAGTATCGCATGGGCTGAGAAATCTTTAAAGGGATGGTTCGCCCCCCAAAAAATGATTCTGAGATTATTCAGAATTCTGAGATTATTCACCCTTAAATTGGTCTAAAGCTGATTGGCTTCATATCGAACATAAAAATAGAAGTTTAGCAGAATGTTCATGCTGCTCTCTTCTACACTAGTAAACGGAGACTAGGGGCTGCCAAGTTACAAAAATAACATAAAAAAACGTATAAATCAACCAATAAAAACAGTCAATGCAGCTCATGTACTATATTTAAAGTCTTCTAAAGCCAAAGGATAACTTCTGAGAGAAAAATACATTAGCACTCAAAAATTTGGGGTCTGTAAGATTTTTGAAAGTCTCCTATGCTCACCAAGACTGTGTTTCTCAAAGTTACAGTAAAAGTAATATTGTGAATATTATTTAAAATACCATTTCTTCTATTGAAATAATATTTTAAAATGTAATTTATTCCTATGATGGCAAAGCTGAGCATCATCACTCCAGTCTTCAGTGTCACATGATACTTCAGAAATCATTCTAATATGCTGATTTGCTGCCCAAGAAACATTTCTTATTATAATCGATTTTGAAAACAGTTGTGCTACTGTTTTTAAATGGAAACTGTGATACATTTATTTCAGGATTCTTTGTTAAAAAGAACATTTATTTGAAATAGAAATATTTTGTAACATTATAATTGTCTTTACTTTCACTAAAATGTCATTCATTGTTGTGTAAATTCAAATATTGCACATTAGAATACACCAGAGCAGGCTTAACATTGTGAACATTCGATTAGGAACATATTCTAATATGTACGACAGAACATTCTTTTTTGACTAAACTGTCATTTTATTCTGAGGAACATTCTGAAGAACATTTCATCAGAAAAAGAATGTCTGATATAAAACATTTTCCATGCAAGAGGTCTCAACATCTCACTTCTAAGATTGCTTCACTTTTGTCAAGATTTCACTCCCCTAACACAAAATCCCTCCTCCATTAAAAACAGAGAATGGCGAAAATAACACAAACAATACTGAATAATACATAGATGTAGGCAGTACTGATGACATTTATTCATTTTATTCCTTGAGCACAAACACACAGCGCACTCATCTCTCTCAGAGGAATGGCTGGCATTTGTGCTGTCAGAAAGCAGTCGCAAGTATTGATTGACTGTGTATTCACGGGTAAACCCCCAGGGTTCCCGCTGTCCTGCAGCCCTGCCACTAATTTGTCACGGAATGTCACAAGTCGACAGCACAATACATAGTCTCCATCTCCTTTGCTCCATCTTCAGGATTTGGGATCCTCATACACTTCAATTTGTGTGCATTGGTAAGTTTTTTGAAAAACCAAGGGCCCAGTTTCTTTTAGAGGGGACCTATTCAAAGTCTTGATTTTGTTTTTAGGTCTACTAGAATAGGTTTTCATGCTTGAATGTAAAAAAAAAAAACACCTGATTTTTTCACATATTTTACATGATTGCAACACCTCTCTTCCCAGTCTCTCAGTAACGCTCTGTTTAGTTCCTGTCTCTATAGGCCCTGACACGTTGAGCGTCGACCGGCCCAATTTTTGTGGTGTGTTCCACACCGTTGGCACTAGTTGAACATCGTCAGGGGTATTTTGGCCAATTGAGCATGTTGAATTGGCGTCAGTAGGCATCAGCGCCATCGGTGAGAGAGAGAACTCTGATTGGCTGTTCAGTTTAGCGAACGAGTTGGTGCACGAGAATAAAAGCGAAAGTAATGAAAGCAAGCAAAGATGTAAAGACGGCACAGACAGAAGGCTGCTCTAATTTTACGTCATCTTCCCTGAGCATTCCAATGCGCAAATATTTTCATAACAATATGAGCCACCTGGAGTGAAGAAAGTGATCAGCATGATATATATATACAGTATATACAATCTACAATCCCATGAGTACGGTAATAGTTATGGGTCCACAGTGGTATCCTCAAGTCAATTTCATCAGGGCCGATTCTTCAAACGGCAAGTCATCAATCCACTCAGTCCCAGAACATCTTGGCTGTTCCCATCCCAGCTATCTCCTTCATCTGCCCTGCTCTCGTTCCCACCCCCTTCCCTTCATCCTCCCCCTCCATCCTCACACTAATGAACAGATTCACACCCACTGCTGGGTCTCACTGGGGAGCTCGGCACTGTAAAAGGGCCTCGATGCAAACGAGGGAGCCGAAGTGCGGTTGTGTGCATGAAAGCCTGGTCCCATTCTCAAACAAAGTCCTTTTCTTTCTTTTTTTTTAACATGAAGTTCAAAAGCAAACCTTTTCTTAATGAGAATACAGACAACAGATCCTCAAAGTTTCCCAAAGAAAAGCAGATTCAGAGGAAAGTCTCATCATTAAAGTCGAAGTGAATTACTGTTCGCAAGCCATTTTATTGGTGATGGTGACATATTTCAGAGTGAAACGGATATTCAATGAGACTCAAAGTTTTGGAATAACATGATGAAAATGATAGGACCTGGAAAGAGCATTTATTTTATACACTGTAAAAAAAATTGCTGCTTTAAATTTTTAAGTACAATCAACTTGGATGTTTCAGTAATTTCAACTTAAATGACATTAAAATGACTTTGTGTATAACTTGTATAAAGTTAAGTTAAAGCAATGTAAAAATATATGTTGTCATAACTTATTGATCATTAAAAGCAAAAATATATCCTATAATATATCCTATATATATATCCTATAAATATATAATTAATAATATAGATAGTTATGATGAAATGTTGTATTGTACATTCAAATTTATAATAAAATATATAAATAATATAAAGATACAATATACAATGTATAAAATTAAAACATATTATCATTCATTTACATTATATTATTACATTATAATATTATATATTAGTTGTGCAGTGTTAATCCGGATAAAACAGAGGTCTGTGTTGCACAGCAAGGGAAGACGTTCAACAACTAAACTCTAATTATCTCCACCTCATTAGACATGATGATTAACGACTTGGAATACATGAACCCAATGAAGCAGACATAATCAGAGCACTTAAATAAACATGGAGAAGTTTTATCGGAGGACAGAACCAGCAGCTGTTTTGAATCTCTTTGTACACACAATTTTACGCTCCTCCCTGTAGGCCTTTCTCACAAGAGATTCTGAAGATATTCTCATTAAAATTTGATAGGGGTAGGGCTCCATTCTAGCTTAATATTAAGAGTAAAAACTTCTCAAGACTCCCATCCTGGTGCAAAGACACATTAAAGGTGTTCAGTGACACAATGCAGCCATTTTATCTGCAAGTTGAATGTGCTTATGTCCCCTTGCTATACACCCATCACATAAAGAATTAACAAGTAGCTTGCAGAAACGTCTTGATTAAGAAGAAGGACCCCGAGCCCAGGGCGTTTAACCCCTGAGGACCTGCTGTAATTGGGTTTCCTTTATGAACAGAGCATGTGTGAAGCGTCTGAGCCAATCCGATGGATAATACACGGTGCCAGCTAGTCTTCTAAGAGGTAAGAGCTGAATATGAAAGAAAATGTGACTCTCTACAGCTTTCTCTTTCAGGGGAAGATAAAAAGAGAGTGATTCTTATTCAGAAAGCATCTCTGCAGCAGGATATTTGATGGAGAAGATAATTCTGTGTCTTTGTGCTTCGGTCGATTACTCTCATTAAAGAACTGAATAATAACAAAAACAATGCTCTTATCAAATAATTTCTCTATTTTACCAGGAGTACAATATCCCCTGAACTAATGGATTGCTTTGTATTTACAAAACTGGCAGGGAGTCGCCATATGTGGTCCTATGTGCCAACGTCAAGCTGGCATGGATAAAAAAAGAAGAAGAAGAGAGGCTTACTGACAAAGATGGAGAGTTTAATAATGCAGTTCCTTTAGTGGAGGGATAGGAGGTTTCAAAGGGATGAAGAACAGACTTTTATTTGCCTCTTATGTTTGTTTGTGCAATATTTATCCTCTTTTGTGCCTTTGTCATAACATTATATTTCCCCTCAGAGGAAGAAAGAAAACATGAGGGAAAACCGTGAGGGATTACAGACGACTGAGCACACAAAACAAGCATAAAGCGCATAATCTGTCCTCCATCACAAATATTTATACACAAAAATGCCACAACATCATGAAAACCTCTCCAACATAAATGCATATGGTGGTGTCCAAAAGTCAGAGCTCACAATAAAAATGTGGGTTTCGAAATCTAATTTGTTGTGAAATAAAGCAAAAGTTTTAGGATTATGAGAAATATAAAAAAAAAAGAAAAAAAAAAGAAACGTTATAACATAAAATGAATTAACTTCATTAAGAATGAATGAATTAATAATTATTTATTTGGTCATTTATCTCTGTAATTCACATACAAACAATGAATGAATGAATGAATGAATGAATAATTAAATAAGGTCTTGTTTTTTTCTCTGTACATCATTGTAGTGTTTTTTTTTTGTTTTAGGTTGTTTTTTTTAGCTCTGTAATTCACAAACAAGCAATAAGAGTAAGAGTAATATGAGCTAACAATAAACAGTTGTAATATGAGCTAACATTTACAAAGAATAATAAATACTGTAACAAATGATTTGCTCATTGTTAGTTAATATCAGTTAATGCATTAACCACTGTTAACTAATGGGGCCTTATTGTAAAGTGATACTAGCAACTAACTGACTAACTAAATAAATAAACCTAAAAAGAAATTGGAAGACCTATAGGTTTTACCATGTTTATTAAGCTGTTTTCCTATGTAGTTATTTTGAGCTTTTACAATCCTTGTGGGGACATTTGGTATAACGTAGGCAAAACCTGACCCATGTAACATAGCTGTGAGTTTGTCTGTGTGTCAGCCAGTTCTCTCTCCAAGAACGATGAGTCAGGCGTTCAGCACACACAGTGTCTCGCAAACCACACCTCACTCTATCTTCTCTCTATCTCTCCACCAGCTGTCTCCCTTAGTCCCCATGCCTCTTCATTTCCTCTCTCATCACTCCTCTTTTTCTCTTTCCCTTCATCATCCCTCTGTCACTCCCACATAGAAGCGAGTGGGTGTTGGACTGGTTTGTAAAAAACCACCGGCAGATGCCCTGCTGGGTAACGTTGAGCAAAGGGTTCTGAGGTCTTCTCTATCTCTCACACACACACACACACACACACACACACACACACACACACACACACACACACACACACACACACACACACACACACACACACACACACACACACACACACACACACACACACAGAGCCATAAAAAAGCTTAATGGATATCTCTCTTCTTCTGTTCCTGAGTCACTTGAAATCATACCGGTCAACAGAATTAAGCCTGCACTGCAAAAAACAAAAAAATAATTTTTTATTTTTTATTTTTTTTGAATTCAGTATTTTTGGCTTGTTTTGGAGCATTTTATAGAGAATTAAAAACTGCAAAATATTTTAGGTTTGATTTTAGATCATATATTTTTTCTTATTTTAAGCATAACCCTTGTAAAATATTGTCATATATGTATATATATATATATATATATATATATGTATAAAAATAAAATAAGAAAAATATATCTGAAATTAAACCAAAAAATATTTAGCAAATTTTCATTCTCCTGGTTAATTAATCTAGTTCTAAGGAAGTTTTAAAATACTCAATTTAATTATTAAGAAAATACATACATATATATAAATATATATATATATATATATACAGGTCCTTCTAAAAAAATTAGCATATTGTGATATTGTGAAGTTCATTATTTCCATAATGTAATGATATAAATTAAACTTTCATATATTTTAGATTCATTGCACACCAACTGAAATATTTCAGGTCTTTTATTGTTTAATACTGATGATTTTGGCATACAGCTCATGAAAACTCAAAATTCCTATCTCAAAAAATTAGCATATCATGAAAAGGTTCTCTAAACGAGCTATTAACCTAATCATCTGAATCAACTAATTAACTCTAAACACCTGCAAAAGATTCCTGAGGCTTTTAAAAACTCCCAGCCTGTTTTATTACTCAAAACCACAATCATGGGTAAGACTGGTGACCTGACTGCTGTCCAGAAGGCCATCATTGACACCCTCAAGCAAGAGGGTAAGACACAGAAAGAAATTTCTGAACAAATAGGCTGTTCCCAGAGTGCTGTATCAAGGCACCTCAGTGGGAAGTCTGTGGGAAGGAAAAAGTGTGGCAAAAAACGCTGCACAACGAGAAGAGGTGACCGGACCCTGAGGAAGATTGTGGAGAAGGACCGATTCCAGACCTTGGGGGACCTGCGGAAGCAGTGGACTGAGCCTGGAGTAGAAACATCCAGAGCCACCGTGCACAGGCGTGTGCAGGAAATGGGCTACAGGTGCCGCATTCCCCAGGTCAAGCCACTTTTGAATCAGAAACAGCGGCAGAAGCGCCTGACCTGGGCTACAGAGAAGCAGCACTGGACTGTTGCTCAGTGGTCCAAAGTACTTTTTTGAATGATGAAAGCAAATTTTGCATGTCATTCGGAAATCAAGGTGCCAGAGTCTGGAGGAAGACTGGGGAGAAGGAAATGCCAAAATGCCTTAATTCCAGTGTCAAGTACCCACATTTAGTGATGGTCTGGGGTGCCATGTCAGCTGCTGGTGTTGGTCCACTGTGTTTTATCAAGGGCAGGGTCAATGCAGCTAGCTATCAGGAGATTTTGGAGCACTTCATGCTTCCATCTGATTTCATTTTTCAGCACGACCTGGCACCTGCTCACAGTGCCAAAACCACTGGTAAATGGTTTACTGACCATGGTATTACTGTGCTCAATTGGCCTGCCAACTCTCCTGACCTGAACCCCATAGAGAATCTGTGGGATATTGTGAAGAGAAAGTTGAGAGACGCAAGACCCAACACTCTGGATGAGCTTAAGGCCGCTATCGAAGCATCCTGGGCCTCCATAACACCTCAGCAGTGCCACAGGCTGATTGCCTCCATGCCACGCCGCATTGAAGCAGTCATTTCTGCAAAAGGATTCCCGACCAAGTATTGAGTGCATAACTGAACATAATTATTTGAAGGTTGACTTTTTTTTGTATTAAAAACACTTCTTTTATTGGTCGGATGAAATATGCTAATTTTTTGAGATAGGAATTTTGGGTTTTCATGAGCTGTATGCCAAAATCATCAGTATTAAAACAATAAAAGACCTGAAATATTTCAGTTGGTGTGCAATGAATCTAAAATATATGAAAGTTTAATTTTTATCATTACATTATGGAAAATAATGAACTTTATCACAATATGCTAATTTTTTGAGAAGGACCTGTATATATATATATATATATATATATATATATTCTCAATTCAAATTTATTTGTATAGCGCTTTTCACAATACATATTGTTTCAAAGCAGCTTTACAGAAAGTGCATTTCAGAAATGTACATAGAAAAATACAGTTATATATATATATATATATATATATATATATATAAATTTACCTATTTACACGTTTGCCGGGAGCCAGAGCGCCTGACATCAAAGCAAATTTAAAAGTGCTGGCTAATGCTAATCGTAAATTCTTTAAGATTATTATTCACATCGGCACTAATGATGTTCGAGTTCGCCAGTCGGAGATCACTAAAATTAATGTTAAAGAGGAGTGTGAACTCGCAAGTACGATGTCAGGCACTGTAATTTGCTCTGGCCCCCTTCCTGTTCGAAAGAGTGATGAGATAGTTAGCAGATTGTCATCACTCAATGGCTGGTTGTCTAAGTGGTGTCCGCAAAATAATATAGAATTCATAGACAATTGGAAAAGTTTTTTGGGGCAGACCTGACCTGTTGAAAAGAGATGGTATTCATCCCTCCTGGGATGGTGCTGCTCTTCTCTCTAGTAATATGGCACATAGTCTTAGAGCTCAAACTTGACAATCTGGGGCTCGGGTCAGGAAGCAGACAAACGGGCTAAACCGACCGTCTGCCAGCTGTCTCATGTTACTGAGGTCAGATAAATCCCATCACATAGAGGCTCTTTCACCTAGATATCATCATATAGAGACTGTGTCTGTTCCCAGGAAATACAAAAAACTTCCAAACCCATCTAAGGGTAAAAATTTAATTGATGTTCAACAAATAAAAAACAGAAATAATACAAATGAACAAATGACAAAGCTTGGGTTGCTGAATATTCGATCCCTTACTTCAAAAGCACTTATTGTTAATGATATGATTACAGACTATAAAATGTGCTGTGTATGACAGAAACCTGGCCAAAACCAAACGATTACATTACTTTAAATGAGTGCACCCCGCAAGATTCCTTTTATAAACATGAACCTCGTCTGAAAGGCAAAGGGGGAGGTGTTGCTGTAATTTATAGTAATATTTTCAAAATAAGAAGTCTAGTTTTAAATATAATTATTTTAAAGTGTTGATGCTTAATGTAACAATATATAGTGCAAATGATAAACCATGTTTAAGATTTGTGCTGGCTACTGTATACAGGCCACCAGGGCACCATACAGACTTTATCAAAGAATTTCTATCAGAGTTAGTACTGGCTTCAGATAAAGTCCTAATTGTTGGTGATTTTAATATACATGTAGATAATGAAAAAGATGCATTGGGATTGGCATTTAAAGACATTCTTAACTCTATTGGAGTTAGACAACACGTGCCAGGACCTACTCATTGTCGTAATCATACTCTAGATCTAATATTATCACATGGAATCAATGTTGATGCTGTTGAAATTCTGCAGCAGAGCGATGACATCTCAGATCATTATCTAGTCTCATGTAAATTTCATTTAGCCAAGGCTGCAAAGCCGACTCCGTGTTAAAAATATGTTAGACCTATCACTTCTGCCACTAAAAATTGCTTTATTAATAATCATCCTGATCAGTTTCATCATCTCAACATCCCAGATAGCTTAGAAGAACTCGATATTGCGACAGAAACTTTTAACTCTCTCTTTTCCAGCACTTTATACACAGTTGCTCCGTTGCGCTTAAAGAAGATCAAAGAAAATACTCCTACGCCGTGGTACAACGAGCACACTCAGGCCCTAAAGAGAACAGCCAGAAAAATGGAGTGAAACTGGAAGAAAACAAAACTATTTTGCATTTCATGGAAGGAGAGCTCGATTGCATACAGAGAGGCCTTAAAAACTGCTAGATCTGCTTATTTTTCAACCCTATTAGAAGAAAATAAACAAAACCCTAGGTATTTATTCGAAACAGTTGCTAAACTGACTAAAAATAAAGTTTCAAGCCCAGAAGTTTGCAAGCAGCACAACAGTAATGACTTTATGACCTTCTTCACTTATAATTATATTATTATAATTAGAATTATAATTCACTTGATAGTATCAGGAAAAAAATGATAACTATGCATCCGTCTACTACAGTATTGCATCAGACAGTGCATTGTAGTCTCACTGACAAAAAATTTGATTTATTCATTGCTATAGGAGAGGAAGAATTTTCTAAACTCGTTAAATCAGGGATGAGCAACTCCGGTCCTCGAGGGCCACTGTCCTGCAGAGTTTAGCTGCAACCCTAATTAAACACACCTGAACAAGCTAATCAATGTTTTCAGGATTACAAAAAAATAATTTTTGTCAGGGTTGGAGCTAAACTCTGCAGGACAGTGGCCCTCGAGGACCGGAGTTGCCCATCCCTGCGTTAAATCATCTAAATCGACAACATGTATGTTAGACCCTGTACCAACTAAACTATTGAAAGAGATGCTTCCAGAGGTCATATATCCTCTTCTCAATATCATTAATTCATCTTTGTCACTAGGATACGTACCGAAAACTTTTAAGCTGGCTATGATTAAACCACTAAAAAAACGCAACTTGATCCTACAGAGTTAGTCAATTACAGGCCGATCTCAAATCTATCTTTTCTGTCAAAGATACTAGAAAAGGCAGTATCCTCAAAACTATGTTCCTTTTTTAGAAAGAAATGGTATCTGCGAGGATTTTCAGTCAGGATTTAGACTGTATCAAAGTACTGAGACAGCTCTCATTAGAGTCACAAATGATTTGACCTTATCATCCGATCGTGGCTGTATCTCGCTATTGGTGTTACTCGATCTTAGTGCTGCATTTGATACTATTGACCACAACATTCTTTTAAATAGACTCGGAAATTATGTTGGCATTAGTGGAATTGCATTAGCATGGTTTAAATCATATTTATCTGACCGTTATCAGTTTGTAGCAGTAAATGAAGAGATGTCTTATTGATCAAAAGTTCAGTATGGCGTACCACAAGGCTCAGTACTAGGACCGTTGCTGTTCACTCTGTACATGCTACCCTTAGGCGATATTATAAGGAAGCATGGCATTAGTTTTCACTGTTATGCTGATGATACTCAGCTCTATATTTCTTCAAGCCCTGACGAAATTTACCAATTCACTAAATTAATGGAATGCATAGCTGATATATAAAAATTGGATGACTAGTAATTTCCTACTACTTAATTCTGAAAAAACAGAATTTTTTTTTTGAATTTAAAAAAAAATATATATATCTAAATTGCGTCATATGCTCTCAATGACAAATGCAGAACAATTAGTTCATGCGTTCATGACATCAAGGCTAGATTATTGTAATGCTCTTATGGGTGGTTGCCCTGCACGCTTAATAAACAAATTACAGCTGGTCCAAAACGCAGCAGCTAGAGTTCTTACCAGAACCAGGAAGTATGACCATATTAGCCCAGTTCTGTCAACACTGCATTGGCTCCCTATTAAACATCGTATACATTTTAAAATATTGCTGATTACTTAAAAGCACTAAATGCTTAAGCTCCCCAGTACTTGAGCGAGCTCTTAACGCATTATACTCCTTCAAGTCTATTGCGGTCTCAAAATTCCGGCCAGTTGATAATATCTAGAATATCAAAATCTACTGCTGGCGGTAGATCCTTTTCCTATTTAGCACCAAAACTTTGGAACAATCTTCCTAACATTGTCCGGGAAGCAGACACAGTCTGTCAGTTCAAATCTAGACTAAAAACACATCTCTTTGGCTTAGCATACACATAACACATTATAGACTTCTATAATTCAATGTTAGGCTGCATAGTTTAGATCAGCTGGAACCGGGAACACTTCCCATAAATCCTGATGTACTTTGTACATCATAAGAAGGATGGCGTCTACGCTAATATTTGTCTCTCTGTTTATCCCGAGGTTTACCGCAGTCCGCCGGATCCAGGCCGATCCAGATCTGATGAAGGACCTGCACCTGGACACAACGACAATGCAGTCCTGAAGTGTCAACTAGTCTCTCCCTTGTGAAGGGCTCCTTCCCTTTACCTCTGTACAGATAAAACGTTGTCGGGATAATTAATTCCGATTCACGTGGCTACGCGGAAGCGATAAAAAAAAATTCTCAGAGCCACCAGGCACTATTTTATGCAAATGAGGGGCCGGATCGCATTAAAGAATTTTCTGTTAGAACGGTGTCGTGTTAGCGGCTCCTAAGTTAAAGGCGGGGTAGGTAAGTCTGAGAAACTAGCAGAAAACTGCTGGATTTTGAAAGTATCCAACAGAGAAACTCCCACCCCCTTCCTTCTGAGCTCATTCCAAAGCCACGCCCCCAAAAGACTTGAACGCGCAATGCCAACCGCTCAGCTGGAGGACTCGTTTACCAGTGCGGAGCGGAGAGGAGCGCAGTGCGATGGAGTGACATCATGTCAGAATCACAGGTAATAAAATACCTTTTTGACTGCTCTTTCTCTGCCATAATTGTGAGACTTTGTGGCTTGCGGTCGGTACGCGCCTCTCCTCTTCCGAAATAAGCGAGTCAACCGAGTGCGCGCATGTGGGCAGTTCCTGTTGCAGCAGGGCTGGTGCCATAGCAGCGAGGGAGAGTGACAGTCGCCCAGTCAATCAGAGCACTCGGTCCGAATGGAATAATGAGCTGTTTATTGCAGCCCTGAGAGGACTACAGACACTCTATTTTTATAAACTCCTTTTCAGAGTACTTACATTTTAGATATGTATTGGTATATAAAGACAAATTTGGCAAAAAGTGTTTTAGAAACACATTGCCTACCCTACCTTTAATAACTAATGATCGTTGCGACGGAAGTGAATCAATCAAAACTAACTTATATGTATATATATATATATATATATATAAATTTTTTCTAAATGTTAATTTTTCTAATGTTCCCTTTCTACGTTTACAAGTTTGCACCCACTCAGGGAGAACTTGTCCTCACCATGACATGAAGTTCTCAGCATCAAGTAATTTTTCTGTCAACACTAAAAGCAAAATACTGCATGAATCCACAAAATCACACCCCTTTAGAACATATTTAATGTTTAATATACAGCTATGAGTGGATGAGGCTAGTCAGTGCAGTGTGACAAAATACAAACAAAACAACTGGCAAGATGGCTTGACAGTCACAGTCTTGACATCTTCACAGTCAGAGACATACATATATTTAAATTGCAATGACATAAAGCTGACCACTGAATCTTGCTGATTGACATTCCAATGAAAGAAGAGTACAAGAAGACTGAAGATATTAGTTGTCATAACATCACCATACTCACAAAATAATAATAAACGATGATGATCCGATTATATGTATTTATATAAATTATATGTAAATTACATGTATTTATATGAAATTACAACTAAATTAATATTAATAATTTATGTTAATATTTGACTTAAATTTGTTAAAATAAAAAAGTTAAGAATTTCACTGGCATTGGTATTGATTACTGAAAATATTATATTATTTCCTTTATTTTTCCAGGAAGGTCCCATTGAGATTAAAAGAAATCTCTTCCTCCAGGGAGTCCTGGCCAAGATGGCCACACTACAAATCACACACAAACACACAACACATATAAAACATTCCAGAAAGTCAAAGCACAACATTCATCATAAATCAAGTAAAACAACAACATGATTCAATCATTGTATACTGCAGTACATTTTTAAATACATTCAAAGGAGGAATTGTTTCTAGAGGGACAGTAGCTTGAAATTCATCCCACAGCCATGGAGCATAGTAGGAGAAAGATGATTTACCATACTCTGAATGTACCCTAGGTACTACTAATTTAATCCCATTAGATGATCTAGTGCTATAGTTCTTTCTACATAAACATGGAAGACTAGTAATGTAATTTGGAAGTATACCCATCAATGTCTTTACGATAAATACTAACATATGGGATTTCCTTCTTTGATATAAAGAGGACCAACCCAAATAGTTGTACAGCAAACAATGATGAGTACGTGAACAAGTATTTTTATAAAGGCAGCGCAGCATGATAAACGCCATCCAGCCTTTTCAATAGATATGTAGAAGCATGCATGTAAACAACATCACCATAGTCTAAAATAGGTAAAATAGTACTCTGTATTATTCTCTTTCTAGCTGTAAAGGAAAAACATTTTTTTTCCCAAAAAAGAAAGACTTTTCCCAGTCTTGGTTTAAGCCTTTTCACCAAGTAATTAATATGAACATCAAAGGCTAACTTCTCATCGAGCCATATTCCTAAATATTTATAAGTTGGTACGCTTTCTATATGTAAACCCTCAATTGTCAGAATAGGCATAACAGTAGACATAGAACGGCTACGTGTAAAAAGAATATACTTCGTTTTATTTACATTTAAAACTAATTTTAGTTTCAACAAAGTAAGCTGAAAAGTATAAAAAGAATCCTTAAGAATTTATCATGTTTATCATGCATATAATGTTTTATATATAACCATCATTATAATTTATTACGTAATTATATATTTTAATGTTAATTTATATTAACATTTAACTTACATTCAATTATATTAATATTACAATATGTTTATATCCATTATTATTATTATTATTATTACTATATTAAGTATATATATATATATATATATATATATATATATATATATATATATATTTAATTAAGTTATATTATATTTAAATATTTATATTATGTTTAAATATAAAAACATAACATTTTTAATTATTAATTATTAGATATTTTAATTATTATAAAATAGAAAACATGAATTTTATTTGTTATACTCCATTATAATACATAACTATATTGTAATATTATGCAATCAGCTAAATATAGAGAATAAGTTTAGCAACTACTTTAGATTATTATAGTGCAAGCATTATAAGACATTTTTCATCAAATTCATAGCAAACATGCATATCTACAGTGTCATGAAATATTGAAGAGTGCACAGAGAGACATCTTTGGCCATATTCACATTCGTGGAAATCATCTGAGATAAATCTCACTTGCCTGGAAAATATAAAAAATAAATCACCTCTCCTCCGCCTTCTGAAGCTCTGAATATTTCTAACTCAGTCCATCACTATAATATGAAAACACTTGAGAGGCGACATCGCAGTTTGTGAATATGTTGTACACTTTTCGCCACTCTCATTTTTTTGCTGTTGCTCTAACTCCCGTTGAAAGGTTACAGGAAATGCCCTTCCATTGGCCTAATTGCTTCTTACCTGTCTCACATCTCTTTCCAGTAAAGCCTTGCTGGCAGACACATGTATCTGGAGTGACGCAGGAACCTCCGTTGAGACACTGTCCCTCACAGAGCGCTGCACACATTTCAACACAACACAAGACACACATTTCAGCAGGGCTTCACCATGCCAATGAAAAAGAGTCTCAGCAAACCAGAGGCTACTGCATGTGTGCAGTGTATAGCCAAGCAAACAGTACTGATTTCAAGTGCTGGGGAAAGTTACTTTTAAAAGTAATGCGTTACAATTTTGTGTTACTCCCTAAAAAGTTACTAAATGCATTACTTAGTTACTTTTTATGGAAAGTAACGTGTTGTGTTATTTTTGCTTTACTTTTTGTCACTTGCAGGGCTCGGTTTGCTGGTTTGTTTTTTGATAACAAAAAATAAAAAAATAATTCTGGCAGTGTAAAGGTCCTTTCACACCAAAAATGAAATGTATAAGTCCACGCCTATACAGTAGAGGTCAATACATGGGAAAACTTACTAAAGTAACTTTATATATTTGAAAAAGTAACTTGTTTTGTTTGTAAATTTAAAAGTAATGCATTACTTTACTTGTTACTTAAAAAAGTAATTGATTACTTAACTCAAGTTACTTATAATGTGTTACCCCCAAAATTGCTTTGTTAGTACCAAGTTAATAAAAAAAATAATCTTCAAATTTAACGAGTTTGGTACCTGAGTACTGTCTGACTGACATGTACGGAAAATGTAACATTGTGAATTTAAGCATTAAGTCATGAAGTGTAAATACAGTCTAATAGACCTGCCACTTATTGCTTTATTTGCTTTGCTTTGATTAATTGAATAATTACTTTATTTAATTATTACTATATAAATACTTAGGAAAAACCTGTTTACTTAATTGAGAAATAAAACAAATTCCTTTCAAATTAATAATATAATATTATAATTAATAATAATATTAATTAATTAATATCCATGTCAACACTTAATACCAATAAATATATAATAATTTGTAGTTTTCCTTTCATTATAAATTATAAGAACTTTTAGCATAATTTGTTCATAATCTTTTATTGTTTCTTTTATTCGCTGTTAATTTGTTTACAGTTAAAACTGTTTACTTGAATAACTTGAAAAACTTGAATTAAACATACTGTTTGTTTTAATAAAATATGTTAATATTTATAATAATAAAAATAAACTATTTGCTTAGTGTATATATTTGTAAGATTATTTTTATTGTTTTATTTGCTTGTAATTAGTTTTTTGCCTTTATTTTTATTACTATTTACCAGTTTTAAATACATTTGTTTATATTAAAATTAACATAATACTTAGCATGGCTTTATAAATGTTTATATATAAATATTTATATAAACAATTACATTTGTTATTGGAAATTTTTACTGTAATATTAGTACAGTGTGGAGTTCAGATGTTTGCGCTTACCTCCGCAGACGGTCCCGTTACCGACGTACCCTGGTTTACAGGAGCAACTGTGTCCACCAACCGTATTGAAGCAAAGAGCGTTTTCGTCACAGGTATTCAGTCCACGCACACACTCGTCATGCTCTGAAAACACAAGGGGAGGGTGCGTCAGTGTGTTTGCACAATTTCCTCTAAGTTTTTGCACTTTCCTTGCAGCTGTTTCTCTCAGAGGGAATACAATTCCATCTCAAAGATGAAAAACAGGCAGAAGGAGAGAGAAAGAGACAGAAAGAAAGAATATAAAATCACTGAAAGGGGAAGGAGTCAGATGTGCATGAGCACAGTGTTTAGGGAATAACTGACACTGTGCAAAAATAATATGCCAGTCTTTGATGAAGGTTGTCTGCACACTGCAGATGCTGTCAAATGCTGTCGGTATCTGGACAAAAGCAAAGGCTCAAAACCCTAAAAAAAAATGCATATAGTTTATTATTTTAAATAAATAAATAATATAATTTATACTATAATTTTCTATAACAAAACTCCCTAAACATAACAAACTATGGGCCTTTTTCAGTTTGAGTCTTTGCTTTTACCCAGATAGAGATTCTTGAAGACATCTTGAAGACATACCAAGAACGATAACTATAAAGATAACTATAACGATAACTATATTAGCGTCCACACCAGCGCACAATATTGTTCTGTTTATTCTAAAAGTGCGATAAAGTTTGACGTCTGTTGCTTTAAAAAAATCATTCAGAAAGAGACTCCAACAATATTGTTTCTCTGCGCCGTTATCGCTATAGTTGTGGTGTGGACTATTCTTTAAGAATGATTTTTAGAACTATATCTTTATCATTGTACCCGACACGAACAGGCCTTTAGAATCTACCAGGCTGTTTTATGGTGCTGTTCAATTATGGCTTCAATGTAAATGCTCTTATTGTATAAATGATGCAGGCTCAAATTTAGCTTGCACTGTTCCATCCTCCATCCTCATTACATTTTGATGGGTTTACTACAATATGCACTGTAAAATGGCAATTACATTTTTCAAATCAGACTGCAGTGAACAGGGACACTGGTAAAACTCTTCAGCGACTCTGACATGACTACATTACTTGACTAAAACACTGATTTATAATAAGGACAGCAAAGCAGTCCATTTATTGTTTAAGAACCGGTTTCAACAGTTCAGTAATAACAATGAAAAATCTTTCTTGAATCTTGAATGGAACTTTATAATGAAACATTCAATAATCATCTCACAATGTTACAGTCTAACAAGGACCTCCAGATGACCCCGAGCCTTTGCTCAGACTGCTTGAAATGCCAATAAAAATTCCTCTGCTCCAGAGACTTGAGACTCATTAATATTTCTGTTTGGGGCAAAATGTTCCCAAAGCAGCAAAGAGTTAAGGAGAATCGGAGAGACTCTCAGAGTGAATTGTGAAGTTACTCAGTAAAAAACAGTGGTGAAACTTCAGTGAACCTCATAACTGTACCTCAACACTGTAAATCTACTGAACATCCATTGGTGTTCATTAATAATTTACATTATACTGTTGCGGAGCTTAAATTGAACTGTAGCTTTTAAAATTATTTTTCTTTTTATCCTCATTGTCAGACCCCTCCAAAAAAAAAAAAAAAAAACAATTAGGTCCAATACCAGCTCCATTGGCTTCCCTGATGCCATCCCGGTTTACCTCCATCATTGATATTACAGTCATGCCAAGTAGTGTTTGACTGAGATGAATCCCTCACTGTGGACGTGTTTGTGTGGTCTGATTTCTCATCTGCGTTGACTCATCTGCCCATGACAGCTAAAGTGACATCAATTATCCTCCTAATTATTCATTAACAAGGCTCTTCTCTCCTTCTCTCACACATATTCATTTAATTTCTAGCTTCCAGATGGGCAGATCTGTCAGCTACCACCAGGTGGAAAAGAGAGAATGTTCTCTCTGCTTCTGAGGCATACACTGTTTGTCTGTCTGTCTGTCTGTCTGTCTGTCTGTCTGTCTGTCTGTCTGTCTGTCTGTCTATCTATCTATCTATCTATCTATCTATCTATCTATCTATCTATCTATCTTCCTTAGAGTTTCCTTCTCTTCTGTTTTATCTCCCAAAATCCCAGTGTTTACGTCCTGTCTGGTGTTTTTTTCTTCACCACTTGTTACTTTTCATCTCCTCAAATTCCCTCCAGTGAAGTGAAATTGCTTAATCAACTTTAGTCATAAATCTTACAACACGGATTTTTAAATCGCACCCATTAAAAAGTCATTAAATCATCTCATTAAAATGCATTTTGACTGATGAATGATGCTGATTGGTTGGGTGTTTTTATGCTGCGGTTCCTCATCACTGAACATCCCAGGATGCATTTACAGCTGAATTGAAGATCGTTCAACAACATAAATGCAGATCACATATTCAATCTGAATACTCTGCTTCTTTTCAGATCGAACAGAGAGACAAAACCATATTTGTTCTATGCCTCTTCTCAAGCATGCAACAAAATCGCTTTTGGAAGAGATGATTCTTTGTGTTTGTACATAAAAGTGATGGTACATCCAAAAATTATAATCATTTACTCATCCTCATCTTTTGAAAACCTGTATGACTTGTTTATTCTGTGGAAAACACCATAACAGAACAGCGTGAACATTCTTCAAAACATCTCTTTTTGTGTTCCATGAAGCAAAGTCACACGGATTTGGAATGACATGAGGGTGAGTAAATGACGAATGTCGAGGTGAACTATCCCTTGAAAAATAGAAACCAAACGAAGGTGAAATCCCTCTGATCTTTGAAGAAACATTTACACTGATATCTCTGTCCAGAACAGCGCATAAATTAGCTGATTGGAGACTAACATCCTTTTAAGCTTAACATCTGCTGACTGATCAAGAGGAACTAATGAGGAATTGTGTGAGAGACACAAAGAAAGTAAAGAGGAACTCCACAATGTCTATTATCAATGCCATTTACTCTTTTTTTTATTTTTTAAAAACAACAAATGCTAACTAATGACTGGTACTGTTCATTTAACTGACAAAACCTCTTATCATGCCAACAAGTTTGTTCACTGCAGAGTAAAGGATGCAATTAGTAAATATCACTGAGCCGATCATGAAGGCAAGACAGAGCAATAATGAACAGATATGGAAACAGTGGAGCACAATTAAAATAATTACAGTAATTTATATAACGTCTGATGTTTTAAATTAAAATAAGATCGGCTGATTAAAAGTGTTCTCGTTTTATATCAGGTAAAGTCTATTCCAGCTTCAAATTAAATGAATTCCAGTTTCAGCTGACGTGAATGCAACCTGCAGATTATCTCATAAAAGTCCCACAGGCAAAATATGCAATATATTTCTCTGTGTGACTGCACATATGAATAATTGAAAATAATAATGTTTTGCCATCAGAACGCCAGCCTCACTGAGACTCAGAACAGAAGCAGATGCACAGCTGTGAGCCAATCAACAACAGACGCACGGCTTTCAACCAATCATCAATGTGCTAGAGATCCAGAGGGAAGAAAGAGAGATTAAACATACAGAGTTAAACTGATAACTGCTGAGAGTAATGATTTTATTAAATTGATATAAAAGAAGCAGGGTGTGCACTTAAATTAAAAGGCATCTCTCACCTGTACGTTTTGAGAAGAAGACACAAGATGAACTCTCAGATGAACAAACAAAATCTGAATTCTATGATTTTAGAATAGAGTTTTAGCCTTTGAAAGTTCATTGTGAAAACCATATATTTCATTTCACTTTCTATGACCAAAAAACGCATTCTAGACAGGCGAATTTAACATATTAACTGACTTGACACCTCCAAATATGTTCGGGGCTCAAGTCTGTTCAAATCAACCACTGAGTATGCAGGTTTACTTGAAGAAAGCAATGAAAAGCAAGCAATGCTGAAGCTTGTTCCATAGTGCGCTTGTGCTTTCATACATTAATCAAGCCCTTTCCATTACAAAACAACAACATGCAGCATTAAAATGAACAGAGTTCAGAGAACTTGATGGCGAGGTCGGTGTAATGCAGACTACTTGAAAATAATTGCAATAAATAATAACAATGCAGCTGGCCTTGATTACTCATGGATTTCTGAGATAATCAGCAGAAAGAAAACAAATCTAGAATAGTTTCCAAAATAAAAGCTGAATTGTTGTTGGCCACGATGCACCTTACAGCCCAGGTGCAGTTTTTTTTAATGCTTTTTTGTGTATTTATTGAGACAGAAACCTTCCTGGACTCTGTTGTAATTAATTGAGTTTTAAAGTAGGTCACAGAAGGACTAAGACTCGTGTAGCTGTTCCCTTGCACCGTGTTTCGCTTCCTTATCCTGTGCTCCTGAAGAGATTTAATTGCTTTTTTAAGTTAAAGATCAGGAACATGTACCATCTGTAGTTCCATCAGTGAAAACTTTCGCATATGCTGCCTTTCTTGAACTTTTTGTTTCACTCTTGTTCTTCCTCTATTGCACGCATTGTTAAAACAATGTTAAACAATGCTTGATAAGATGCATAAAACATGTATATGTAAACAATTATATTTTGTTGTGTCTGTATGTTGCCTGGAAATGTAATATATTTAGAATTTTTATTATTTATTTATTAGTAATTAAATCAAACAACTTTCCTTTTTTATGTTAAAATGTTAAAAATACCACAAAAAAATAATGCTATTAAATTGACACTAAACACAACATAACAGAACTGGCTCCTACTGTAGATTAACAGGTATAACACAAAAGAATTGCATGAAATAAAATATAGTATAATCATTTATTTAAAGAAAGAAAGAAAGAAAGAAAGAAAGAAAGAAAGAAAGAAAGAAAGAAAGAAAGAAAGAAAGAAAGAAAGAAAGAAAGAAAGAAAGAAAGAAAGAAACTCAGGTGATTGTTTATATGACTTTTAAATTAAGTCAAATGTGAATCATATTTTTCATCATAGGTGAAAAAAGCAATAAAAAAAATCCTGAGTGCACTGCACCAGAGCAAAAATTTAAATAACAGAAAATATGTTAAATGTACCATATCAAATGATTTTATGGGGTATTTAAAAAATTTTTAATGACCTAGACACTAGAGTTCTCAACGGGCCTGAAAATTACAACCCGACCCGACCCGTGGCTTTTAAAGCCCGGACCCGATGTAACCCGACACATCAACATGAATTATCTGCCCGACCCCGGCCCGCGGCCCGACGCCGATTTTCTTTTTTTTTCTTTTTTTCTCATACACGTATTATCATGACCAGCAGACGGGAATTCAAATCAACCTTTAATGTTCACGTCTTTTAACAATAGCCTACAAACAATACAAACAACTGAAACAAAATAGGCTATATAGGCTACTAAATATGCCTCAAATAAAAATCTTCTGGACGACCCTGTTTTTTTGCTGTCATATTTCATCAGCACCTTGCATTTTGAGCATTGCACATAACCTGTAGAATTTCCATCAGAATCCAGCACCACTCCAAACACTTTCCAGACCTCTGATTTTCCCACTCCTGTAGTAGGCTAGCGACGGTGAATTCACCTGCGGCAAGTTTACTATTCACCAACTCCATCTTCTTCTCCAGGCTAAAGGCGTGCACGCAGCGGCGTCAGGTCTGCCCCCGCGATGCACGTTGCACGCAGCAGCCAGACTTTTATACAGTGAACAGCAGCAATGATTAATAAATGTTTTTTTTTCACTGAGCAGAAAAGATTAAGCCAGAGGTCCGAGCCAAGTCATTTGCTTATATTTTTGACCAGAACCCGGCCCGAACCCGCGGGTCCCGTCGGGTTTGTCAGGCCGACCCGGCCCGTTGAGAACTCTACTAGACACATTAAATCATGGTGCTATTCTGATAGATTCAGGTTTGAATGCAGCCTGCATTCTCCCCAAGAATTAATTGTAAATCCCTGGCAAAAAACACACACACACACACTGTACTCTGTACTCACCTGTGCAGGAGTAATCATCAATACGGACGTAGCCGGTGTGACAGACACACATAAAGGAGCCGGGTGTGTTCATACACATTGTGTTCTCCCTGCAGTAGTGTTTCCCCTCTGCACACTCATCGATATCTGCAAACCATAGCAGAACACAAGACACTCTGTACCATGACCTGAACACAACACAGTTTTCAAAACATTTGGGAAGAAGCTTTGCCAAAAAAAAACATTCACACTGCAGCTGTGATCAATTAACAGCATTTGTCAAGGGTGCTGGAAGATCCAGTCATTATATCATGAGCGAATAACATTACTGTTCACACTGCTGCAAGAAACTGCTAAGACTGTAAAATAACAGGAACGCCAACACCATGTTTGAATGTTTCAAAGAATATTTAAGGGAAAGCACAAAAATGATGTCATTATTTAATCAAGCTTTTGTTGCTTCCATTTGACTCATTGTCTTCCATGGAACAAAACAATTCAACAAACTTTTCATAATAGCTGAAGGTTAAGCATTTAAACTTTTTATGCATCTGCCTAAAGATTTGGCAGCATTGATGACAGAAAGAAGATAAATACATCTAAAGAGTTAAAGGTTTGAATAACTTTTGAAAATAAGATACAGTACTGTACTGTATGTGTCTCAGTTCAGTCCTTAAACTGCATTAACAAAACACAGAGCACTTCTAGACCTTTCACTTTCTGTCCCTTTCCTCCACCTCCTTCACTTTCTCAGCCTCCAGTTTTTTCTCTTACACTTTTCATAGACACGCTCTTGTCCTTCAGTCCACCCACTCTCTCCTCCTCAAGAATACTTTATATAATCTTTCTCACATTTCTTTTCTTCTCAACCAACCAATCTACACAGCACAAAATCAGCATTTTGTCTCTTTCCCAGTACAAATATCCTTAACAAGATATATTTAATAAAGAAACAGTTGCTTGAGATAAAGTATTGTACTGAACTGATTTCTGTTACTTTTATGCTTAAAATAAAAATCCATCCATCTTACTAACAAATCCACCAATCAAACATCCATCCATCCATCCATCCATCTAAAAATAAATAAATAAAATTAAAATAAAATAGACACAATTCTCTGAAAACAAGAGACAGTATATTCTCTGAAAACAATTCTTAAATTACAAACACAGAGTCATAGCAACCACTTTTGAGAAATAATAAGTATAATATATAGCCTTTGTTTACCAGTTGCTTCAGCCACTGACTGATAAAGTCAAGCTTCATTTTTAAGATAGCATTGCAGGGCAGCTGTAAACAAACTGTAAATCCATCAGAGCAATATGTTTGGCGTAACAGTAAATAGTGGAAGGAAATTCTCCAAAGTCTTATCTGTCTCAATGTGTCTGCTGTGTGGGATTCAGAGCCTAAACTGAAGAGGAAAATAACTCACTCATCACTTCTGTAATTGAAAAAAATAATGCCTTTTTCGGCCGCTTTTGTTCTAGAAGATATGAATCCCAAATTAATAATTTAACGTTTTTTTTCAGAGCCGCATTGGCACTGGTATTATCCATATGCCTGAGGCTGCTGCAAACTACAGACTACAACAGTCCACTTAAACAAGCTGAATTTCACCCCAACTAACAGGACAGGCATTATTTAAAGCTGATGTGTGTAATTTCAATGTTGAAACACTTTTATTATATATATATTAAATATGCTACAAGACAAGATATTAGTATGATTTGATCAAATCTGAGACATATCTGGGAGGACCTGCTGGGTCAGAATAACACTCTTTATCAAGCACTGTTGGACTTATTTTTTTTTTACCATTTATGAATGTGTTGATTTTCCCTGTTGTGATACTGAGTCGGAAAAGAGCCACAGAAATAATACACAAAAAGTTTATCTGTTTATGCTTTTTGTGGCAATTAACCAATATTGTTACTATAGTTACTATAATTGTCTCTGCACATTTATCTGGGATAATAATAATAATAATAATAATAATAATAATAATAATAATAATAATAATAATAATAATAATAATAATAATAATAATAATGATAAAAGTTAGTAGCCTAAATACAATTCAACACATTCCCGAATGGTAAAAAAGTGCTTGATAAAGAGTGCTATTATGACCCTGCAGGTCCTCCCAGATATGTCTCAGATTTTATCAAGTCATACTAATATCTTGTCTTGTAGCAACATTACTGTAACAACTGTGTTGTGTAAATTCTGCCATTTCTGGTGACCAAAAGTTCTTCTAATATCACCCCCCAAATTGTCCATTGATTGTCTATGCCGGAGGTGTCCTATACTGCGAATCACAGTGACAAAGGTCACATTAACACAAAGCAAGTTGTTCACCTAAGGCATAACAAACAAAAAAATAGTCATTGGTCTTTTGTGTTGAAAGAAATATCCATCACATACTCGCTGGGCTGCCGTGTATGTTTAGACAAGGGTACATCCTATTAAAAGCCAGCGAGCCACAGGAATCCTCCTTCACATCTGTACACACACTCGCACAGCATGAACTCCAGGGTTTAAAACGCATTAATTACAGCTGTAAGGATAATAGTGGTGCTGAAATATTCATTCAGCGAGACACTAAGTAATCACCAGTCAACAGCTTTCATCGGCAACTCCTCCTTCTGTGATTGCATGCAATTTAGTGATTTGTGAAAGCCCTGTTATTTGCTTATACAAAACAGAAATTTTTAGCAAGCAAATATGTGGCAGGTTTGAATACCGTGGGAGTTTGAATACCTTGGCAGTAGGCGCTGTCGTCCCTGAGCGCATGATATCCCTCTTTACAGTTGCAGCAAGCTCCTGCCTCCAGGTTAATGCAGTCCGAATTCTCCACACAATTGCGGTTGTGCCCATCAGCACAGAAATCATGCCCTGGGAGTGAGATAAAGTAGAAGTGCTATGCAATGCCTAAATCTGACATTTATAATTGATGGATTATAAATTACACTTTTTCCCCCCGTGTTGACAAATTTTCAGCTCATACTAATAGATGAAAAACTATACAGTACATTCAGTTGGGGAGGATTTATTGTTCACCTACTCCTGGCTAATTGGCATGAAATAGCATGTTGGGACGTCTTGGGACGTCACATGTCCTGCGGTGTGACAGGCTATACACCATCTAAAACCATTTTAAACAGCATTTTGCTAAGTATTTTATAATTGTTAATAAATGACTTCTTAATGGGGTTTTAATTGGTCTTCTTTACTTGTTTAAATTATTTTACGTGTTTACTTGTAAAATCAGTTTACTAAGCCTATTAAGCCTTGTTTTAATAGATTGTATCTTAAATGTAACTGTACATTCGCCTATTGCACTGGTTTCACTAGTTTTTAACTTGTTTACACTGAAAACAAATAAAAAGATATCTTATGCAGTTGCTTGTCAAATAAATTGATTAGATATTTTAACTTGATTATATATAATTAAAATATTTCTCTTTTTTGCAGTGCTTGTATGATCTCAAATTAATAGAAAGAACACAGACTATTTGTACTTTTAAAAAACACATTTTCACACCACAAGTTTCTTTAAAAAATAGTGAAACATTGAAGTGTAAACTGAATATTTGCTTTTGCAAACAAAAAACAAAAAAACATAAAACAAAACAAAAATGACTGTATGTGTCTCACACGTTGCACTTTGCAATATTTACAAAATTGTTCAAAAATGTTACTGCACACTGTGGCTCGATCTGTGAACTATGAGAGGTGCGGTAAAGTCAAGCATTACCTGCCCTTTGAAGCATCACTGTTACACTGGGGTGTTATGTGTGTGTGGTGATATGTGTGAAGACTGGAATAGATGTTTGCTGTCATGCACAGCCATGGCTTGGTGTTGAGCACAAATCTAGTTTGTGTGCACAGTGGTCAAAGGTGGCTGACCTTAATATGACTCCAATCAGTGGAGTGTAGAAGGTGTGTGTTGTTTCTGCGTGTGTGAGTGGGTCGCACCTCTGCACACTTTGCAGCAGCGGTGTGTGAGTGTGATCTGCTCTGACTCTGGGCAGTTCAGCTCTGGACAAGTAGTCATCTCAAACCTACGCATACTTCGATCCTGCAAACACACAAACAAGTGTTTATTCAATTAATCTTGCATGTCAAACATCCAGGTTAAAATGCTAGCTGCTAGTTAAGATGCTAGTTTCTGAGCATGGTAGCGTTTTCTAAGCTGGTCTAAGCTGGTTCAAGCAACAAACCAAATTCCAAGATCATCCAGATGATTTCTGGAACATGACCAACCAGCTTGACAAGTTTGGACGAGCTATCATATTCTGCTTGGTTGTCAGGCCGACAACCAAGCTGCTTGGAATTCAAATTCTTAACCAGGCTCAGACAGAATTCCAATTCTGCCTGGAATTCCAATTCCTAACCATGCTGAGAAAAATAAATAAATCTTATCTATCAAAATAAATAAATCAATTCCTAACTATGGTTTGGGCCTGCAGTTACACTACTTACCCTGCATTCAAACAGCAGACAGTTTCCCTCAGAGTCGTGTACGCTCTTACGATCACCTTCCACGTACACTCTTCCTCTGAACAGACACACGGCTAAAGACAGAAAGATATAAAGAGAAAAAGAAGAAGAAAACAAGAAACACTTTGTTTTGTCTCTATCCTCAATTAAGAGGATAGAGACAAAACAAAGCGCTTTAGAGTGCAAACCAGTAAAGCAACGATTAAACAAGCATGTTAGATTAAGCCAACCAGAGCGCAGTGTTAAATAAAGCCCTGGTCATCAGTCAAACTGCTATTAGCTTCTGCACATTAGCTCTGCTCACTCAAACACAACATGCTGCACACTGGCCTTGAATTATTAATGATACCAGAAAAAGTGTGTGACAGCGTTGTGTGTGTGTTGACATTCAAATCTGTGGCAGCGGTAACCTAGCAACACAGGGATGTGGTCAGTTTGTCATCAAGACCGCAGCATGATTATATAAAACATTTTAGGGGGAAAACGATAGTGAGGTGAATCGAGAAGATGGGGAGATAAAGGAGCAAACATGAGACAAAGTTGTAGCAGCTCTATAGATGTGTGGCCTCATTTTGTGTGAGTGTGAGTGTGAGTGTGTGTGTGTGTGTGTGTGTGTGTGTGTGTGTGTGTGTGTGTGTGTGTGTGTGTGTGTGTGTGTGTGTGTGTACTCACGCTGGCACTCTTTACAGCATTCTCCAGGCATGTAGATTGGAGCTGTATCAGGAGGGCACTGAGGGGGTGGGCAGAAAATACTCTCACACTCCACTGTACCATTCTGCAGGTAGAACACACACACACACCATCATCATCCTCATCATCATAATTGTCAATTTAACAGCTTTACAACCACATGATCCAGCAAAATAAGCTAACAGAATCAGACTGATGCAAGCAACTTAGACTAAAACAAATCCCAACAAATACTCGTGCGTTCTAACAATACTGACAACTACAAAACAGCTAGACTTGCCTGTACTATAATATGTCTTCAAAACATAACATTTTGTCTTTAATAAATGTACAATGATTTAAGGATGTTTGGATATTTTATTCTATGGTGGAAGCAGGGAATCAAAAAAGGTAATTGCGGCTTTTTATCTCACAATTCAGCCATTTTTTCTGTGCAATTCTGAGTTTATATCTCTTGATTCTGAGACTTCTTTTCTCAGAATTGTGAGATATAAACTCGCTATATTGCATGCTATAAAGAAAAAAAAAGGTCAGAATTGTGAAAAATAATTGCGAGAATTCTGAAAAGTCAAAAAAAAAAAAAAAATTCATTCCATGGTGGATACAAGCCCAACATGGGCATATTACAGAGCCCCGGCTTAAAGAGACATGGTGATGTTAAAACTCGGATGTGAGGAAAACTCGTATATTTCAATACTTTTGCGTTTTCTACAAAACTTTAGCTTTGCTCTGAGAAACTTTGTGCACTCACAAAATCTTTATGATAGAAATAAAGTAGGACATTTTATATATTTTTTATTTCTTGTGGAACGCAATCATTTTGCTAAAAAAAAAGCAAATATTTCGTGAGCGAACAAACAGAGAGAACGTAATACTTTTGCAAGAGAATGCAAAAGTTTTGTAAGAGCATTAAAAGCATTTTTTTTTCCCATCACCATGTCACCTTAGGGTACAGGAAAATAATGCTTCCCACACGTAGTAGTCACATCATAGTACGTTTCCATAATTTGCACAGTCATTCATGTCTCAAATAGCCAACTATCAATGAAAAAGAATTTCTAGTTGCTCTGTCGCTGAAAATCATTGCAATTGTGAACGGCCCTTGAGTTTGTAGTTTGGATAGCCATCTCTTGTTTAAAATCCCAAACAAACAATCCTAAGTTTCCCCATCCTGGGAATTCATGAGCTTACTGAGCATGTGCAGTTTCTGCATCCATCTATCCAAGCATCATCGTCCCTGTATATCTCTCCGTTCAGTGTACACGTCCTCTCACAGTAACATCCATCCAAGTCCTTCATCTTCTCTTCGGCAAGTGCCAACTACAGCACAATAAAGACACAAGGAAGAAGAGAGGCTGCATGTGACAGAATGATGAATCAATATAGTGGGAGGCGATACAAAAAAAGAAGAGTGAGCAAAAAATGAATGTTAGAAGGAGAGGGAAATAAGAGTTTTATGATGAAGGCAGCGTTTGTGGTGTTCACTATTAAGGACATTAAACGGACCGTATCAAATAAAAACTAGTGGCATTTAACACAAACAAAAAAAATTTTACGTCAATGCTTTTGTGTTCACACAAGAAACTTTGTGTTGGCTCACAAAATGTTTGCGTTCTCCAGAGAAATTTTGTATTTACTTGCAAAGAACTCTTGCGAGCAAACACAAAGTTTCTCAGGAGAACGCAAACATTTTTCGAGGGAAAGCTTTTTTCCTCCCATCTCAAATTTTTTCCATCACTATGTCCCTCTTGGGGCTCCGTACACTACAAACCTTGTGTAGTGGAAAGAAATGAAGTAACTTCTCTAACTGCTCAAGTAGCATCTCTAACTCAATACTTTTCTAAACTACTAACAATAGCAACATTAGCATCCTAAAGTACAGGTAATATTTTTTTTCCCCGCTCTTCACCATATAAGTAACCCCCAAAATATAACAAAAGCTCATTTAAAGCCCAAGTTGACCCTAACAGACCTCCTTATTTTGTCATTTTGCTCAAAACCACATAAAATCTAGTTCTGTGCAAAGCATGCTGGGAACTAGAAAATTCACTTCTCAAATGAATGATTTAGTCCCAATGCAAATGGATTAAATAAACTTCTATATAAAACATTTAAATTCATTGCACAGAATGAAAATGAAAGTGTTTTTTCAACAATTATTTTGCATTAGCTCAGTATAATTAAATAAATCGAGCAAGCAGAAAAATCTGTTTTTGAAGTCAGGCTACCCCAATGCTAAACATTTTAACTTGCCTTGTTTGATGTTTTAGCTAAAATATCTTGAAGTTCCATGATCTTCTGAACCAGCCCATGGAAATCATTACAAGTGGGACAAGCTGCAAAAGTGGTGAACGTGCATTAATGGCATTTCCAGACCAGTGAGTAAACAAAGTGCATTTTTTTTCTATGGCGTCTACAGAGAGCATGCACTTACTACGATTGAGATCTGGGCACTGGACGATGTATCCATGAGGTACGACTACCAACTGAACATCTTGCATCACTCCCTGACAGAAAGATATTGCAGAAAGCAAGTCAGAAAGATGTAGACAGGACTAATGTACAACTTTTACATATTTTATGGTCAATTTTCAATGTGCAAGGCTGTACCCTGAAGAATCCATGGGCGTCGTTTCTTTGACCAAGCCAGATGTTTGTTCCTCTGGGAAAGTCCATAGATGGCGTCTCCATAATCCTTTCGTAAATTCTGAAAGCATGTACAAATAAAAATCAATGAGTGAACACTGATAAGTACGAATACAAGGCATTCAAATCCATCTCTGTTGGTCCTTTTATTTTCAAGCCATTCACCTGTTGCAGTCAATATGGAGCACCACTTGGGTGGCGCTGAATGCCAGGGAGACTTTGTGCCAGTGTCCATCTGCCAGACTATAGGGGAAGACCTCTTTCTGCTGCCGCTGGTCTGAGGTTTGGAAGAAGAGACGGATCTCATTACGCAGACCGCTGCTCTCTACCTCCAGAAACCTGAGGAGGAAGCCAAGGAAACAGATTTACTTCGTGAAAAGTCATAATCGCGAATCAGTTGCTTAAAATCTTATAAGAACTCTGGGAAATAACTGCTGCCATAGCTCTTATGTTCCCATGCACAATACTTCTGCAGGTTAAGCTGCCAATTGGTTGTTATTAAATTCTGGAATGTAGAAAAGCAGCAGGGAAAAATGGAGCTATGGGGAATGTGTGAGTTCTGAATGAATGTGAAGACGAGCAGTGATCCATGAATCTCTTGGCCTGTACTCCGATTGCTGACCTTAAAGATGTGGTAGAATCAATACTGTGTGTGTTTAAGAAATGTCAGTGGACACTCTAATCAGAAATGTTACAGACATTCCATTGGGAGAAGAGATAATCTGTTCCTCTGAGAAAAAGTCAATTAAAATAGAACAAAATAAAAAATAGAAAGAAGGTTTTACTGGAGCAAAAGCCTATACCTGTGGATGCACAGATGGGCGAATGAATGAATGAATTAATGAATGAATGAATGAGAGAGAGAGGGGGGGGGGAATGGATGGATGGATACCTCTGTTCTCCATAGTGGATGGACAGCAGCACTCCTGAGCTGAATTTCTCCTGTTTGAGGGTCAGTAGAAGAGTGAACTCTGTTCTTCCTCTCAACTTCTGAAGAATTCTCTCTGCTGCCTTGAGGGAAGCTCTTGCATTCCTTGATGAGCCTGATGAAGAGATTGACAAAAGACAGAAAAGGAGAGAAATACAATACATAAAAAATATATATATATATATATATATATATATATATAATTATTATTTAATTTTTTTCACAGATCAGACAGATGAAAATGTTTGATCCATCCATCCTGTTATGTCAAGTACTGTATACAACACAATTATCAGCTTGTAATTAAATTTGTTTATTATTTAGGCTCATAACTACTGGTACCAAACAAAAGCGGCATAGAGGCAGAAAGCAAGTGACTTTAGTTTTCAGACCATGATGGAGAGAACTATGGCCGTTTTGCTCCAAAGGGACCATCTGGTGAAATTTATGTTTAAATATCCACTCTGGAGCCAGTGTGAATACTGAACTAAGCAGAATAAATGAGCGTGATAAATACCAAGGGGTCAAAGTTTTGCTGGTTAGCATGGTCCGGTTAACCCCTGCTGAAAAGAAACCACACCATCTGCACCTAAAAAGCATTTTTCACCATAATGTCTATTCGTTTTTTTTTTGTTTTTTATTGTGTCAAAAAACAACATATACAGTGCATTTTATTTCATTGCTGCCTTTTCACATAACAGAGCAGGATAGATCTATGAAGTGTTTACGACTGTGCAAATTATTGATGTCATTTTTCAGAACGATTAGTCAAATAGCATATACAGCTCTAGAGCCTGATGTATAAATGTCCCATGTACGCACAAAACCGGCATATGTGCATACGTAATTTTCCACGCACATATCGAGATTTATACAAAAAAAAAAAAAAAGCGCATAAAAAGTTTTCCGTTTTTAGTTGAAAAAACTAAAACTAAGACTAAAAACAAGACTAAAGAAAACATGATCAATACAATTATATAAGCATACAAATTACATTTTTAAAGGGGTGGTAAAGTATGATTTCACTTTTCTAACTTTAGCTAGTGTGAAATGTTGCTGTTTAAGCATAAACAACATCTGCAAAGTTACAACGCTCAAAGTTCAAAGCAAAGGGAGATATTTGCTTTTAAAGAAAAGGACTACACTACATTCCTCCCGGGTTTGGTGACATCACGAACCCTAAAATGTACATAAACCCCGCCCCCAGGAACACGCAGTCCATGTTGAGAAGAGGAAAAGTTGTTGTATAAGAGTACATTTGTGAGTCAACTCAAACTTTAGCATCCTTCTTTTCACATGCAATAAAAAGTCACTCTGTGTGCATCTCACATACGAGCGATTTATAGATTATCATGACAGAATATCCTAATTGAAGATAGTTAACTCCACATCAGCAACATAAATTTATCAACTAACCATTCAGAGACGTCCTTTTGCATTCTACATGTTGTCACTTCTTCTTGAGTCTCTCCTTGAGTATTTCCCTGACTCCGTTTTAACATTAAAGGCAGAACAGTTTCTGTCATTTTAGTATGTCTGCGTGAGGTAATCGCAGCTGCTACACACAAGAGCTCTTGAAACCCCGCCCTCTGCAGCAGCTCATTTGCATTTAAAGGGCCAGGTACAAAACGTTGCGTTTTTGCAAACCCTCAAAAAGTGACAACTTTGACATGCTATATAAAAATATCTGTGGGGTATTTTGTGCTAAAACTTCACACACACACTCTGGGGACATCAGAGATTTATTTTACATCTTGTGAAAATGCCATTTTACCACCCCTTTAAAGAAAAGGAGGATGGTAGACAGACATTTGGGTCATGTTGTGGCTCGTGACACTGATGTGAGTGGCAATAGCACAGAAATAAAAAGAAAGAGACAGAAGGAAAGAGGAAACACACTGGGAGAGGTGATGATTTGGCGGACACAGGAAGTTGACTGTCTCTTCAGGGACGAATGTTTAATTCAGTCCTGTCAAAACATAAGAAATGTCTGGGTCTGGTCCTCTCAAAAGGTGGGGGAAAAAATGCAACACACACACTCGCACACACATAAAGGCCAACCAGGGAACACTCATGTTCTGTAGCTATTGTCAAGTAAAGCTCAGGGGAGTTGTAAGCTGCAGCCGTGAGCCTATTGTATGGCAGGAATAAAGCAGAGTTTCACCGCCTTCATTACTCAAATACACTGTACGACAGTGAGCTGAAGCTAACGTGGTAACCTCAACAATCCACAGAGGACACCACAGCTGATCTAATGGATTCCAGGACGGTTCACATGTATAAGCACTAAATTCCTCTGGGGTAGTGCTAGGGAAACAGTTTTTTTCAGACACCTCTCTGACCCATTGGATCGACACTTCGTCTCAGATGTGCTATCCTTCAATCGTGATCGCCATTGGATGGCACCATTTAAAGGTCAAAGAGCAGCTAGGAACTGCTGGCTATCTGCTAGGAAATTATGCAAATGACCAGTAATGACCCTTTAAATAAATTCATGTAAAATCTATATAAAATAAATAACTGATAACACATCTGTACAAAGAGCTAAATATTAAAATATAAATACATTGTTACACATATCTCTTCAGACAGAGTTAATAAATAAATAAATACATTTTAAAATATTTATATGTTAGTTAGTTTTTAAATAAACATAAAAAATAGTTTATTCATCTCTGACATTCAAGTTCCCAGTTTTCAGGCCATGAGGATACACTCACCTTTCAGCAAGGAAGGTTTTTTTTTGTTTACATCATGATATATCAATCGCTCCAAGTTATCAAACACCCCAGCCCAGCTGTGCCTCAAGAGAACCAATAATTTCAATAATGATAAACGAGAACTGTGCTCCTGGGAGCAAGATAAACACTGTGTGGTGCAAATTATGTAACTCTGTCGACACTATTCTGGCAGAATTTAAATTAAAAACCTTTCAAGAAGGTTGCTGGTGAGTTTTTTTTCTTTCTAGTGATGTCGAGTATCCATGCCAGCAATAATATGAGCAATTACATCTAAAAAGCACTTAAATTGATCAAATGTCAGGCTACTAATGATGCAAGCACTTAAAAGTGTGTCCTAACACCATTGTAATGAACAGTTCTGTAATGAAAGTTTAAAGCCAATGTAAAAAAAAAAAAAAAAACTCATTTACAACTGATGAATTATTCACAGCCTATTATAATGACAAAACGAACAAGTGTCTCTCTTCAAATTAACATTTGCATTAATCAGAAGACATAGGTCCATTATTCCTTGCCTCAAAGCTGTGTGACCAAGGCTTGGGATAGAAGGAATGCAGCAGATGAGAGTATTAAATGAACAGTTTATGAATGAAAATTCTGTCATTCACTCACACTCTTGTCTTTTCAGTCAGCTAAACATCTTCTTTTGTATCCCACATAAGAAAGAAAGTCATACAGGGTGAGTAAATGATGACATAATTTTCATTTTTGAGTGAAGTATCCCTTTAAGTCCCTGCAAAATATGTGATCGTACTGCAGACACAAGGTCGAGACATGGAATCTCAGTTGAGGAATGCAGGTTGAGTGATACGAGTGACGTAGAGTATTCGTCTGGTCCAGGCCGCATCCTCGGGCAGGAGAAACACTTAGCTAATGTCCCTCTTGACTGCATACTCAAATAGCTGATGAACAAGCAGGAATCTGATCCTGCCACTTAAAAGACCCAGTCAGCACCAGGTCTTACGGAAGAGGTACAATTGTGCCAAACTTCTTTCTTTTATTGTTTGCTGCTGCTCTGTTCCACCCATTTACTCATTAATTCATTCAGTCAAGGCAAGTTATTCAGCAAAACATTCACACTCATATTAGCACTGGGCACTGTAATGTTATACATATAAAACATTTTAAGGGCAGAGATTCAGCTATATCTTTTGGTTTGTGTCCATCAGGATAAAATTAAAAGAGGAAATAATCAGAAAACCTTTAAGTATATAAAGGGATAGTTTATACAAAAAAAAAATCAATTCTGCCATTTTCCCACTCTCATGCTATTCCAAATCTTCTGTTGAAAGTGTCTTAATAGTGGTTCAAACAGCTCATGTGACTGAAATTTAAGACATTGTTTACTGATAATCTTCCCATCCAGTGGGCTGTGACTGATTCACTGAATCACTGAGTCAGTGAAAACCAGATTTGTCCAATTCATGAACGAATCATTGAGGTTTTGTGAACTGGATCAACATATTAATTGAAGAGAATCGACTCGGAATCTTTGCTCTAGCTTCTACAAAAATATGCATGATGGACCAATTTTATGATACTTTTTGGGGCTTGTTTTGACATTTTAGAGCTTGACAGCCTCAGTCCACAATCACTGTATTATATTGAGAACAGTGTCCAGGACATTCCAAAATTCACCTTTTGCAGTCCACAAAAATCATAGAGGTTTGGAATGATGAGTAAATAATGACAGAATTTTAATTTTTGGATGATTTAATCACTTAAATTTGCAGCACCGCATGGCAATGCTTAGAGGTTGGAATAATGGCAGGATGCACCATTTCTCCACTGGCTTTTACTATGGCAATGGAAGTAATCATTAGGGCATCAAAATGGGTAGTAGGAGGAGAGCGCTTGGCTTCTGGGATGCAACTACCACCAATCAGAGCATACATGGATGACATGACAACCATGACCACAACAGTAGCCTGTACTAATCGGTTATTGGGGACGTTAACAGATAAAATTGAATGGGCACGAATGCAATTTAAGCCCTCTAAATCAAGGAGCATCTCGATAGTTAAAGGAAAGGTAGTAGATAAAACATTCTTCATTAATGGTGAGGCCATACCAACAGTTTCTGAGAAGCCAGTGAAGAGTCTTGGGAGATGGTACGATGGGGATCTAAAGGACACAGTTCGAGTGGGAGAAGTTAGACGACAAGCAGTGGAAGGGTTGAAGAGCATAAACATCTGTGCTCTACCAGGCAAACTAAAACTCTGGTGCTTTCAATTTGGTCTACTGCCAAGGTTGCTGTGGCCACTGACTGTGTACGAGGTTTCTTTGACAACAGTGGATAAGCTGGAAGCGTTAATAAGTTCATACATCAGGAAATGGTTGGGAGTTCCACGCTGCCTCAGCAGAGTGGGACTTTATAGTAAAGGAGTATTGCAGCTGCCAGTCTCTGCTTTAACCGAGGAGTTTAAGTGTGCCAAGGTCAGACTGGAAATGACTTTAGCAGAGTCACGCGACAAATGTGTAAGGGAGGCAGCCCCTGTGGTAAAAACTGGTAGAAAGTGGTCAGCAAAGAAATCTGTAGTAGAGGCAAAGGCTGACCTTCAAATTGGGGATATCGTGGGACAGGTACAGCATGGAAGAGGGGGTTTTGGGCTCAGTTTAGCTCCTCCTAAATGGCACAAGGCAGGCCCAGCTCAAAGGAGGAAGCTGGTAGTCAACGAGGTGCGAAAGCAGGAGGAGAGGATGAGATGTATAAAGGCCATTTCCCAGGCCAAGCAGAGAGAGTGGATGAGATGGGAGAGTGTGGAACAACGCAAAATGGGCTGGCAAGACCTTTGGTCAATGGAAGAGAGTAGGATCAGTTTCCTTATTAGGTCAACATACGATGTTCTCCCATCACCGCAGAACCTAAACCTCTGGGTAGGAGAGGATCCCTCTTGTCCTTTGTGTTCATCACCTGCCACATTAAGGCACATTTTGACAGGATGTAAGGTGGCTCTTAGCCAAGGTCGGTTTACTTGGCGCCATGACCAAGTATTGCGATGTTTGGCTTTAGCATTGGAAGGCAAGCGTAGTATGACCAATAAGTTGCCGCCTGTTCTAGCAAAACATTACACGCAGAAGACAATTTTCCTCCACCCAGGCGAGCAACCACCAAGAAAAGGTGCTAACACCAATTCTCGCTCAGGACAACTGGAAGCTGCTAGGGACTGGAAGATGCTGGCTGATCTTGATCAACGGCTTATTTTTCCACCTGAGATTGCCACCACTAACTTACGACCAGATATTGTTTTGTGGTCTGGATCAGCACGCATTGTTCAACTGATAGAGTTTACAGTGCAATGGGAGGATGCGGTAGATGAGTTATATGAGAGGAAGAAACTGCGGTATGCTCATCTGGCCACTGAAGCAGAACAGCGAGGATGGAGAGTCCAGGTTTATCCAGTGGAAGTGGGTTGTCGAGGTTTTGTGGCACACTCTACAACCCGGTTCCTCAGAGACGTCGGATTCAGCGGCCAAGAGTTGCGTCGCACAGTAAAGAACTTATCTGAAGCAGCAGAAAGGAGCAGAAACTGGCTGTGGTTAAGACGGAAAGATTCTAGATGGCTGTGTACAGGCCGCCATGCTACGGTTTCGGAGAATTCTTGAAAACTTGAAGAGTCTGTTGGTTTATTTGTATAGGTTGTATAGTATTTACATTACGTTCCTGTGTATATTGCATGAATGACGGGTGGTTGGGCAGATATTGTGTTTTGCGGTAGGTAGTATGCCATACGGAACCGTTGCCACTGAAACTGCATATTAACGCACCAGTGGGGCTCGACAGCCTTAGTCAAACGGGTTGGCGCGTATGGTTGGGTTGCGGAGAGATTGTGAGATTGTGGTTAGGTCTAAGCAGCAGGAGGGATGAAGAGGTCAGTAAGCTGGGCTGAGTTAAGTGGGGGACGGAGGGGGGTGACTCTGGGACGCCAGAGTCACTGTCGAGCCCTCTTGAGGTGTCGTGGGCTAGTCGACGAAACACTGAGGACGGAAGGTGCCCACTTGAAGACCCTGTCCCCTACTCAGCTCAATCCAGACGGTTGTCATGGGGGACCGCACTGTGGTTGCAGCCGTTGTGTGTGCTGACGCGTGTTAACACTAGACAGAAGGAGATTTACATCACCATATGGAAAGAAGCGTAAATGGATGGAGAAGCATAGGTTACTGTAAAGCTATGTCTTAGTTGGTGCTTATCTTGGCGAAAGCCGAGTACAAATCAGCATGAAGTTTTAACATCTACTCTCGTGTAATGGAAATCATGAAGATCTGGATACGTCCAGTGATTGCAGTGAACAGTGCTGCTGGCAACAAGGGAAAGACCTTGTGACAGCCTGGAGAGACAGCTGACAGGAGGAAAGAGACCCCAATGGGGCTGGTAAGGGTTAGCTACCCTTGTCGGCAGTATCCAGCTCTGTGTTTACAGGATGCTGGAGACACCCGCCCAAGGCTTCTGAGAAATCAAAGAGAAAAATACCCCTAGAGTCTGCGAGAGCAGGGGCGGAAGATGACTCAATGTTGGACAACATGGTTAACGACGTTGGAATGGAAACGGATATGAGTATGGAGAGTACTTCACAAAAGACTAGTTCAGGTTCTGCAGTTAGCAAAGTCAATTGAACTCCAAGCTTGTGTCTGTGGCTGGAGCAAGGCGACAACGGTCAGGGGGTTGAAGATTCATCAAGGGAAAATGAAATGCTTGAGGGAGAAGGGACAAGGGCCTCGCATTGATCAGTACTTCTTACGAAGTCAGTCAAGTCAGTCGAATGAAATCCAGCGACAGGAAGCAAACCACAGTTCACAGGATATCAGTACCCCTGTCATAGAGGAGATGAGGGTTTGCACAGTTAGTGATGAACACATTGATACTTGTGAACCCGGTCAGACTAACCAGCATTAGAGAGAAAAGAACCTCAACGGGCATAGGCCTAAGGTTAGATGGCCAAGAGCTTGTGAGAAAACTGCATGGGACACGGTAAACACAGATCTATGCTTTGCATTGGAAAGATTAACTGGTACAGTTGAAAAGAAGCTGGATAAATTTGGGGACATCATTTACGCATATGGAAGTGAGAGGTTTGGTGTGTAAAAAAGGAAGGAAAAAGTACAAACTACTCCTGCTGTATCTAGACGGCAGCAGAAAATTGAAGGGTTAGTTAGAGAAAGGAGACAGCTGAGTAAGCAATGGAAAAAAGCAGAACAGAGTCAAAAGGAGGGACTCAATCTCTTACAAAGGGCCATAAAAGATAAGCTTGCAACATTACGCAGAGCTGAGCGCCTACGGAAACGCTACAAAAAGAAGGAGCGTGCGAGGGCTAATTTCTATAAAGACCCATTCAAATTCGTAAAGAAGATATTCACCAGTGAGAAGAATGGCACTTTAAACGCATCTAGGGTTGAGCTAGAGAGATATTTGGAGGAAATACATACAGATGCAAAAAGGCCTGAGCCTATGTCAGTTCCGTCAGATATCCCACCTATCAATCCACCAGAATACCAAATGGAGGTCTGTGCACATAAGTGGAAAGAGATAGAGCAGGTTGTGAGAAAGGCAAGGGCTTCATCATCTCCAGGGCCTAATGGAGTTCCGTACAGAGTGTACAAGAGTGCTTCAGGAGTTCTACGAGTTCTGTGGAAATTGATAAAAGTGGCATGGGAAAAGCAGGTTGTACCTAGAGCATGGCGCAGAGCAGGTGGAGTCTTTATACCTAAAGAAAAAGATGCTACAAGCATCAGTCAGTTTCGTCCTATTTCACTATTAAATGTCGAAGGTAAGATTTTCTTCAGCATTATTGCGCAGAGATTGTCAACCTACCTATTAAAGAATGGCTTCATTGACACTTCAGTTCAAAAAGCGGGCATTCCAGGGTTCTCAGGATGCTTAGAACACATCAATGTTATCTGGCAACGAATTCAATCAGCAAAAAAGGAGAGGAAGGAGCTCCATGTGACATTCCTGGATTTGGCTAATGCATATGGTTCAGTGCCACATGAGCTTCTTTGGGCAGCATTTGATTTTTTCAGAGTACCAATGTCAATAACAAATTTAGTGAAAGCCTATTTTGGAGATTTGCAATTTAGGTTCTCAACTCCAAAATTCAGCACCGCATGCCATTGCTTTGAGGTTGGAATAATGGCAGGATGCACCATTTCTCCACTGGCTTTTACTATGCCAATGGAAGTAATTATAGGGCATCAAGATGGGTAGTAGGAGGAGAGCGCTTGGCTTCTGGGATGCGACTACCACCAATCAGAGCATACATGGATGACATGACAACCATGACCACAACAGTAGCCTGTACTAATCGGTTATTGGGGAAGTTAACAGATAATATTGAATGGGCACGAATGCAATTTAAGCCCTCTAAATCAAGGAGCATCTCGATAGTTAAAGGAAAGGTAGTAGATAAAACATTCTTCATTAATGGTGAGGCCATACCAACAGTTTCTGAGAAGTCAGTGAAGAGTCTTGGGAGATGGTACGATGGGGATCTAAAGGACAGAGTTCGAGTGGGAGAAGTTAGACGACAAGCAGTGGAAGGGTTGAAGAGCATAAACAGCTGTGCTCTACCAGGCAAACTAAAACTCTGGTGCTTTCAATTTGGTCTACTGCCAAGGTTGCTGTGGCCACTGACTGTGTATGAGGTTTCTTTGACAACAGTGGATAAGCTGGAAGCGTTAATAAGTTCATACATCAGGAAATGGTTGGGAGTTCCACGCTGCCTCAGCAGAGTGGGACTTTATAGTAAAGGAGTATTGCAGCTGCCAGCCTCTGCTTTAACCGAGGAGTTTAAGTGTGCCAAGGTCAGACTGGAAGTGACTTTAGCAGAGTCACGCGACAAATGTGTAAGGGAGGCAGCCCCTGTGGTAAAAACTGGTAGAAAGTGGTCAGCAAAGAAATCTGTAGTAGAGGCAAAGGCTGACCTTCAAATTGGGGATATCGTGGGACAGGTACAGCATGGAAGAGGGGGTTTTGGGCTCAGTTTAGCTCCTCCTAAATGGCACAAGGCAGGCCCAGCTCAAAGGAGGAAGCTGGTAGTCAACGAGGTGCGAAAGCAGGAGGAGAGGATGAGATGTATAAAGGCCATTTCCCAGGCCAAGCAGGGAGAGTGGAGGAGATGGGAGAGTGTGGAACAACGCAAAATGGGCTGGCAAGACCTTTGGTCAATGGAAGAGAGTAGGATCAGTTTCCTTATTAGGTCAACATACGATGTTCTCCCATCACCGCAGAACCTAAACCTCTGGGTAGGAGAGGATCCCTCTTGTCCTTTGTGTTCATCACCTGCCACACTAAGGCACATTTTGACAGGATGTAAGGTGGCTCTTAGCCAGGCCGCCATGCTACGGTTTCGGAGAATTCTTGAAAACTTGAAGAGTCTGTTGGTTTATTTGTATAGGTTGTATAGTATTTACATTACGTTCCTGTGTATATTGCATGAATGACGGGTGGTTGGGCAGATATTGTGTTTTGCGGTAGGTGGTGTGCCATACGGAACCGTTGCCACTGAAACTGCATATTAACGCACCAGTGGGTCTCGACAGCCTTAGTCAAACGGGTTGGCGCCTATGGTTGGGTTGCGGAGAGATTGTGAGATTGTGGTTAGGTCTAAGCAGCAGGAGGGATGAAGAGGTCAGTAAGCTGGGCTGAGTTAAGTGGGGGACGGAGGGGGGTGACTCTGGGACGCCAGAGTCACTGTCGAGCCTTCTTGAGGTGTCGTGGGCTAGTCGACGAAACACTGAGGACAGAAGGTGCCCACTTGAAGACCCTAGAGATGTCCCCTACTCAGCTCAATCCAGACGGTTGTCATGGGGGGACCGCAGTGTGGTTGCAGCCGTTGTGTGTGCTGACGCGTGTTAACACTAGACAGAAGGAGATTTACATCACCATATGGAAAGAAGCGTAAATGGATGGAGAAGCATAGGTTACTGTAAAGCTATTTCTTAGTTGGTGCTAGGGATGGCGAAAACTAAAAAAAATTGTTTTTCAAATTGGTTGGGAGTTCCACGCTATTTGAAATAACAACCATTTCGAGCCGCGCCTGCAATTTCACAACTCTGTCGCATCTCTCTCTGCCTCCCGCTCACACACACACTGCCTCCCGCTCACACACACACACTGCCCCGGCGCCGCGCTTCCACTCACGTCACTTTTTTAAAATCCCCTACAGCGCGAAACATGAGTCCCGCAAACGCGGCGCCGAGGAGCTTGTATGTAATAGGAGGACAAATGGCTCCTTAGTTTTGAAATGGTTTGGGTACAAGGTGATCGCGTTGAAAATAAAGGCGTTAGTCTAGCGTTAGAAGCTCATTTGAAACATTGCCGCGGCTCATTTAAGAAAATGACAGCTCCAAAGAGACGCCGCTTTAGTTTGAGGTAGTGCTAACAATAATAAAGAAAGATGATGATCATCATCACCTTATCTGTTACCACTGAAATGTAGATGTAATGTATTTCTACAGTATTACTACTGTATTTTAGCACTGTATCACACAAGTTGCAACTTACTGTGTCATTCTTTTTGGTGAAATGGTCCCACACACTACTTTTATTTGCACGCTTCATCCTGTCGTCTGCCCTGGCTCTAACCTCGAGTGTTTTAGCCTGTAGCGTTTACTGTTCGCAAACCTTGTGAGCGCGCGAACCCAAACGCTGTGACCTCGCGCCAAATGTTTTTATTGGTTTATTAAGTATAAACAGGCGAGTTATGAAAAATTGAGTGTGAGGGATTTGTTCACTTAACACAAAAATATCTTGGAATGAGATGGCTAACTGTAGTAGCGTTTAGTCCACTGTTTATAATAGCCTAATTTAGAGATCACTTTTTTCTTTTTTAACCGACTACCGACAACTTTGATCGGTTAACGTTGAGACGGTCAACCATCGGTCAAACGGTCATCGGTTAGCAGCTTATCTTGGCGAAAGCCGAGTACAAATCAGCATGAAGTTTTAACATCTACTCTGGTGTAATGGAAATCATGAAAAAAAAAAAAACCTAACTAAATAAATAACTACCATGACATATACATTACTGTGATATAGAATTACTCTTTGCATTATATAAGCAGTGGCAGAACTATAGTTTTGCACATGGAGTGGCCGCCGCACATCAAAATAAATGCTGCTTTCAACAAGAGGTGAAATGAAATTTCAATTCGCATCAAACTGCCAGTATAGTGAATTCAGTTTTGGTGTGGCACCCTGGAAGGCCAATCAGATGTCAGGGGTGTCCAGTGGAATTCAGGACACCCCTTTGGCTCCGCCACTGGATTCAAGATTTTGTTCATACCGCCCACCAACACTTACTCAATGTCTGGCTACAGTGTCACAACAGCACGCCTAGTCTTGAATTATCTCTAATATCTCCCCATCCTCCCCTCTTCTCATTTCTCCTTTCCCCTTCTTTATAAAAAGCACAGCAAGGATGTCATTGATTGACATTGAAAGGTCTCTCATCTGCATTCTGCACATTTATGACCTTGTCTCGGAGCCTGTCTGTTAGATCCCAATTCCGCAATCCCACTGGCATTTACTGGAGCGCCAATCAATACTGTGGAGGTGCTACCTGCCCAAATTAGAACAAGACTATTGCTTCCACAGATATCAAATGCCTCTGCTTATTCTAGAATACCAGATTGTTTTTTTTCGCAAAATATGTATGCATCCTAAGTCTGTCTAATGCAGTGTGTACCTTTTGCGTGCGTGCGTGCGTGCGTGTGTGTGTGTGTGTGTGTGTGTGTGTGTGTGTGTGTGTGCGTGTGTGCGTGTGTGTGTGTGTGTGTGTGTGTGTGTGTGTTTATGGGTGTACAGTTGCACACGTAGATTTGTATCCAGTATAAATACATTCCCCAGAACTGCAGTGCGGAACAGAAGTGATGACACAGATGCTGGCTAACTGCAAACCCAGAACGGTACTGCATGCATTAAAATCTGTCATCATTATAGGTCACGGGAGTGGTGACAGCATAGAGCTTAAGTGAATAAAAGGCTGGTGGTTTTGTCCTAAGGTGCTGAAAAGTGGTTGAGCCAGAAAGCAGAGAAAGACCATCACCATTGTGCCCTTTAGCAAGACACTTAACCCAAACTGCTCAAAATGGGATGTCAATCTGGATAAACAACCACATATAAATCATCTGAGGGACACCAATGCTATAGACAGATCTGCTAAAACAACCCTCCAGATGAACAGAATGGAATTTGATTTAATAGAACAGAACAGAACAGACAAAATTAGAAACGATAAACAGAGTAGAACACAGTAGAATACAGAAGAGTAGACATAGAATAGAATAAAATAGAATAGAATAATAATAATAGAGTATAAAAAGAATTGAATACAGCAGATCAGAATTAGAATAGATGTGATTAAATAGAACAGAATACAGTAGACCAGACATATGGAATAGAATAGAATAGAATAGAAAAGAATAGAATACATTAAACTACACAAATAATAGAGTAGAAAAATAATTAAATATAGCAGATCAGAATTAGAATAGAATAGATGTGGAACAGTGTAGAATAGAAAAGACAAAGAATAAACAAATAGAACAAAATACAGTAGACCAGACATATGGAATGGAATAGAATCAGACACCAAAGATCATAGAATAGAAAAGACAAAGAATAGACAAAGAATAGAATAGACAAATAATAAATATAGTAGACATTGAACAGCATGTAATAGGTATAGAATAGAACAGAACAAAATAGAGCACAGTTCAGCAGACATAGAATAAAACAGAACAGATTAAAATATACTAGATGTACAGTATAGCAGCCACACACACAGGTACAGCAGAATAGAATAGAATAGAATCAAATAGAATAGAATAGAATAGAATAGAATGGAGCAAAGACTTAATAGTATAGAATAGACCAATGAACAGAACAAAATAGAGTAATTGTCACGTTTGGTCTGTGTTTCAGTTGGTTTTCACTGTCTCTAGATCAGTTTCCTTTGTCTGTGTTTATTTGCTACCACCTGTGTCTTGTTAATTATCTTGTTATCTAGTCCCAGTGAGTCCCGGTGTATATTTAGCCCTGTGTTTGGTTCAGTCTTTGTCTGATCTCATCGCTACATTGTGGTTATGTTCATCGTGTTTTTTATTCCTGTTACCCATAGTGTTATTTTGAGTTTGTTTAATTAAAGAGACTGCTTGCAAATAGATCCAGCAGTTTTATTTCCATCTATGTTTCAACCCTCGCTGACATGAATAGAATAGAATAGAATAATGAACAAATGTGACCAGCATACAATGACATGAAAAACTTAATTTTAAATGCTAGAAACTGAGTTCTTAAATAACTGATCCTATCATACTGTAACTCTAGAGCAATAAACAGCATCATCGTGGCATTCAGAGTGAGCCATGGAGCCAGATGTTATTCCCTTCTCTCCTCACTGTCCTCATTAACTGCATCTCCTGAATGGGATGACAATTCTTTGATGGGCAAGAACTTGCTGCTCAACACAGAAGCCCGTTTACTCCTGGGACTGATGTTTCACTGTTGGGTTGATCCATTTTTCATGAGAGATTAAGTGGGATCTGGAATTATGCCGTTCTAAACCAGCTGTCTGCCTGGCTGTTTCCTCTCACCAGATGTTGACAATGGATTCTAATTTCTCTAAATTGACGAGGCTCAGTGCAAATGTTTTTTCTGGAAAGCTGCTCTGATGTCAGTTACACTGTGACGCTTAAACAAAAGCAAAGACCCACATGCCAGTTCAATTGACTTGTGAAAAGCCAGTCATTCGTACCTTCAAACAGATATGCTCTGCTCTCATTGTGGAACCCCTGGACCTGGGAGACTCCAGCACTTGACCTCACAAGATCAAACTCCTGGAAAATGTCCACATGTAATGCTGGATCAACCCCGAAACCTGAAACTAAGGGAACATTAACATGAGGAATCACTTTCTCTGATACAAACAGAATTTAATAAAACAATTAAATATAGTGAGTCGCATTCTATATTTGTATAAAACATAAAATAAAATTACACTTTACTACAAAAATCTGCTTTTGTAAATTTAAATACACTGATGACCACAACGATAAATCAGGTAAAAACAGAAAACCTCTTAATATATTAATATATATTCAATTTAAACAACACTGGCTTTTCCATGAGCCATGAATAACCAACGTGCTCATAAAAAGTCCAAAACACCATCAGACAAAATGAATGGTACATTAACAAACAATTTCGCATAAAACACCCTAGTGTACATAGCTTACTATTTTCCCCACAAAAAGAGATTTTTTTCACTTAAAGAAAATATATCATTTTGATATAGTAGTAAATATTATATATTTAAATATGTAGTATTCATTCATACACACACACACACACACACACACACACACACACACACACACACACACACACACCATTTAATAGCCTATTATATAATTATAAATGACTTCAATAAATTTGCACGTTTTATAATATTTGTATCATTATACTTTTTACATGTTAATATGATAAGTTGTATAAATAGCATAGATGTTACATCATAATCCACTAAGTAGCCTAAAATAAAACCAGTTGATCCCGTCGCTCAAATTCACTAGCAATGAGACATCTGACAAATACTGAGCTTACCATAGAAAAGTCCGACAGCACAAAGCGCAAAATAAAGTTTGAATAATCCCATTGTGAAGGAGGGGAGAAAAACGCCTATTCCATCATGCTGGTGTTCTGCTGGAGACTGAGCGAGATGCGCATCAGTGATACATCTCCAAAAAACGCACCCTCAAACCGTCATTATACTTCGGCAAAACTTTAGCAAATAAACACGGGGATATAAAGCAAGAGTGAAAACTCCATGAGGCGAAAATTCAGCTTGTGGGGATGCAGTGTCCTCTTGTGAATGAGCGGTCAGTGGAGAGATGCAGGTGCGCCTGTCCTTCCTTCGCTTACGGCCAGAGAGAGAGAAAGAGAAAGAGAGAGAGAGAAAGAGAGAGAGAGAGAGAGAGAGAGAGAGAGAGAGAGAGAGAGAGAGAGAGAGAGAGAGAGAGAGAGAGAGAGAGAGAGAGAGAGAGAGAGAGAGAGAGAGAGAGAGAGAGAGAGAGAGAGAGAGAGAGAGAGAGAGAGAGAGAGTGAGATTGAACACACGCACCTGTATCTCATAAACCCTGCCACCTGCTGGTCATGCACATGAACATGTTTAAAAACGTTCCCAAAACATTTGAAGTTTGCAGATACATTACAATACAATATGCGCAGACAGTATAACAATAATAGGTTTTATTAAAGATGTTAACATATTATGGATTCAAATAGTTAAAACCCTGTCATTCATGAAATTTCACACAGAGGGCTAGTTGATTTTAAATGTCTATTTCTGTGTTACATTTTTGCTGTTTCATGATTTTTTGTTTTTGTTTTGCATAATAGTTTTACTGTTTCAATTTCGCTAAAAAGCCATAAAACACTAATGTTAGTTTTGTTTTAATTTTAAATGAAAGTTCTGAAGTTATAAAATACTGGTATTTAAAATACAACGATATATAAATTATTAATTATTCTTGACTTGTTTTTAAAGGGGTTACTTTGAAGATTTAAGTATACTCCCCAATATGTTAACGATATAAAATAACTAATGTAAATCAGTGGAGATTAACTGATTAAATATTCTTTCACTAAAGTCATATGGACAGGATTTTGTTGCTTGAATAATAACTAAGACATGTTGCCATGGCATCTGCAGTGCATTTGCATATGGTGAAGGGTCGAAGAAGACGGTCATGTGAGGCAGAGTTGATAATTGCAGGACCAATCAAACAGGTCATGCATCCAGCAAGAATTTTACAACAGGACGTGTCAGACATGCACCCTTGACACATGAAGCACAGCATTGTGTTAAAATGGTCTGCTTTCTGAAAATGTTACATTTGCATCCGGTATCTTTCCATGCGAATATGGCTGCAACACAGTTTGTGTGTGCATGTGCAGTGATAGCTCATGCATTATTAATGAATCATCTGGATGGCAAACCTATAAATCTGATTACATGATCCCTCCGTCACTTATTATTTATTAGGCCACTATAGCAATATGCATTATATTAATGCAAGTGCATATGAACCAGAAACCAGCGGTAAAAACAGAGAGAAAGAGAGCGACCAAATGTTTGGTGTCATTGTGCGCACCTTTCAGTTTCCATAATGACAGCTCAAGGCATCAGTTAGACAGAAGGCAACATAAAAAGCAATGCACAGGGAGGTAGCTGTCTTCGATATCAGCTCAGGCACTACATAACAACAAGTGTTTCAGACAACAGCCTGTCTGCATGACAATTTTTGAGGCCTCCATAAAAGCAGCAGTTTGGGACTGTAGTATAGGCTATAAGTGCTATGATCATTCTCTTAACGATAGATAGACAGACGAACGGACGGGTGACAGACAGACGAACGGACGGATGACAGACAGACAGACAGATACCGCTAGTTTAGTTTATGATGACAAAAATGTTTAAACCAGTGGTTTATTGGTCTCACAACCTGGTCAGGCTGGTCTTTTGGTGGGTTTTTGTTCACTTTTCATCTTGGTCATGCCGGAAGACCAGCTTAAACCATCTAATACCAGCTAAGGCTGCTTTAGGGGTTTTCAGCATGGTATGGGTTGGCATTTTATACAGCAATGTAAAATACATAGGAGACCAATGCACCTTTGTACATCTACACCCTATAAAAATTACTCAAATGCAAAGATTCAGTCTTAAAGTATCGCACTGCTGCTGAGAACTTGACAGGTTCGCTGTGGCATCTGTGTTTTTAATTAATCAGCACAAAGCCATCTTAAGCCACCACTCAGAGATGACTGCAGATCCCTTTATCCAACATGACTACTCTTCACTCAGACAAGCACTCACTGCTGTCTCCACTTCACTAACGAATGAGCCTCTCTAAACCTGTGAGAGGCACACACACAGCTCTGCAAGTGCACCATGAAAACACTTATCCAATGTACAAGTACAATTGCAGAGGATGGAGTGTTATCCTGACATCACAGAGGGTGGAGTATTTTTCATCTTCAAAAGCTTGTTCCTCAACCTGAGTCTGTGTCGCTAAGAAACAAACAAATATTGCACTGTGAATGTTTAATGATGTTATAATGCAGGTTTATTTAAAATAATTCACAAAGAGTATAGCATAAGGAAAACGTAAAAGTATAGTTGAACTGTACACAATTTATGATTTTACATTATTACATATTGCATAATAAGTAAAACATTCTGAATATAAATAAAATCCTGACAGACAGATAGACAGACAGAACTTGTGCCGTTGAGACAGATAGATAGGTAAAGGTGAGATGGATGGAAGGAACAAAAAAATATAGAGGTACAATGCTGACATCTAGTGGAAAATAACAGATACGCATATTCTTATATCTAAATGGAGGAATACTATTGACTTGAATATATTTGGATATTTCATCATCACAACATTACAATGTAAAGTATATTCATTTTTCGATCTAGCAGAAGATTACAAAGTGCATTTATCAAATATTTAGATACTACAAAATTGTATAAATATGTAATTCTTAAGGTGCACTCAGTAATCAAGGATCCAGCTCGTGCAACTGACTAAAAACAGACAAAAGGGGCAGTAGAAAGTCTATTTCTGGAATGAAAAATAACCGGTGAATTAACACACACACACAAAAAAACCTTTAAAAATGTGCAAAATATGCAGTAGCAAAGCACTAGTTCTCCATGTTGCTAAAAAGGTAAATCGGAATATAAACAATCATAAATGGGCAGCCAAAGCTCAAAATGACTCACGTGCACACATCCTCAGCAGTGACTGCTTATCTGAAAAACATCCCATGATATCAACAACTTGACTGTAATGAATACCCAACTGTTCTGATTACTCTCTATACCTTTTCTTGTCAGTTTGTTTACATCACTTCACTGTGCAACATCATAAGCCATGTGAGCCAGTGCGAGTGGTCAAAGGTGAGTCTTGTTGCTGCCACAACATTAGCGTGATTCAGCAGCACGCTGGTTTAAGGGCTGCACACACTACACGAAAACGCAGCCAAGCGTGAAGACCTCTGCCAACCCGTGTCATGCCATATTAACTAACTGCTTTGCCAAAATATATACTTTTTCCAAACACTTAGGAGGCGTCCCCTGCGGGCTGGATCTACAGTACGTAAAATCAAATATACCAGATCAGCTGTATGCATATGCAGCATGCCATATGGAACCCATCTGAACCAATCATAAACGCAGATGCCTGCCTGCTCTGACTGCATGTGGCCCACCAGCAGTCTCTTCACCTTGGACCCTCTTAAAATGTATTGTTGCCAAATAAATCTGTACACAAAGTGTAGGCAAGAATGTTCATCTGTTATAAATGTGAATGCAGGTGATGTCTTTAAGCACAGTCATGCAGGCCAGACATGAGCCAAAGCCTTTTCAGGAGGTCAGAAAACAACATTGTGCAATTAGATGAAGATTTCTAAGAAATCTTTTTCATTTCACCAACAATTTTCGCAAAGTACATTGTATATTGCTCTCACTTTTAAAAGGATCTAGAAGACATCGATGCTATTTATGTACATATAGTTAGTGTACGGAGAGTCAGCCCTATACTTGAGAGTGCATTTGTCCATCTTTATGTGCATTTATGAGTGGAAATGTCAATCTGGCATGTACCCACTCAATGTATGATTCATTATGGGTTTTTTTTGTTGTTTTTTTTTAAGTTAATTTGTTCTTTCTTTGCGATTGAATTCAGTTGGACTTTTTGCAGAGCATGAAAGTTTGACTTGCAACTAGACGGTCATTAGTGAAGCATTTGTTGATGTTGACTTTGCACAACTCATTTACATTCACATCAAATTGACATCAAGCAATGATTCATTTTGCAATCTTGCCTTCCCCACGTTTTCAACAGAAGTCTCCACATGTCCTGCCTCAAAGAATAAAGAATATAATTCAGTACCATGGACAGCAACTACATGTCTTATGCAGTTACTGTCCATGGTGCTGAATCCTATTAGCGTTTTGCTTCTTATTAGTAAAAAGCATTTGATTACTTTACTAAAAGTCTCAAATAAAATGAAATAATAAAAAATAAAATAAAGTAAAAAATAAATGCTAAAATGCTTGTCTGTTTGTAAGTCAAATATTTTTCTAAATAATTTACCAAATCTTTTCAATCTTTTCTTTACTCTCCGGTTTATGTTATGGGGGTTTCTATTAATTTGTGCAGTATCAACTTTAATGTTGATGTTTAGTGTTTAGTGCTTTATTTAATCAAATGTTAAAAAGAATCATACTTACAGGACGTGTAGACTTGGGAGCTGTGACTGGTGATCTCATGTGGAGACAAAAGACGTGATATATACACTTCTTTGACACATATACCATACCAAACCCGACAATTGTCGGTATAAACAAGACTGGGACTTTTCAGGATAAAATGTAGATCTTTGAGGCAAAGATCTTTGTCATCAGGCTCAATTAGAAGACTTATTTTTAGAATTATTATAATTATTAATGAAGGTGAAGACAGTTTCTTTCATAATGTTTTGAACAGCATTGAAGAACACTGTACCATTCAAAGAGTTTTGTTTTTTTTTAACAGAAATTCTGAGCTTTCTAAGAAAATATGCATTAGCTAGAAATGGTAAAAAATGACAGTAAAGACATTTATAATGTTTAAAAGATTTAGATTTATAATGTAATAAAACATTTGCATTTAAAATAAATGTTGTTCTTTTGAACTTTCTATGATTTAAATAGCCTGACAAAAATATGCATCACGTTTTTTTTATTAAATATGAGAACAATTGTTTTAAAAATTGATAATAATATTATCTTATCTAATATTACTAAAGGTTTCTTGAGCACCAAATCAGCATCTAATACTATATAATAACACTAAATAATTTCACAATAATACTATTTTTACTTTATTTTCAATCAAATAAATGCAGCCTTCGTTAGCATAAGACACTTCTTTCAAAAACATTTAAAAATCTTACCAACCCTAAACTTTTGAAAGGTAATACTTCAGCAAAAAAAGAAAACTATTTTTAGATGTAGAGTTTTATCCAGTCACCTCATCTTTATCACTTCAGTAAGCTTATTTCATTCACATCATCATATAAGTTGACATTTTGTCCACATGCTATTTTCATCCCTGATGAAAATAGATTTGAGAGGATTTGAGAGGAACACTCACTGTTTTATAGATTTGAGATGATCTGAGAGGAACACTCACTGTTTTATGACAGTTTGTAAGATTTTGCATCTAACAATAGTCCTCCTGTCTTGTTTGACCCATTTCCAGCTGGCTAACGTCATAGTTACATTCAGTTTAACATCGACCCGTCATAGCCGCACACATCGTGCCTTGAGGGTTGGGTGGCGTATGATCGTCGTCACAGTAAACATCCAACCACATTAACACAAATGTCTGAGGTCAAGTGTCTCATACCGAGCACATGCAGTACACAAGGATAAAGGGAAGAAGCTTGATCATACTTGCCACATCAATCACCACATTACAAAGGTTGTTGGGTTTGGTCGGATCACTGTGTTCACCCTGAGTGCATTGGGCCTTAATAAGCAGAAACAGTGTTCTCTGTCTGTATTCACCTTAAGTGTTCGCTCTGACTCAAAAACACAAAAAGTATGTTTCCTTCCTATCAGCATATACATAGTTCATTTTCCAGCACCTCAAAACACTGAAAAGACAAATAATAATAATAATAATTTGTGAATGTTGTACCCATTTTATTGATACATTGATTTTTATTTGTATTCTCCCACATTAATTAGAATGGAATGGAATGGAATGAAATGGAATGGAATAGAATAGAATGGAACTAAAAAGAATTGATTCGACCTGATAATATAATATAATATATAATGTGCATGAATATAACTTTTATATATTTATTTTATATTATATTATATTCATATATATTGTATTATATAATACTATATATAATATAATATATAATAAAATGTGCATGAATATAACTTTTATACTATATTTATTTTATATTGTATTATATTCATTTTTTTTAAACCACTTCATTTAATTGTAAAATGCAAGACATACAACATACATTACTTATTTTTATTTATTTTATCTATTTATTGTAATCCATGACATTTTTTAGTCTTTGGAATTATTCAAATGCATCACTGAACACTGACAAGGCTGAATTAATTAAAAACTCTAAAGTCAACTCAGGCCAGCTCTGTAAACTATTTATTCTCTACAATGACTATTTAAAGTGCACGACTCACTGGCGTTTTGGGTCATGTAGGATGTCAGAAGGCAAGAGCACCAATCACCCAGGTTACTCTGATGGGGCAGATGACAGGAAAGAGAGAGGGTTAAAGAGGTAAGAACGCAAAATCTAAGCGGGCAGCCTGCAGGGACTGGGGGGGGGGGGGAGGCATTAGTCACCATCTGATTGAAGGAACGGACACAATGGACTATGACAATCACGCCATCATCACGCACGCATATTTTTCATGCCCGCCCCCTTCGTTCCTTCCTTCTCTTTAATGGGCAGATTCGTCCCTCAGCACCTAAACTCTGAACACTTTAAATAGCAGTCCGACCCCTTGCTGTTCCACAACCTCTCCTCTCCTCTCAGAATGTCTAGGAGCCTGAAGCAAGGTATTTCCATGAAGTGACAGAGACTCTGATTCAAGGAGACTGGCTAGCTTTTGAAGCCCACAGTTAGAAATCAAATCTTTTTCTCCATCTGCGGATGGAGATGTATTTCTCGGTGGAACTTATATTTTCTCTAACCCTCTGCTTCTCTACTCTCTGTCTCTATTTCTCTTTCTCCCTGTGGGTTTGTCTCTGTCGGCAGTGGCTGTGCTACTTGTGGCACTTCTGTGCCTGGATCCTCATGGCCGTGTCGGCTCTGCACCCATCTGCGCACATGGGCCATCAGGGTGCCACGTCCCGTCCCTGGCAGATCTCTTCGACAGGGTCATTCAGCATTCTGCCAGAATGCACAGCCTCTCCAACGATCTGCACTCAGAGTTTGTGAGTCACATCTGTCTTTTCTTCTACTTCTAATTGTTCTAATGCAACTGTCATTGTAACAAGGAGCTTGTAAAATGTTTTGCAGATGCTAAAGTAAAGTTTTATTTCTGCATTTTGTAATGCACGTGCATTAGCTTAATGAACATTTCTGATCAAATATATCAAATAAGGATGATCATATTTTAAAATCTATGGTATATGGTTTGCAAATATGGATGATTACTAAAGTAAATAATATTATCTCAAAGGGGGAAAAAACAACAATTTGTTAAAAGTCAAATTATTACACAAGCACACACAAAAATACAAATTACAATCTGACTGAAATATTTGTTCTTATTAATAAAGGTAAAATTCTCTTTTTGCTAAAATCAAGTATGAATTCAAATAAAAACAGACTTTTTAAAATATTTAAAACTGAATGATATATGTATTAACAGCTTAACAGCAAAATTAACTTTTCTTTGCTAATAATATAAAGAATTAATTTAAATAATAAGACATTGTAAGATTCAAAAAGTGCATAAGATATTTAGATCTCAGATATTTTATTGTACATAATAAGAAAATGCATAATAGCTTTTAAATATGTAAATTATTTAAATATAAAATATATCTTATTTTATGTAATTTAAAATTTGTCTAATATGATGAATAAAGTTATTCTAATGTTTAATCTATAATCTAATGTGTTAATTTTTTTCTTTTTGTTTAAAGGAACAGTATTTCCTGCCCAGCAAAAATCATATCGGAAAGATATATCGCAAATGTCACACCTCCAACATACTGACTCCAAATGGCAAAGAAAATGCACAGAAACTAGCTGTGAGTATAACATCCTAACAAACCCTACCTAAAAAAAACATTCAGATTGCAAGTTCAGCTCTAAAGTGCATTTATCACATTGAGCATCTGTGATTCTGCTGCCATTGCTTGTCCTTAATGAACTGAGTTCTCTGATCCCACTGCTGTCTTATCACCTCTGTGCCCTTGAGCAAAGCACTTAACCGCAGCCCGTCCCAAGAGGACTGTCCCATCAATTAATGTACTTAAAGTCACATCTACTAAATTAAGTAGCCCAGCAACCATCTCCTAAAACTCTTAAGCCTCATTAGATGATTTTATGCAGTTTCAGCTGTAGAAATGAGAAATAACTTAATGCATACCTGTAAATCTTTAAACGGTTGAAATTTGTGTCTCAGCGTGAAGAGTTAACCGAGGTGATTCTTAAATTGCTGTTGGCCTGGAGGGACCCCTTGTTCCAGCTGCACCAGAGCATGGCTCACCAGCGGGACTTCAATAGCTTCAGCAGTAACAAAGCCCTGGAGATGGGTGACATGGCCCACGAGCTGAGGAAAGGGGTGGAGAAAGTCACTGAAAAGGTAAGTCACATCGAAGTAGGAAATAAGAAACGGAAGTGCATGGTTAAGAAGGTTCAGGAGAAGAGTATACGACAAAGGCCAGAATGTGTCTGCGTCATTTATTAGAAACAAGCAGAAAAGATAGGTGTGTGACATCTGTGTGATTGTGAGTGTGTTTTTCACTTTGATTTCCTACTTGTAAGCATTAGAGATGATTTCTGTTGTGAAAACTATAGCATTAGATATATTAGATCAACTATCATTAAACATAACGTTATGAATTCTAATGAAAAGAAGCTGATTTTAAACATTTTTCATATCTATATCCACACTTAAAAATACATTCTTAAAAATTGTGACATGGAGAATTTGTAATAATTGTATTTTCTTCATTTAAGTATTTACTATATTTCTCAAGCTTAACCATTTAACCTTACTCAAGTTATTGCAAGAAAAAATAATAACATATACATTTAAACGTGTTCTTTAATTCAGGGGAAATGCATAGTTTAATCAATAACTAAAACAACATTTGGCCTATATAGACTATTAAATGTTTTTTTATATTTATGTAAAAAGACACATTAAATCAAACATCCCTCAAAATTTGGAAAAGGGTTGCAAAAAAGGAATGTAAATAAAAAATAAAATCATATCATAAAATATAATAAATAAATAAATAAAAATAAAATTTTCAGTTTGACCTCCTGTGGTTGACAAAGAGTTTCTGAACTTTTCTGA